>OW028584.1:26856969-27236969 GCA_932294295.1 Alitta virens | reverse complement strand
CAGCTTTAATGAGGACAGCACTTGTCTGTAATAAATGGCTAAATCCAGCCTAAATATCATATGTAGGTGATTGCGTGGGTTGTTAGTGAAAGAAAAAAATGCATGAAATGACCTCCCAAAGACAAAAGAATGATCTGAGAGCCAGGTTACATCTAATTATTCCTCCCAGGCATGGACAGAATCATTGTAGTAATTATGCCTTTAAGTCAAAAGGCTTTTTCACAATTATTCCAGATCAAAGGAGGGTTCTAACCACTTGGGGAAAAGTAACATGTAAGTGATAAATATAGGAGTAGTGTAGGAAGTCTTTTAAGTTAGCCATTGTGATTCAAGTAATATTTAAAGAGATAAAAATTGCATCACAAGATTCAAGAATCAAGAATATTTTATTTAGATCATATTTGTAAATGTGTACTGCATAAATACATCTGTCTGATGGTACAAATATATAAATCATCATATACTATATGGTCAAGGAGGCAGTGACTAAGTTGTGGTAACAACGCTATCATCACTGCCCCCTTGTGTTTCTATGTATCAGCAATATTGCAATGGATAAGGGTATTGGAATTTAATCAGTACATAATAAAAAAAAATAATAATAAAATAATTCTCAAGGTTTACAAAGCAAGAGAAAGAGAATAGTCTAAGTACTAATAAATACTATTTAGAACGAGCATAAAACAGAACTTTTATAATAATCAATTGATAAATAGCTAAATGTACGTTTTTTTGTTTTTTTTTAATTCGTTCTATGATTTGCTCATACTGTATTATTTCAGCAGTTCCTTGTATGAACAGTAGATGGCGCACAATGATTGAAGATGACCTCTTGTGTTACAAAATGTCATTTATAGGCCTACTGTTTTTTTTTGTAGTTTTTTTGTTGTTTTTTATAAAACAATTATATTTGTAGCCTGAATTCAACTGGTTACATTTTAGACAGCAAAGCGTTTTGAGTACCGCTGAGGGGTTTGCTGCTGGCAGTTAATGTTTTCTTAATTTAGTTTTGTTCAATTTATGTATTAAAAATACTCATAAAATATTCATTAATGCACTAAATCAATCAGTTTTTTATTTAATATTCTAATGTTTTGCTAAATCTTAGTAATTATCAATAAATCATCAAGAGGTCAATTTTGTGCAATGCCATTTCTTTGCATTATAAATTTTTGTTTTCATTTCAGCATGAGGCAAAAGTATTATGATATCATTATCTCTACCCTTATCTGCATCACTGCTTTATCATGACTTTGCTAACTTATATTTGACCTTATGAATGATGTATTGCAGTACATATTCTTATATATTTTAAATACAAACTGTAACACAACTGTACTGCACAGTGTATATGTAAATGAACAAATTATAATTCAAGAGTTATAGAATCAATATCTTTAATCCAACTGTCCTGCCATATGCCAATATATTAATACATGTAATAATTATGCAGACGTGAGGATATTTTCAATCAGGTAGGTCTGATATATAAATTGTATATGAATGTGATTTGTATTTGTATTGACATATTATGAACAGCCAATATGTAATGTATTGCATTTTCATGTAATAGGCCTACTGTTGCTTATTAAAACTTCAATATAGCAATTTATATTTTATATTTATATACATTCTTAATAGAGACAATATCTATAAACAGAGAAATGCTTAAAAAAACATTCTCAACAAAAATAGTTTTAAATGTTGTGTGTAAGAGAATGTATAGAATATCAATCCGTATTCAAACTATGTCGATATTGTCAAATCAGTTCTCGATAATATTCATGGTCATTCTAGCGTTACAGTACAGCGTACATCTAATGTTGCTAAAATGTATTATGGGTTACATCAAACTGAGAAAGACACAGGCTTGAGCAGGCCTGCCAATGGCGTAAACTGAAATATCGCTAGAGCTCCATATAGCTATAGAGACAGTAGACACAAATCCCATTTGCATGCACACATTGGAGGTGTACAGATTATGGTGTGTTTGTAAACTGACTGCACTCTCCAAAATTACTGCATAATTAAGCCTGTTTTCAAAATTTACAATGGACACCAGATTCAGATTTATTTATTTTGTCCACTGAGAAAAACATAATACAAATATAGTGATTTGTTTTTAACAAAACATTGAGCAGGGTGACCCCTTTAAGATGATCATGTCATCGCTGCCGAGGGGCCACCCACAAACCAACACTCACTGTAAAATGACAATAATGAATGTCAGCACCTGGATTCTATGCTCACAATGAGGTATATGGAGTACCATTACAGAAAGGTATAGCTTTTGTCAGGTAACTGACAAGTAAAATTATTCAAAATGAAACAGTCATTTGGCGGGAAAAAAATTATTTTCTAGGAATGTGTTCTGTCCGACATGAGCATAATTCTCCTCTTTTGATGATTCTCTTAATTAGTTTCCATAGTGATGGCATATAGGATTGTGGTTCAAATAAAGTGATTACTTTTGCTCATTATTCATATGAAAATAGCATATTATGATTCATGTTTCTATCTGTACACCCATCATGGTGGTTATGACTCATCATATGAACAAGTGATTTGGTGCTTGCACACCTGCCTGTTTTATGTGACAAACTTGCATTTGATGAGTCATGATCACAGTTGTGTGTCATAATTAAAAAACAACTTGTCTTCACTGTTAGTTATTAGTTTTGTTCTAGATTCAGTGAACCATGCAAAAGAGTTCCAATGTTGACCAGCTGGCTATTCAAGGGCTTTAGCTTGTAATTGAGAAATCCCTTAATGTCCATAAAAAAAAGTGCCACTGGATTAGCGTTTGGACTAAATTAGAGTTTCTTGTAAGTGCTTCATCGATTTATCAAAATTCAAAATTACACGACTGAATAATAGTGGATTTTCACGGAAGGTTCTCCATATTTCCACTAGGTGGCTATGACAGAATACTGCAATTCTATTGGCTGAAAAAGTTCCAGCCCTTGGCTCTGATTGGCTGAAGCAAAGTGCATCCTAGCAGCAGTATTTTTAGTGCATTTTAATGTATATTTGACACCTGATCATTCAGTTGACTTTTGTTATTTTTCTGAGAAAGTTGTATTTATTGAATAAGTCAGTGATTATCTTCTATGTCTGAAAAGCAAAATGAGTAATAAGAGGAGACCAAGGACTTATGTCTTGCTGAACTCAGGGCTCTTCAGTGAAAAGACTCTATTGCAATTCTGACATCTAGAAAGCAATCGAGTTGCATTCCTTGCAATCAGTTGCAGAGCATTTAAAAAAAAGTGTTCATGGTTATTTATTTATTTTTATCTTTTTTCAGATATGGTGTTCCTTACTGTCATGGCAGTGATTTTCATATGTTTAGTAATTTATTTACTAAACGTGCCTCATCCACCGAATACTGCAAACCCAGTGAAGTACAAGCTGTTCGTCATCTACTCAAAAGTTTTTGATGATCTAGTAAGCGTCCTAATGCATAAATCTGAAAGTTCTGTGATGGGGAGAGTGGGGACCAATGAGACAATTAAAGTAAAAGATGATACATGTAATATGGGGGACATCTCTAAGATATTTGACATATCCTACTGAGATGCCCCCTATGGTTTCCTGAGGACTCCCACCAATTCCATCACACCTTGATGCTAATCATAGAGACAAAGTATCATACTCAGCAACATCAGAAAGATATGCGAACAATGGTCTTGCTCTGAGGCCCATCTTCGAAGCTATGCAGTACAAAATACCAAGACAACAAATTGATATAATCCGAGCACAACAAATCAAAGTGTCTTGAAATCACCTCAAAACTTTTAAATTTCGATCTTGATGATGATATCAAAAACATTAATTCATTAAATTTCCACATACTAATGAAAAATATCTGATCTCTATTGTGTATTTTCAAAATCACTTGTGCAATCTATGTACGAACAAATGCTTGATATATAACAGAAGTTCTCAAATCAGGACACAACTGGCTTCCTACCTGCGATATAGGTAATACAGCTGGTGGGGTACTGTGAGACAAACTGAGGGGTACAGTGAGACATGGCCTGATAGTACAACAAAAATGCAAAATGTCTGAATACCCTTATTTTGGTAGCAAGTTCCTTTTATTGTCCATTTCTGATCTAAAGCTTAGCATGTTATTTTACCAGCAGCCAGAGACAGACATAATGATGAGATGGTAAGGCTTGAAGTCCATACGATGTTTCACATATATACCATAGTTGGGGTCATTCATTTTGCTGGCATAGACACTGGGTACGAGGTACCACCAGTTCAACATGCCATGGAACCGACATCCAGCTGCCATTTTGCTTATGAAGAGCTGCTATGAATTAACCTTGTCTCACCCTGCCCCACTCAGGCTTTGTCTCACTCTTCCTGGTTTTAATATGACCTTGTGACCTTCTGAGGTTCATATTACTGCAGTGCTGTTTATTGATATGAGAAATTGAAAGTTGTGTATACTACTAGACAATTCCACTATCTTCAAACACTGGAGAATAAGATTGAAAACTCATGTGGATTAAAAAAAAAACTTTGCCTGGTGTAAAATCCAAAAAATTTAATTTCAGACACCTTATACTTTTTACTCCTGCTGGTAGAGGAACATTTTGGTTTTGTAGTGTTGGCCCAAATCCCTAAAGGGCAGTTTTATAAACTTCACTTAGTTGAAACTAGGGGGCATGTCTCATTGTTCCCAGTGTCTCACTGTTCATCACTCTCCCCTATGTTTTGATTGACAAAAAAAAAAGTAAAAGATAAGACAAGAATAGATTCATAAATAGTATCCTACAAGGTCTATGTGATTATTAATTTACTTCGTTTTATTGATTTATTTCAAATTTCACTTTTGATTAACCTATATTTGGTGGTGACCAACCCATTTCCCTCATAGAAAAAACATAGTTCACTCATTAATTCTCCTATCCAATTTCACATTTGTCCTTTCATATTCCATTGGTCAATTAATAATTCAGCTATTAATCTTGCATTTTGCTATTCATTTTCAAAGATTATAATGATATCTTTCATCCATCCATTTATGAATCTCCTTTTCAGTGTAGACTACAGGCCTGGTGGTCAGGCAGGGATTACCGATTGGTCCTTCAAGAAAACATGGACAAGATGAGCTTTAGTGGCCGCCAAGGTCACCCAGATATCAAGGTCATTTGAAGGGCAAAATTCATTAAGCTGCAGCAATTCGTTTATGTCTAAAATAATATTAGAGAGATTAATACATTTTCAATCAAACAATAAAATTACGGTAAACCGGGGTATCTTTGGCAGTCTCGGTGTAACTTTGGCTGCTTACGAAGAAAGAGATTTTGTCGAGTCTCACTCTAAAATGGCTTAATAGATAAGTTATCTTTGCATAACTACAATTGATAACCTTTAAACAGCCTAAAAATTTTTAAAAACCTGCCTATAAATGCGGCTCTGGGGATCATCATGTTAGGGCATGTGTTTTTCAACGACACAGTTACTACATGTGTTTTGTAGAATATGTCTCATGGATCAAATTGGTATGTAGCGATTTAAACTCTTATGTAATTCTTGGTAGAGCCAAAGAAAATTAGTGTTTTACCCAGCTTATGGCAGGGTATCTTTGACTTAGACCAAAATGACCTCAAGGGTTTCCAATTTTGTGGTACAGTGATGCAGTCCACATGAAGTAAATGTATGTGTAGATTTGTTTATAAAAGTAACATGGTCATATTATTACTGTGTGTCGTCACCTCACAGCCCAGCGACCTAATTATGGACATTCTTTGCTAGTTTGTCTTGTTAAACAAATTGATTAGTTAAACTGTGTAGCCGATACGCTGAGTATAGACTTAAGAAATCTTCTCTTAAAAATACAAGAGAAATAATTTAAGAGCTTAGGCAATTTTTCTGAATTGCCTGCCTGTCAGAACAAGAATTGCGTAATCTCATGAACATCTAATTATTCTGTAATTTCATTGTTTACCTTTAATACCATACGCCAGCTAATAGACTATAAGAGAAATTGATTGATTACTTTTGCTTAGTAAATTACCAAAACATGCAAATAATTAGGTCGCGGGGCTGTGAGGTGACGTCACACATAACAGTGTTCTGGCCAAATCGACAAAGAATCTGGCAGTTATGCTTCCTTGCAGGCAATTGACTGGTTTGGTAATGTAATAAAACAATATTATGCAAGGCAAATCTAGGTATATTCTTGCTGAACCTGTTACACAAATTCTCTGACTGCATCATTGTAAAAGCCTAGGGCTGCCAAAGTTACCCCGCATCAGGGTAACTTTGGCCACCAATTATTTTGGTAAATAAATCTCTGAGGATTTTGAGTGTCAAAGAAGCGGTTTCGTGTAATGTAAGTCTTCCCACCTAAGGCTCATTTAGGTGGCATGAAATGATATGTATGTTTTAGTTGAGCTCAAAATGCTAGCCAAACCGGCCAAAGATACCTCGGTTTATGGTACAATAAATTCATTTACAAGACCTGGATTGATATTGCTTTGGGAAAATTACCTGTGTTGCAATTGCCCTTTTGTATGGCAAGTTGTAAATGATCATATTAGCATGAACGACAAAAAATTGAAATTTCTGAAGTAAGCATTTCATTAGCCAAACATTCCTTCCAAAACTTAAGCTTATATCCCAATACTCACAAATGTCCACATTAAATATTTCACAAACAACAATCAAGCTGCTATGCTATTAATTCAAATTTTAATTTTGAAAGAAATACCGTTTTATAATGCAATTATTATTTATAGTAAATTAGTTACAAATGTCCAGGTTACAGAAGACAATTTTAATGGCATCCATGTGTATATTTACCAAAGACATGGAATAAGAAAGAACAGACCAGCCTTAATGTATTACCATGGAGGAGGATTTGTAATTGGCCATCCAGGTAATGAGAATAAAACTATAATTAATATATACTGAATTATATGTTGCTATAATAACACTTCTGGCATTGATTTAATTTTAATTTTAATTACCATTTATACCTAAAGGCTTACCCATGTATATACGTTCTTCATTACTTGTCCACAGTTGCATACGAAAGCATCATCAAAGAATATGTGAAGAATTTTGATATTATGGTGGTTGCTCCAAGGTAATACTGCAAGATAATTTCATATTATTGTTATCTAATAGTTTTGTGGATCAGTGCATTATAGACCGCTCTGTATTTCAAACTACAAATCTGGTATTAAGTCACCCCAATTTTAAGATAACTTGTTCTTAATAGCAATGCGAATACTGCGAAACCTTGTCATTATTGATCACCAGTTGCCATTTATATTGATCTTGGTTTTTAGGTACTGCCTGTCTCCCAAAGTAAAAGCCCCAAAGCACCACGAGGACTGTGAAACTGCAACCAACTATTTCTTTGAGAATGCTGAAAAATTCGGAGTAAATCCAAAACTCATAGGAGCAGCAGGTAGGTAGATTGGTGTACTTCTGATCGACAAATAAATATAAATATCAGTGATGTGATTAAGTGGGAATTGGGGGTACATGGCTACTACTACTACATGCTACAAATTGGACTTTGCAGTTAACATAATGTTTTTTTCTGATAACAGGTGAAAGTGCTGGTGGAAATCTTGCAGCTGTAATGTGCTTAATGATGAGAGATCAAGGAAGACATCAATTCGCTTTCCAAATTTTGATCTACCCATGGATGCAAGGTATTGACAACAATTCGCCTAGCAGGCAGAGAAACTTTCCAACTGCATACAGATACATGAATAATGACAGTGTAACTATGTATCTTGGATCTTTGTTAGATGTTGATAAAAATAATTTTCCTGATTTGGCTGCCAATAGACATGTCAGCCTAGAAACATGGAGCAAGTATGAGAAATTCATGGATGTTAATGACATGCCTTCAGAAGGCATGCCACCAAATTACAAACCGGTAAGGCCATCAGATGTGAACACACAATTAGCTGAAAGGATAAAAGAAGATTTAACCAATCCATACGTCTTTCCATTGTGTGCCGAAAATCTGTCTAAACTACCACCCGCTTTCGTCATGACAGTAGAGAATGATCCTTTAAGAGATGATGGAATTTGGTATGCAAAGAGATTGCAGAAAGCTGGTGTTAAAGTGACACACTTTCATTCTTATGACGGCTTCCATGCCATGATGGCATTCATAGCACCACCAGTAATGTTTGATGCTACAATGATGGCAGTGAATAAAATAAAGGCATTCATGGGAGATTTTGTAAATGTATATAAATGAACGTCTCTCAAATACTGTCCCTGGAGGTCTTGGGAACTCCTTGGGTTAAGACTGCAATCCTGTCATCCTTTCAGCTAAAATTTGGTTTCAATAAAGTATATACACAACACCAATTACATATTGTACTTTTCCTACAAAATGCATTACAGAAAATGCTTAGTTGTAATAGCATGTGAATTTCATCTAAAATAATGAAATGAACTAAAAATAACAGACATAGTTACTCCATCAGTTGCTCTCTTTATTAATATATATGTTTTCTGAACGTCATTCCTCAAAATGTTTCATATAACTAGGGGTCTCAAAATAACTTTGAATTAAGTTCTGAGACCACTAGTCATCATTATTGTTGTAAATAACTTGTATTCGTCCATGATAATAATAAAAAATGATACATAAAAAAAAAAAAGAAGACTTACACTGGTTCTGCGCAATGTTTAGCACTTGCATAAATCATCTTAATGGTTTGGACTGATGTTGCCCAGTTTGCAGTCCCAAACATGATGCATTCCAAATCAACTCAGAAGTTCTGATTCCAAGCAACCCACCACAACTGACCATGTGTGACGTATGCTACTGGGTGGGAAGGGGGCTGTTAAATTTAAGTGAACAAAACTTGCTGCAATACCATCTGATCCATATTTAATTTTAAGACCCTACCTTAAATCAACACTTATTTGGGCAAGTAACAAACTTAGGGATTGGGCAGAGCTTCTTATAACAGCATGACATCACATCAACACTGAAACTCAAGTGCGAAAAAACATAGTTGAGAGACTGTTTATTATCAAATAGAGATCTACAAAAGATGATGATAAAACATTACCAACATGGATGCAGGGAAGGTCATAGATGCAAAAACACAGTTACTCACCACCAAAGAAAATATAAGCAGAAAGTTAGACAGCCAACGCAAACTGACTTCCCAATTCTAGATTTCGCCAAAGCTTTCGACACTGCGGCCCACCAAAGACTGATTCAAAAGCTGGATTTTTATGGCATCAGAAGTGACACACTGAAATGGATCACGAGCTGGCCTACCATACCAACAGTGGTAACAGATGACAAAAAGTCATTCTCCTGATAAATGACATCGGAGATCACATAAAATCAAGAATCTCCCAATTTGCAGGGGGCAGGGGCATAGCTCAGAGGTTGTGCTCTGGGCTTCCAACCACTGGGTCCCAGGTTCGATTCCCGGTCGAGCCTAAGTTGGATGGCTGTTTCATCCTTCGTCTCATTGCCATGTTCCCTGCCTGTCCTAATTAGCCAATCGGATGCAGAAATACAGGATGTAAAGCCCAAATCACACACACACACACTCCCAATTTGCAGATGGATGCTTATTGTATAACACGGTCTCTACACCAGAATATGACAATAATTGTTATTAATCTCCAAGGAGTTCTGAACAGACTAGTAAATTGGTCACATGACTGGCAGGTGCATTTCCATCCAGTACCATCTGCAAATCACCAGTAGAGGCCAGTAACCAAAAGAAACACAATGATGGGAGTCAATTTTGACAAAGTCACGGGCCTACTTACTCAGGAGTGGAATTGGCCAATGAACTACAGCATCATGGAATGGTCATAGCAAGAAAACATGTGGCAAAGCTAGCAAAGCCTTTGATTTCATCAGGAGAAACTAGCAAAATTAAATAGCCCTATTAGAGATCTAATGTCTAATGTCTCAACTAGGTCTGAAGCTTAGTCAGCTTATATGACCAGCTGCCATAGGCAGACGTAATGATGAGATGAAATGGCTCAGAATCTGTGCCATGTTACACATTTACCCCATGGGTGGGGGTCTTTTACTGGCCTCAGCAGAGACACCAAATACAAAGCAACTCCAATTAAACGTCTCTTGCGATCGACATCCAGCTGGGATGTAGCCCATGAAGAGTTCCCGGGCTGGGGATAAAGCCTGGGACCTTCAGCAGAGCTGGCCAATGTGGAACTGGCAGACCATTAGGTCACCCTCCCGGAGAAAGGTAGTGTGATTTGTCACAGGAAAATTATTGCCAGACTGCTGATCTACAACAAAGGTGCAGGCGATGATGACAACCTTCAGTGGTGGTTCCAACATTTTGACTGACAAGAACAATAGATAGGACCCTATCCACAATCTATTTTGTCAGTATGTTATGGAAACACCCATTATTGTTAGCTCAGAGTAAAGGACATGCTAATGGGCCCTGTATACCCATTTCAGTCGAAATAAGATGTAGTTGTTGTTGAATTTCAGTACTGAAAAAGTTCATAAAAAAGTGCCTGCGCTGGGAATTTGAACCTCTGGAAGACCCTCGATAAGCTGTAACACAATAGCCACTCAGCCAATTAATCTTTCTGTTATAATATTGTGTATTATACATCCACAAAAATCAACGTAATACAGTGTTCTGAAACACCCCTGTGAGATAAGGCGATGCAGAAATTAACAGCAGGTGGCGCACATTGACTGCACCTATAAGCAGGACCTCTTGTGTACAAATTGTCATTCAAGACCTGATGTGCAGGTTGAAGTTAATTTCTACCTGTCTTCATTTAGTCTAGGCCCTAGATTAAAAAATATAATCATAAAGCCCATATCTAATGAGAATTCTTAACTTCTTAAGACTATAAGACCGGAAGCAATCTGGTGTTGCTTTCCAAAAATATACCCTTGTGTTGATTTTGGGAACTTCTACCTTGAACTATGGTTTAAGGATCAGTATATATTTTTTATGAAAATGTTACTGTATTTCAAAGCCTTTAACTTGTTTTTATGTTCTATCAAATCTAGCTGAGGGTCTCTTCAGTTGGTAGTCTATGTTTTCTTGATGATATTCATGCATTTCATTCTCATTTTTCTTCTCATTTGAAAATTGTTCTTAGACTATAAAAAAATATGTTATAACTTGATTTAAATCTGTTGACGTCTCACTTCTTATTCTTTTCAAATTTTGTAACTGTTAACTTTGTTCATAGTTACTGAACCACTGTGCATGCATTGGGTAGTAATTATATATATTACATAATTTATGTGTTTGTCACGAATCAGATACAATGTTTTCAGTTTTTTTTTTTTTTTTAAGTTCATACATTAACTATTGTACTGTATTAAGGCAATCATACAATCATAATGCCTCATATTTTAACCTTAACTTTTGCATTTGCTTCAATCATTTTACATCCATGCTTCCATGCTTTTCCAGGACTTCACCTTCTACTGTCTAAATAGAACATTGACCTATTTTGTTGTAGAATAGAACATTGAATGCAAATAAGTCAGAACCTACAGATTCAAGGGTCATTCTTACATGCCAGTATTATATTACAGAGCTCTGTACATGGTATATAGGGTAGGACTCCTATAAAGCAAGTAAGTCCAGTTAAACTTTACAGTGCAACCAAATTGAAAGAAATTTTATAGTGCACCCATTTTACATTTCATATCAATAGTGTTATTCTGTATGTCCATATTACCAATTCTTTACTATCTTTAAGCATTTATTAATGGTATTGGCCAATTATATCATGCAATCTTAAATACATGATTTATTTATATATTCGAGTTACATCACCTTTGATTGGTGCAACATATGGTTTTAATGGTGAGGTGGTCTTATTGGTGAGGTAATTATGGACCAGGTGTTCACCATAGTATTTTCAAGAATTTAAAGCTATATATGAAATCTTTCAAGTCATTTTCCTATTCTTTACAAATCACCAAATATACAGCTGAGTATAACACTTTTAAAATCAACAACAGGTGCAAAGGTACCATTGCATACCAAACACATACCAAACACAGCTGCAGTCTTTTCTCTATTCTAAGTATATCTGGATCACTCAAGCATTAAATATATAAACTTCGGCTGAACACTGTTGATTCTAATTTAGGGAATGTTGCACAATGTGAAACTGATGTTATATGTCATCATTTTTTCAGAAATGGTATTTCTGACAGTCCTAGCAGTGATTATCATCTGTTTAGTAATTTATTTACTAAATGTACCCCAACCACCAAACACTGCCAATCCCATCAAATTTAAGTTGATCTGCATCTTCTCCAAAGTGCTTGATGATGTGGTAAGTCTTGAATCTTTAAAATAACATAATTCATAACAATTAGGCATCAATGTGATGTGTGAAGAAAATTTGTTTGCCTGAATGGCTTTGTTTTGAAGTATAGTTAAATATTGGTAATTTCCACTAAATTGTCCTATTTTTAATTATTCAATTACCAGTTATATTAAATTAAATTAAAATTTCTTATTACAATAAATGGATAAATTCATCAATAAATGTTGCAAGGTCATGTAATAAGATAAAAAGGAAAGGATGCCGAGTAATATACAATTTACTTGCCTTTCTGCATATTCCATTTATATACATATTTAATTAACTATTACCTTACTAATTCATTAACAATCATTTAATTTACCACTTTCTTTTTTTTGTAATAGAGTAGACTACAGGCCTGGTGGTCAGGCAGGGATTACCGATTGGTCCTTCAAGAAAACATGCAGAAGATGAGTTTCAGCAGTCGCCATGTTGACCCAGATGTCAAGGTCAGTGCAAGGTCAAGGTCAGATCATCATATCTGATATAAGTTGGAAAGTTTTCCTTACGTTTCAATGTATAAATGTTCTCAAATTTCAGGAAATTTAACATAGCATCATGCACCTTTCATTTTACGATCTAGAAGATTTTATGTGCATGGAGTATTTTTTTGGAGGAAGCTCGGTGCTAACATGGGTGTTTAAAATTATACGAATAACAAAAAAACTTTTCAAAAAAATATATTTCATAACCAAAATCTGAAAATTATAATTGTGTTTTTTTTTCATTTAAATCCATTGACGATGATTTCCAACATTGATACAAAAAAAGTGAAAGTTTGGTACAATGAAGCTGCATAATATTGCTGTTATGTTTTGTATACACATGTATACGTACATATAATATGTCACCATGTCACAGGCAATAAATTGATGTATTATTACACAAAACTAGATAACTACCCAATACTATAATCGCATGGAGGTTGTTTAACATAGTCAAAGTTTGGTTTTATAAGCAATTTTATTTCATTCTAGGTAACAGAAGACATCTTTGATGGCACCCAAGTGTATATTTACAATAAACATGGTACAAGACAAAATCGTCCGGCATTGATATATTACCATGGAGGCGGTTTCTTATTTGGTCACCCTGGTACGGGAATGTGTATTAATATTTTCCTTTAGTATTGTGTTTTATGTGTATTACTTGTGGTATCACACAACAGCTCTGTCAGCCAATCAGAGGCCAGAATTCATCCTGCACAAATTGTGTTGGGAGCAGGGGCTTAGCTCAGTTGTAGCACGCTGGGCTGTCACCCGCTTCATCCTAGGCTCGAATACAGCTCTTGCTTGAAGGTCATTTCATCATGCGACTCATTGCTTTGGCACGTGCCTGTCCTGATCAGCCATTTCTGTTGCAGAAAATATGCAACACACATTAAGCCCATTTCACCCACCCAATGAATCGCATACAATTGTGTTTACATCATAAAAAAGTAAATCTCGAGGGGAGAACATGGTCACTCTCAGAGTCCAGTGGCCATAATCCACAGTGTTGACAATCTCATATGGTACAAGTTAATATTTACACTTGCATGTACACTTGAATGTGGTATATAACTGATACAGGCAAAGGTTTTGCCTACAGCATATTATGCTTGACTTGTTATGGTTTTGAAATTTATTCTTCCACAGTTGCCTATGAAGCCCTCATTCAACGTTTTGTGAAAGAATTTGACATGCTGGTGGTGGCTCCAAGGTAGGATAGCAGGAATTAAAAATTTGATTTTCTGTAGATTTTTAAATGGAGGAGCCCTGTATTGACAAGATGTGACTTATCTGTATCATACAGTAAAATTATGAACAATCAATTGAAATTTGCTATCTTCATCCATTAAATGATTACTGTGTACATTTATAGATACCGCCTATCTCCCAAAGTCAAGGCCCCAACGCACCATGAGGACTGCGAAACTGCAACCAACTATTTCTTCAAAAATGCGGAAAAGTTTGGAGTGAACCCAAAACTAATAGGAGCTGCAGGTAATATAGAAATAATTATTGATAGATAATTAAACATACTGACATAATAATAGCACAACAATTATAATGAATGTAAAGTAAGACCTAACCACAAAAGCCACTGTCTGTAATTTCTCAGGTGATGAAATACATTAAAAGGTTGTGTTAGGCAAATAGTGATATTTAATGATTCACAATTATTTGCAAGGCACTTCTAAGAATGATGCACCTTTTGAAGTATTACATTCATTCAAGGATTCAGTATATGTGAAGTTCAAAATGATGTTATATAATTTATAGGAGACAGTGCTGGTGGAAATCTTGCAGCTTCAATGTGCTTGATGATGAGAGATCAAGGCAGACATCAATTCGCTTACCAAATTTTGATCTACCCGTGGACTCAAGGAATTGACAACAATTCACCTAGCAGGCAGAGAAACTTTCCTAAAGCTGACAGATTCCTTAATTGCGAAAGCATTTCTAGGTATCTCGGTTCTACATTAGGAGTTGATCCCAAAGATTTCAAAGATTTAGCTGCGAATAGGCATGTCAGTCCAGAAACTTGGAGCAAGTATGAGAAATTCATGGATGTTAATGACATCCCTTCAGAAGGCATACCACCAAATTACAAACCAGTAAGGCCATCAGATGTAAACACACAATTAGCTGAAAGGATACAAGAAGATTTAACCAATCCGTACGTCTTTCCATTGTGTGCCGAAAATCTGTCTAAACTACCACCCGCTTTCATCATGACAGTAGAGAATGATCCTGTAAGAGATGATGGAATTTGGTATGCCAAGAGACTGCAAAGAGCTGGTGTTAAAGTGACACACTTTCATTCTAATGATGGCTTCCACGGTATGATGTCGTTTGTGGCACCGCCGGTAATTTTTGATGCAGCTATGATGGCAATGGATAAAATAAAGGCATTTTTGGCTGATTTTGTTGAATAAATAAAACATATTAAAAGATAGTGCAAAATGAATAAAAACTAAAAAATGTTTGATGTCAAAAGATATTAACCTCCCTTGTGAGGCCACTAACAATTTTTTATACTGCTTTGTTATAATCGTCAAGCTAAATTGTCACAGAGAAGTGTTGTTATAATTCAGAAAAGTTGGGATAATAATTGAACAAAGACCATGGAGAATTTTATATTTTAATCCCATTGTAATACATAAGTGTATATCCATTTGTAACCTTGGCTATTTTTGAAAACTTGTCAGTGTATATCTGTTTTCAGGGCTAATTTTGTAGATTAATTGCATTAAATTTTATATATATTCATAATTTACCAAGCTGTTATTGTACTTTATATGCTTCACATTTCTTGAAATATGTCAACGAGGTATGTCATGCTTCACAGGAGTGTATTTATCAATATCCTAAAAGAATTCTAGGACAAAGGCCTACAGTCTCCTGCAAAATTGAAGTCTTTCGGTGCCCTTCAATCCAATTCTAAATACTTTTGAAAACTGCAATATAATGATATATTATAAGAATATGTATGGTTTTGTAATCTAAGGAAAGGTTTAATAAACTTTTGATTATGTGCACATACTGCTTATCACTTCATGTTTGTTGGACATCTGCACCATAACTTATACATTGAAATGTAGGATTTGAAAGTACGATTATTTAAATATGTTATAACGTTCGATACTTAAAAATACCTCATTCATAAACAGTAATTGTATGTAAACTGCTATTTATTACTCGGTAAAGTATGTTTCAATGCCCACGAAATGATCTAATTTGCACTATGTCTATGTCGATGTCTCAACACCACTGGATTGACATCCAGCTGGGGTGTAGTTCATGAACAGTGCCCGGGCAGGGGATCAAACATACTTTGTCACAGCAAAATATTGCCAGACTGAGAGCCTATCGCCTATGATGCTAGATCTACAACGAAGTTGCAGCAGGCGATAATATCAACGTTCTGGGGCGGATTCAAAATTTTGACAAGAACGATAGATAGAACTCTCACCCACAGTCTTTCTCTGTCTGTATGTTTTGGAAACACCAGTTCTGGATGGCGCAGAGTAAAGAATATGCTAAAGGGCCCTGTATACTTATGGCAGCCTAAGTTCTTGGACTGACTCTATATGGCCTAGTCCAACACGACGTTGGGGAGTTTTTACTTACCTTAGCATAGACAAGTGTTTGTAAAAAAACATATAAAAAATATATATATATAAATGTACAGTTTTGACGTATTAACGCATGGAAAGGGTGTATTGAGTATCATTCCATGAAATAAATCTCTAAGATTTGTATTTATTTGTATTTAGCCCTTATTTCTTTAAATACAAAATAAATACAATCCTTAAAAGGTTTATTTTGTATGAAATTATACCCAACATCATTATGTGGCATAACATAGTTGCTGAATTCCATACATATGTACCTCTTAGGAAGCATTGTTATATATCCCAATTGTGAACATAAATAATATGTCAGTGTGACTATCAAAAGGCACCCAGGGGCAGGCAGTGGCCCTCAAAGTTGAATCTCTTGCTCATTACCAGGAAAAATCTAAGGCAGAACCGCTCTTATATAGTTATTTACACAATTTAATGTATTTATGTAAAAGCCAGTTTTCTGGTCTGCAATTAAAAACTTCTCCCATGAAATTCAAAACATTTTTGGTGGAGATATGACAATAAGAAAATAAAGATTACTGATTTAAGAATGTGTCTTTTACACTGTCTTTTTATAAAACCCACAAATACCCACATAATCAAATTATGCTTAGATGAAAGTAAAGATTCTGGCCAGTGAAATGATAGAACCAATATTCATGGCTTTCTGTGGCTTGTCTGCTAAATATTAAGATAAGCAGCACACACTTCAATTGGCATCAAAACAGCCATTTCTCAACAACTATACATCTGATTGAATTCAAATTTAAGTGTATTATGCATACGGTTTATGTCCACCTGTAAAATCATACTCAGTTTATATTTTTTAGTGCTTTCTTGCTCAGAATAACCAAGTTATGTATATCATGCAAAATTAATGTGCTTGAAAACTGATAAATTTATATATTTCATGCATTATGGTGCCTCTCAATTAGTGGCGGGTCCTCTGGTCATTAAGCTTTTGGCACGACAGTGATCTACCTGTGATGCACCTCAGTGTTCCCTCCTCCTCTAATTCCTCCAAGGTTTGATGATCATGTATTTCAAAGCCTACCTTACTTTTACGTTCTATCTAATCTAGGTGTAGTTAATTGTCTCTTTAGTTGGCAGTCTATGTTTTCTTGATGATATTCATGCATTTCTTTCTCCTTCTTTTCCTCATTTGAATAACTTGCATTTAATCTGTTGATGGCACTTTATTTTTTCTAATCTTGTAACTGCTCACTCTGTTTATAGTTACTGAATCACAGTGCATGAATTGGGTAGTAATTATATATATTACACAATTTACTGTTTATCACGAGCCAAACACAATGTTTTCAGTTTTTGTTTTGTTTGTTTGTTTGCTGTTTTGGTTTTCTTCTTAAGTTAAAGCATTAACTATTTTACTGTATGTTACCTTATAGCAATAATACTGTGATGTTGCCTCATATTTTGACCTTAACGTTTGCATCAGCGCTTTTCTAGGATGTCACCTTCAACCTTGTTTAAATAGAAGATTGACCTATTTAGGATCTCCTATGTACACATGCACTCGATGTTTGCATTCTACATCAGAAGCAAGCACTTCTATCTCTCAGAGTTAGCATATACAGATTCAATACAGAGCTCAGTATATGTAGCAGGGAAGGACTCTTAAGCAGGCAAGTCCAGCAAATTTATATGCAACCAAATTGAATGTATTTATAGTGCACCAATTTAGACATTGTTATAATTATAGTGACCATATCTATTAGATACATTTCCTATAAATAGTGTTATTCTATATGTCTATATTACCATTTCTTTACTAGTTTTAAACATTTATTAAGGTATTGGCCAATTATATCATGTGTTATTAAATGCATGATTTATTTATATATTCGAGAAACATCATCTTTGATTGGTGTAACATCTGGTTTTAATGGTGAGGTGGTCTTATTGGTGAGGTAATTATGGACCAGGTGTTCACCATAACATTGTTAAGAATGCTATTTATGAAATATTTCAAGTCAATCAATACATTTTTTCCCATGCTTTAAAAATCACCAAATATACAGATGAGTATACCACATAAATAAACAAAAGTTGCAGAGATAACACAATGATTATTAGTGCTTTTTCATTGCTATTGTGTGCAATTGTAATCTGATATCTGAAACACATAGATAACATTTCGTGTTGGACAACATGAAACTGGTTAGATATATTACTTTCAGACATGGTATTTCTGACAGTCCTAGCAGTGATTTTCATCTGTTTAGTAATTTATTTACTAAATGTACCCCAACCACCAAACACTGCCAATCCCATCAAATATAAGTTGATCTGCATCTTCTCCAAAGTGCTTGATGATGTGGTAAGTCTTGAATCTTTAAAATAACATAATTCATAACAATTAGGCATCAATGTGATGTGTGAAGAAAATTTGTTTGCCTGAATGGCTTTGTTTTGAAGTATAGTTAAATATTGGTAATTTCCACTAAATTGTCCTATTTTTAATTATTCAATTACCAGTTATATTAAATTAAGTTAAAATTTCTTATTACAATAAATGGATAAATACATCAATAAATGTTGCAAGGTCATGTAATAAGATAAAAAGGAAAGGATGCCGAGTAATATACAATTTACTTGCCTTTCTGCATATTCCATTTATATACATATTTAATTAACTATTACCTTACTAATTCATTAACAATCATTTAATTTACCACTTTCTTTTTTTTGTAATAGAGTAGACTACAGGCCTGGTGGTCAGGCAGGGATTACCGATTGGTCCTTCAAGAAAACATGCAGAAGATGAGTTTCAGCAGTCGCCATGTTGACCCAGATGTCAAGGTCAGTGCAAGGTCAAGGTCAGATCATCATATCTAATATAAGTTGGAAAGGTTTCCTTACGTTTCAATGTATAAATGTTCTCATATTTCGGGAAATTTAACATAGCATCATGCACCTTTCATTTTACGATCTAGAAGATTTTATGTGCATGGAGTATTCTTTTGGAGGAAGCTCGGTGCTAACATGGGTGTTTAACATTATACGAATAACAAAAAAACTTTCCAAAATAAAATATTTATGAATTTAAATTTCATAACCAAAATCTGATAATTATAATTGTGTTTTTTTTTCATTTAAATCCATTGTCGATGATTTCCAACATTGATACATAAAAAGTGAAAGCTTGGTACATATATGTTTTGTATACACATGTATATGTACAAATATAAATTGATGTATTATTACACAAAACTAGATAACTACCCAATACTATAATCGCATGGAGGTTGTTTAACATAGTCAAAGTTTGGTTTCATAAGCAATTTTATTTCATTCTAGGTAACAGAAGACATCTTTGATGGCACCCAAGTGTATATTTACAATAAACATGGTACAAGACAAAATCGTCCGGCATTGATATATTACCATGGAGGCGGTTTCTTATTTGGTCACCCAGGTACGGAAATGTGTATTAATATTTTCCTTTAGTATTGTGTTTTATGTGTATTACTTGTGGTACCACACAACAGCTCTGTCAGCCAATCAGAGGCCAGAATTCATCCTGCACAAATTGTGTTGGGAGCAGGGGCTTAGCTCAGTTGTAGCACGCTGGGCTGTCAACCGCTTCATCCTAGGCTCGAATACAGCTCTTGCTTGAAGGTCATTTCATCATGCGACTCATTGCTTTGGCACGTGCCTGTCCTGATCAGCCATTTCTGTTGCAGAAAATATGCAACACACATTAAGCCCATTTCACCCACCCAATGAATCGCATACAATTGTGTTTACATCATAAAAAAGTAAATCTCGAGGGGAGAACATGGTCACTCTCAGAGTCCAGTGGCCATAATCCACAGTGTTGACAATCTCATATGGTACAAGTTAATATTTACACTTGCATGTACACTTGAATGTGGTATATAACTGATACAGGCAAAGGTTTTGCCTACAGCATATTATGCTTGACTTGTTATGGTTTTGAAATTTATTCTTCCACAGTCGCCTATGAAGCCCTCATTCAACGTTTTGTGAAAGAATTTGACATGCTGGTGGTGGCTCCAAGGTAGGATAGCAGGAATTAAAAATTTGATTCTCTGTAGATTTTTAAATGGAGGAGCCCTGTATTGACAAGATGTGACTTATCTGTATCATACAGTAAAATTATGAACAATCAATTGAAATTTGCTATCTTCATCCATTAAATGATTACTGTGTACATTTATAGATACCGCCTATCTCCCAAAGTCAAGGCCCCAACGCACCATGAGGACTGCGAAACTGCAACCAACTATTTCTTCAAAAATGCGGAAAAGTTTGGAGTGAACCCAAAACTAATAGGAGCTGCAGGTAATATAGAAATAATTATTGATAGATAATTAAACATACTGACATAATAATAGCACAACAATTATAATGAATGTAAAGTAAGACCTAACCACAAAAGCCACTGTCTGTAATTTCTCATGTGATGAAATACATTAAAAGGTTGTGTTAGGCAAATAGTGATATTTAATGATTCACAATTATTTGCAAGGCACTTCTAAGAATGATGCACCTTTTGAAGTATTACATTCATTCAAGGATTCAGTATATGTGAAGTTCAAAATGATGTTATATAATTTATAGGAGACAGTGCTGGTGGAAATCTTGCAGCTTCAATGTGCTTGATGATGAGAGATCAAGGCAGACATCAATTCGCTTACCAAATTTTGATCTACCCGTGGACTCAAGGAATCGACAACAATTCACCTAGCAGGCAGAGAAACTTTCCTAAAGCTGACAGATTCCTTAATTGCAAAAGCATTTCTAGGTATCTCGGTTCTACATTAGGAGTTGATCCCAAAGATTTCAAAGATTTGGCTGCGAATAGGCATGTCAGTCCAGAAACTTGGAGCAAGTATGAGAAATTCATGGATGTTAATGACATCCCTTCAGAAGGCATACCACCAAATTACAAACCAGTAAGGCCATCAGATGTAAACACACAATTAGCTGAAAGGATACAAGAAGATTTAACCAATCCGTACGTCTTTCCATTGTGTGCCGAAAATCTGTCTAAACTACCACCCGCTTTCATCATGACAGTAGAGAATGATCCTGTAAGAGATGATGGAATTTGGTATGCCAAGAGACTGCAAAGAGCTGGTGTTAAAGTGACACACTTTCATTCTAATGATGGCTTCCACGGTATGATGTCGTTTGTGGCACCGCCGGTAATTTTTGATGCAGCTATGATGGCAATGGATAAAATAAAGGCATTTTTGGCTGATTTTGTTGAATAAATAAAAAAAAACATATTAAAAGATAGTGCAAAATGAATAAAAACTAAAAAATGTTTGATGTCAAAAAATATTAACCTCCCTTGTGAGGCCACTAACAATTTTTTACTACTGCTTTGATATAATCGTCAAGCTAAATTGTTACAGAGAAGTGTTGTTATAATTCAGAAAAGTTGGGATATTAATTGAACAAAGACCATGGAGAATTTTATATTTTAATCCCATTGTAATACATAAGTGTATATCCATTTGTAACCTTGGCTATTTTTGAAAACTTGTCAGTGTATATCTGTTTTCAGGGCTAATTTTGTAGATTAATTGCATTAAATTTTATATATATTCATAATTTACCAAGCTGTTATTGTACTTTATATGCTTCACATTTCTTGAAATATGTCAACGAGGAATGTCATGCTTCACAGGAGTGTATTTATCAATATCCTAAAAGAATTCTAGGACAAAGGCCTACAGTCTCCTGCAAAATTGAAGTCTTTCGGTGCCCTTCAATCCAATTCTAAATACTTTTGAAAACTGCAATATAATGATATATTATAAGAATATGTATGGTTTTGTAATCTAAGGAAAGGTTTAATAAACTTTTGATTATGTGCACATACTGCTTATCACTTCATGTTTGTTGGACATCTGCACCATAACTTATACATTGAAATGTAGGATTTGAAAGTACAATTATTGTAATATGTTATAACTTTCGATTTAAAATACCTCATTCATTCATTAAACAGTAATTGTATGTAAACTGCTATTTATTACTCGGTAAAATATGTTTCAATGCCCACGAAATGATCTAATTTGCACTATGTCTATGTCGATGTCTCAACACCACTGGATTGACATCCAGCTGGGATGTAGTTCATGAACAGTGCCCGGGCAGGGGATCAAACATACTTTGTCACAGCAAAATATTGCCAGACTGAGAGCCTATCGCCTATGATGCTAGATCTACAACGAAGTTGCAGCAGGCGATAATAACAACGTTCTGGGGCGGATTCAAAATTTTGACAAGAACGATAGATAGAACTCTCACCCACAGTCTTTCTCTTTCGGTATGTTTTGGAAACACCAGTTATTGATGGCACAGAGTAAAGAATATGCCAAAGGGCCCTGTATACTCATGGCATCCTAAGTTCCTGGACTGACTCTATATGGCCTAGTCCAACACGACGCTGGGGAGTTTTTACTTACCTCAGCATAGACAAGTGTTTGTAAAAAAAAATATAAAAAATATATATATATAAATGTACAGTTTTGACTTATTAACGCATGGAAAGGGTGTATTGAGTATCATTCCATGAAAAATAAATCTCTAAGATTTGTATTTATTTGTATTTAGCCCTTATTTCTTTAAATACAAAATAAATACAATCCTTAAAAGGTTTATTTTGTATGAAATTATACCCAACATCATTATGTGGCATAACATAGTTGCTGAATTCCATACATATGTACCTCTTAGGAAGCATTGTTATATATCCCAATTGTGAACATAAATAATATGTCAGTGTGACTATCAAAAGGCACCCAGGGGCAGGCAGTGGCCCTCAAAGTTGAATCTCTTGCTCATTACCAGGAAAAATCTAAGGCAGAATCGCTCTTATATAGTTATTTACACAATTTAATGTATTTATGTAAAAGCCAGTTTTCTGGTCTGCAATTAGAAACTTCTCCCATGAAATTCAAAACATTTTTGGTGGAGATATGACAATAAGAAAATAAAGATTACTGATTTAAGAATGTGTCTTTTACACTGTCTTTTTATAAAACCCACAAATACCCACATAATCAAATTATGCTTAGATGAAAGTAAAGATTCTGGCCAGTGAAATGATAGAACCAATATTCATGGCTTGCTGTGGCTTGTCTGCTAAATATTAAGATAAGCAGCACACACTTCAATTGGCATTAAAACAGCCATTTCTCAACAACTATACATCTGATTGAATTCAAATTTAAGTGTATTATTCATACGGTTTATGTCCACCTGTAAAATCATACTCAGTTTATATTCTTTTTAGTGCTTTCTTGCTCAGAATAACCAAGTTATGTATATCATGCAAAATAAATGTGCTTGAAAACTGATAAATTTATATATTTCATGCATTATGGTGCCTCTCAATTAGTGGCGGGTCCTCTGGTCATTAAGCTTTTGGCACGACAGTGATCTACCTGTGATGCACCTCAGTGTTCCCTCCTCCTCTAATTCCTCCAAGGTTTGATGATCATTTATTTCAAAGCCTACCTTACTTTTATGTTCAATCTAATCTAGGTGTAGCTAATTGTCTCTTTAGTTGGCAGTCTATGTTTTCTTGATGATATTCATGCATTTCTTTCTCCTTTTTCCTCATTTGAATAACTTGCATTTAATCTGTTGATGGCACTTTATTTTTTCTAATCTTGTAACTGCTCACTCTGTTTATAGTTACTGAATCACAGTGCATGCATTGGGTAGTAATTATATATATTACACAATTTACTGTTTATCACGAGCCAAACACAATGTTTTCAGTTTTTGTTTTGTTTGTTTGTTTGCTGTTTTGGTTTTCTTCTTAAGTTAAAGCATTAACTATTTTACTGTATGTTACCTTATAGCAATAATACTGTGATGTTGCCTCATATTTTGACCTTAACGTTTGCGTTAGCGCTTTTCTAGGATGTCACCTTCAACCTTGTTTAAATAGAAGATTGACCTATTTAGGATCTCCTATGTACACATGCACTGGATGTTTGTATTCTACATCAGAAGCAAGCACTTCTATCTCTCAGAGTCAGCATATACAGATTCAATACAGAGCTCAGTATATGTAGCAGGGAAGGACTCTTAAGCAGGCAAGTCCAGCAAATTTATATGCAACCAATTTGAATGTATTTATAGTGCACCAATTTAGACATTGTTATAATTATAGTGACCATATCTATTAGATGCATTTCCTATAAATAGTGTTATTCTATATGTCTATATTACCATTTCTTTACTAGTTTTAAACATTTATTAAGGTATTGGCCAATTATATCATGTGTTATAAAATGCATGATTTATTTATATATTCGAGAAACATCATCTTTGATTGGTGTAACATCTGGTTTTAATGGTGAGGTGGTCTTATTGGTGAGGTAATTATGGACCAGGTGTTCACCATAACATTGTTAAGAATGCTATTTATGAAATATTTCAAGTCAATCAATACATTTTTTCCCATGCTTTAAAAATCACCAAATATACAGATGAGTATACCACATAAATAAACAAAAGTTGCAGAGATAACACAATGATTGTGAGTGCTTTTTCATTGCTATTGTGTGCAATTGTAATCTGATATCTGAAACACATAGATAACATTTCGTGTTGGACAACATGAAACTGGTTAGATATATTACTTTCAGACATGGTATTTCTGACAGTCCTAGCAGTGATTTTCATCTGTTTAGTAATTTATTTACTAAATGTACCCCAACCACCAAACACTGCCAATCCCATCAAATTTAAGTTGATCTGCATCTTCTCCAAAGTGCTTGATGATGTGGTAAGTCTTAAATCTATGAAATATCATAATTCATTACTATTAAGTAATTAAAGAAACTTATTTTTTGTCGGGATGGCTTTGTTTTGAAGTTATTTATATAGTTATGTATTGGTAATTTCCACTAAACTGTCCTTTTTTTTAATTATTCGATTATGTTTAATTTAATTCATTTAAATTAATTTTTTTTACGACAATAAATAGAAAAATAGTATATACATAAACGGATGTTGTCACATATTCCATAAAGTACTTGTAATAAATAGGAAAGGGTGCCGATTGATATACAATTTATTTGCCCTTCTGCATATTTCAATTATATACATATTTATTTAACTTATAATCTTACTAATTCATTAACAATCATTTAATTTACCACTTTCTTCTACTAGTGTAGACTACAGGCCTGGTGGTCAGGCAGGGATTACCGTTTGGTCCTTCAAGAAAACATGGACAAGATGAGTTTCAGTGGTCGCCATGTTGACCCGGATGTCAAGGTCAGTGCAAAATCAAGATCAGATCTTCATGTCTATATATAGATTGAAATATTTTCCTTACGTTTCATAAACTATATCAATTTTCTCATATTGTCTTGGGAAATTAATCCTTATGAAATTTTCATTTTACCAGCTGTAAAATTTTATATGCAAGGAGTATTTTTTTAGAGGAAGTACTGTGCTAAAATGACTTTTTAACATCATATGAATGACTCAAATACTTTCCAAACAAAAAATATATATTCATATGAATTCAAATTTCTTAACCAAAATTGGAAAACTATAATTGTGTCATTCTTTGTTTTTCATTTAAATATATTATCTTTGATTAAATTTTCTAACATTAAAGCATAAAAAGTGAAAGTTTGGTACAATTAAGCTACAGAATATTACTCTTATGTTTTGTATACACATGTATATGTACATATTATATGTCAGCATTTCTCAGGCAATAAATTGATGTATTATTTACACACAAATAAATAACTACCTGATACTATAATCGCATGGAGGTTGTTTAACATGGTCAAAGTTTGGTTTTTAATTAATTTTATTTTCACCTTAGGTAACAGAAGACATCTTCGATGGCACCCAAGTGTACATTTACAATAAACATGGAACAAGAAAAAATCAACAGGCCTTGATTTATTACCATGGAGGCGGTCTCTTATTTGGTCACCCGGGTAAGGGAATTTGTGCATTGATTAATATTTTGCCTGTAGTGTAATTTTTTCTTTGCATCATTACTTGTAGTACCGCACAACAGCTCTGTCAGCCAATCAGAGGCCAGAATTCACACATATTGTGGTGGGGAGCAGGGGCTTGGCTCAGTGGTAGCACGTTGGGCTGCCGCTTGGTCCTGGGCTGGAATCCATGCTAGAAGGTTGTTTCATCATTCCCCTAATTGCTTTGGCACGTGCCTGTCCTAATCAGCCCTTTCTGGTGCAAAAAAACATGGGACACACATAAAGCCTGTTTCACCAACCCACTCAACCACATACAATTTTGTGTACATCATCAAAACAAGCAAATCTGAAGGGGAGAACATGGTCACTCCAAGAGTCAAGCGGCCATAATCCCAAGGTGCTGGCAATCTCATAAGGAACAAGTTAATTATAGTCCAATAATTGATACAGGTGTAAGAGTTCAAACACCGTGGATAGATTATTGTAAATGATTTATCAAAATCATGTAGAAAGTTAAGATGACCTCAAAACAGGTGACCAGGTCAATGACCTCTTTCCAAGAATTTTCATTTGTCATCGACATTTAGATACCTAGTTAATTACAACATAACTCGAGAGAAATTCATATACCTAGTAATTGTGCTAATACCCTTACAATGACAGTACATACTAACATATGCATGTACTAATTTAATGTGCAATTTAACAATGGAACACTTAACATTGACATTTACCATCACGAAGAATTTCGTGAGCACATGGTCTAATGTACTGATTAACCTCCATAGTTTTTACAATCTAATATTATGCAAAAATACTGGATATACTACTTATAGTGTATTATAGAAATTTTATGACATTCCTAGATTATGCATAAAATAAAGCATACACTTACCAATCCACAAGTAGTGCTCAAAGGAAAAAGTAATGCTCATCAATTGTCTTTAGAGAGATCCAGTGGCCAGTTGCTACACCTGATATCAGCTCTGCTATGATCCAGGCGGTCCTAACTGCTCATTCACATGTGGAATAATTTAATATTTTAATGTTTTTATTTGAGTTTATGACATATTTACTTGACTGATAGGCATGAATAATAAATAAAATAATACATTTGGAAGAAATACTATTTTTTAATGAATTAGCAATTTTGAATGTGATTATAAAGTTGGAGGCTTTCTCACCGTACATTCAATACATGGAGAGTGCTCCATCAGTACATCAGTACATAAATTGTGACTTTCAACATTAGTACCTCTTACACAGGTAAATGTTTTGCCTACAGCATATTATGCTTGATTTGTTATGGTTTTGTATTTTATTCTTCCACAGTCGCCTATGAAGCCATCATTCGACGTTTTGTGAAAGAATTTGACATGCTGGTGGTCGCTCCAAGGTAGGATAGCAAGAATTAAAAATTGTTCTCTGTAAATTTTTTAAATGGAGGAGCCCTGTATTGACAAGATGTGACTTATCTGTAAAATTATGAACAATCAATTGAAATTTGCTATCTTCATCCATTAAATGATTACTGTGTACATTTATAGATACCGCCTATCTCCCAAAGTCAAGGCCCCAATGCACCATGAGGACTGCGAAACTGCAACCAACTATTTCTTCAAAAATACAGAAAAGTTTGGAGTGAACCCAAAATTAATAGGAGCTGCAGGTAATATAGAAATAATTATTGATAGATAAACAAATTAAACATACTGACATAATAATGGCACTGCAATTATGATGAATGTAAAGTAAGACCTAACCACAAAAACCACCATCTGAAATTTCTCAGGTGATGAAATACATTAAAAGGTTGTGTTAGGCAAATAGTGATATTTAATGATTCACAATTATTTGCGAGGCACTTCTAAGAATGATTAATCTTTATGCAGACCATGTATTACTTTCATTCATGGATTCAGTATATGTGAAGTTCGAAATTATACTATGTCATTAATAGGAGACAGTGCTGGTGGAAACCTTGCAGCTTCAATGTGCTTGATGATGAGAGATCAAGGCAGACATCAATTTGCTTTCCAAATTTTGATGTACCCGTGGACTCAAGGAATCTGCAACAATTCACCAAGCAGGCAGAGAAACATCCCTAAAGCTTATAGATTCTTGAGTGGCGAAAGCATGTCTATGTATCTCGGTTCTGCATTAGGAGTTGATCCAAAAGATTTCAAAGATTTGGCTGCGAATAGGCATGTCAATCCAGAAACCTGGAGCAAGTATGAGAAATTCATGGATGTTAATGACATCCCTTCAGAAGGCATACCACCAAATTACAAACCAGTAAGGCCATCAGATGTAAACACACAATTGGCCGAAAGGATAAAAGAAGATTTAACCAATCCATACGTCTTTCCATTGTGTGCTGAAAATCTGTCTAAACTACCACCCGCTTTCGTCATGACAGTAGAGAATGATCCTGTGAGAGATGATGGAATTTGGTATGCAAAGAGATTGCAGAAAGCTGGTGTTAAAGTGACACACTTTCATTCTAATGACGGCTTCCACGGTATGATGTCATTTGTGGCTCCGCCAGTAGTTTTTGATGCAGCTATGACGGTAATGGATAGGATAAAGGCATTTTTGGCAGATTTTGTTGAATAAATAAAGACATCTTAAAAAATACTACTTTTTGATGTCAACAACTAACAAATATTTTATTATTTTGTGGTTATAAACATTACTGTGGTGGGTTCGTATGGGCTGTACAGTGGGATTCAAAATTAATGGAAACAAGTTAGACCTGCAAAAAGTTGACAGATCTGTATATTTATCCCACATGAAATTTTTTTCAGAAGTTACCAAGCTGTTATTGTACTTCTTTTATGTGAAATATGTTATTGAGGAATGTCATGCTTCAGAGGAGTGTATTTATCCATGTCCTAAATAAATTCTAGGACAAAGGCCTACAGTCTCCTGCAAAATTGAATAAGTCTTTCTGTTCATTTAATCCAATTCTAAATACTTTTGAAAACTGCAATATAATGATATATTATAAGAATATGTATGGTTTTGTAATCTAAGGAAAGGTTTAATAAACGTTTTATTCTTTGCACTCTTTATCATTTCATTTTTGTTGGACTTCTGCACCATAACTTCTATGATTTATCTAATATTGAAATGTTGGTTTTGAAAGTATTTTTATATGTTATATAAATTTCCTTACTTGGAAATACCTCATTCATTAAACAGTAAGTGTATGTAAACTGCTATTCATTACTCAGTAAAATATTTTCAATGCCCAGGAAATGATCAAATTTGCACTATGTCTATATCTATGTCTACGTGCTAATGGGTCTGAAGTCATTTTACCCATGTATGGGGTATTTTACTTGCCCAAGTATAGTACAAGGCACCTCAATTTTAATATCTAATGTGATTGATATCCTGGGATGTAGCTTGTGAAGAGTGCCGGGACTATGGATCAAACTCGGAATCTTCAGCAGAGCTGGTCAATATGGAATTTGTGGATCCCTTAACTATTGGACCACCCAGCTGCTCTATAACAATATGAAAAGAAAACTCAGAACTCATATATAACATGAAAATATGCACATATGCAGAGATTTAACAGTCTCAAGCAGTAAATCTCAGAAGCCATGACTATAACTAACTCCTCAAACCTCAGTCTAGTAACAAATTTGGGTCTCGTGCTTTCTCAGTCATTGCTCCTCGCCTCTGGAATAAATTACCTGAAGGTATTAATCTCCACCAATGGATTTAAGAGGAAATTTAACAACTCATCTAGTCAATCCAAGAGCTGGTGAGCAGAAATATTTTCTGAAACAGGTGCTATACAAATTTATTATTTATTTATCATTTATATTTTCTACTGCTACCACTGTAAGATATTTCAAATGTAGGGTCACCAATTCAATTGTCTCTTAATTAACAGTATGAGAGGGGGTTCGAAGCCTGGTCTATTTAAATGAAATTCACAAGCTGACAGACTTCAGCATTTTCTAATTGAAGGTACAGGGCTTTCGTAATACCATACAGCTTTGGTGATACTAGCAAGATTTATCTCATTATGTTTAGCTCTTCACAACCAAGGGAATGGATAAAGACTCCCAACTTGAACCAACAGTAACAAAAATGTAACCTTAAGTAGGGAAGTGAAGAAGCATAGAAAAATAAAAAAATTAGACAATGGCTGATGCCAGTGCTATCTGAATTAGCAAGGAACTATAATTGATAATATGGGTCAACAAGTGGGTTGTTTTTATATCACAAGGACTGCACTATGTCAGTAAATCCCAAGACAAATCATTGACACCACACAATGTCATGTGATCTCAAACAGAAGTCAGATCTGATTGGCTGATCTCTAACAGCGTAATCTGATTGGGTGGTTTCAACACGAGATTTAAGTATTACCACAGTACTCTGTCAGAGAAAGAGTTAATGAATGTAAAACTAACTTAAAGACAGTAAAGATGAGAATGGTGAGGGAAATTTCTCAAAATATAGTGTTAAATGATATTTAGGTTTATTGCCTACACTTCAGTAGAGCAGGGGATTAGTTGTGCTCTGGGCTGCCAACCACTGGGTCCTGGGTCCGAATCCAGCCTATTTTGGAAGGTTGGTTCACCATCCGCCTCATTGCCTTGGCACCTGCCTGTCCTGATGTAAAGCCGGTTTCACCCATCTATACTTAGCTAAACTTTAGAGTGCCAAATATACAAATATAGCAGTTTTGTACAAGCCAGACTGAATCATATCATTGATTAAAAAAAACATCCTCAGGTATTCTGTCAGGTCACTCAGGTATATCGTTGTAAGTATTAGGAATTCTATGATGAACAAAAAAATATGACCATAAAGGTTAATTGTTTCAATCTATGGAAATATACTACAGCCATGGCCATAACTTTTGGAACACTTTCTATAAATGGTGACTATGGCACTTATTTGATCTCACATCATAGGTTTTATAACCCTTGACTGTGTGTATGGGTATTGCGATGGCCTGCATGTTGGTCATTTTGTCCCTGCCTTTTGTACTGTCCTAATTAGCCCATCAGGTGCAGAAATACAGGACGTAAAGCCCTAATCCACCCACCCATCCACCCTCCCTTTTGTCTCTCTGTCTGTCAACCACACTTATAGACATGATATTATTAACCTCAAGTCTATTGATGCTAAGCTAATGGAACTACAGGTAATATACCTTAGAAGAAGAGTTGGAAAAATGGGCTACTTTGACTTGTTTGAGTTCACAAGGGTTAATCTCATCCAGAACCTTCTGGCTCTTCACTTTACTGCCGCCAGCAGAACATGTTGGTGACGAGGCGTTTCCCTCTGGCCAACCATCCATAACTTTACAAATATTTTGGCATGATTATTGTGCAAATGTACTTTAGGACAGTAAATATAATACCTAAAGAAAATAATTCAAGAAAAAATGCAGTCAATCTAAATACCACACCAAAATTAAAGTAGTTTAAAATATCCCTGTATAACAAATAAAATAACTCATTATGTTCTATAAAATTTCATTAGATTTCAGTTCACCACACAAACAACAAATCTTTAACATCAATTTGATTTCATATCATTAACAAATGCAGGATGGTATGCCTATTTTATACTGATTAAATATTGTGCATGCAATTCACATAATAACAAATGTAAAGTCTTCAATTTGTGACACAAATATGATATATTGAGGTGATATTTGTTGCACATAAACCCAATGACATATAACCTTAATGCTTTTGATTTACGCCAGAGAGCGTAACATCTTGGCAACAACAATTGAGTGGCACACCGTGATCAATAAATGTGTAAACTCATCTAATAACTCATATAGTGAGACGTAACAGAAAAACCACAAACATGATTATTACAAATATATTAATCATAAATCACATTCTATCTATCTATCTATCTTCAAATGTAATAATCATAAATTTCATTTTATATATATTATATCACAGACATAACACTTGTTATTACAAACCAAAGTACTTCATGAGACATTTATAATAATCCATCACAGAAATAATGCTTTTCTTCCTAAATATTAAACAGTAAATAACATATTTCCTATCAACGGCTACTCCGATCACCTCACTGGCTCTACAAGCAAGCATGGCCCTCATTGTGTCCGAGTTCGCAGAATGAGGGCTATGCAGCAGTCTTTATATTTTTGTGGGATTCTATGTGTACAGGTTATACAGCATTTTAACCTATCCGAACCAATTGTATGCTAAAAAATAATGAGTGCACACGCTATTACTAATCTTGAATTGCTGTTATTTTTCAACAATCTTCATTTTCATGAATTTTCAATTTCAATTTCTGCTTCTTAAACATTTTAAGTGTTATCCCTGAATGAATAAGTCATCGCCCATGAAAACCTAATTACTTATTTTCAATGATGTGAAATGTTGTCCAAACTGAATATTTGTGAGACTGTTTCAAAATACCGCGAAAAATGACAGATCTCCTGCCAGGCTACGATGGCTGACCATGGCCGACGATGGCTGATAATGGAACGATCGTGGAATGGCATTGACCCAATCTGGCATGCTAACTACGTATCACAATAATAATGCTTTAATGATCATAAATATGTTGATCTTCAATCTTCAATGAGTAGGTGATCTACTAGATGTTCCAAAGGGTGAAGGCATTGACCTCAACCAGGGTGTATTTCTTCTGTATCCATAAGGACCATGGTAGCCCGTTATTGGTTTAATGTCTGACATGAACTGGGCATGGCCGTCCAAATTCTCTCTCGAGTGTCCTGGAAATTTACAACAACAAAAAAGTCACATTAAGGTAGATGCTTCAGCAAACAAAACAAATTTTATTAAGTAGAATAGCAGCAAACAGCCAACTTTTATACAATCACTTCTGAAACATGCAGTTCACAAATTCATCCCTTCAGTTATATTTTATTTATATGGCCAGGGTTGTAGCACTGCCATCTTAAAAGCGAAATTTCACAATACTTTAATTTTTTACAGTTCATTCTCCAAGCATCTCACCTGCTCCAAATTGGTTCCTCAGGGACAAATATCTGAATCCAGGGCCCTTTGCATGGAAAGAGTCCATTACGGGTCCATCGATAGAACAACCCCCTTTGTTCTGCAACAACAATGGAACAATCCCAACAATGCTTATATTATTAAATAATGACTAGTTTTGCAGTTTTTTTCATAAACAGTAAGATGTTGACAGGTAAACACCTCGAAAATAGAAATATCAGACCACAGTGAATCAATGAATTACTGAAAGAAGTCATGAATGAATAAAGATAGATAGATTGATAGATAATAGATAGATAGATAGATAGATAGACTGATAGATAGCTAGCTACATATAGACAGATAGATAGCTTACTAGCTAGCTACATAGATAGATAGAGAGATAGATAGATAGATGGATAGACAGATAGACAGATAGATAGATAGATGGATTTATAGATAGATAGATAGATAGATTGATGGATAGATAGATAGATGGATAGATGGATAGATGGATTGATGGATAGATAGATAGATGGATAGATGGATAGATAGATAGATGGATAGATGGATAGTTAGATAGATAGATAGATAGATAGATAGAGAGATAGAGAGAGAGATAGATAGAGAGACAGATGGATAGATGGATAGACAGATAGATAGCTAGCTAGCTTACTAGCTTGCTACATAGATATATAGATGGATAGACAGATAGATAGATGGATAGATAGATAGATGGATAGATGGATTGATAGATAGATAGATAGATAGATAGATATATGGATAGATAGATAGATAGATAGAGAGATAGAGAGATAGATAGATAGATAGATAGATAGATAGATAGACAGATAGATAGCTAGCTTACTAGCTTGCTATATAGATAGATAGATAGATAGATAGATAGATAGATAGATAGATAGATAGATAGATAGATAGATGGATAGAAGGACTGATAGATGGATTGATGGATAGATAGATAGATAGATAGATAGATAGACAGATAGATATCACTGTAAATTACAAATTAATAAATATAAGAAAATTCACATAAATTCTAATCTTCTAATAAGCTTTTTACGCATATTTTTTTCGGATCTAATAATTACGTTTGTGTGTTTACAAACAGCCGCACAAGACAGTGATATTAGTACCCTGTAGAGTCATACCAACGGAGAATTGAGAAAGTCAACCTAAAAAAACCTGGTCAATAAATTCCCTAGAATATTATCATGATTATAGAAGAAATGGCAGTTCCAGTGTGTTTCTCACATATTTAGGAAAAAAAGTAGTATTAAAAGGAAAAAAATAAGTTTTTATTAAGTCTTTTATGTGTACAGTCTATATACACCAGTAACTAGCTGACCTTATTACTTGCCTAGACTTAGTTACCTTGGTAACAATTGGATTTAGGTAAGTGCTCTTCACACCTTTGGCAATTTTAAATACCAAATAGTTCATACAATGGCTTCCTGCTATTCAATTTCATAATCAATTCAAAACTCTACACAACACGTGCCATAATTGACCATATCAATACTGCCTCCAAGCAATGTGCATTTGAGTGTGAAATTCTATGTAAATCGATTTCCTGTGGTTCGCTATTGTAACATAGTTAGCATAGTCCTGCTGAAGGAAAGTATAGGCTAACTGTGATTAAATTAATATAACACAGTCCTTAGCCTGAAATCTAGCTGCATTCATTCTCAATTGCTCATGCTAGTATTTTTTTGTAAAGCTGTTATAGATGTAGCTGTTGAAAATATATATAATCATTAACAAGAATGGCATTTTTTTTCTTTTAATCAACATTTGCATACCATATAATTATTATATTCTCTAAACAATGTACTTGTCATTTAATGTAATATTCTTATTAATGCTATGTTACAAAATGTTATGTTAATAATGAAGTCAAAATTAAGCATTTCCATATATTTAGGATTTTCTCTAAAACCAAATCTAACCTAGTCTTATTATTCCAGTGCTGAGGCAAGTGATAAAACAACTGATTATTTTTAATTCTAAATAACATCTTAAAATTCCAAGTGAAGTTTAAAGTACAGGAACTGTTTAAATTAATCCTGTGCCATATTAGCTGGGTGCACCTAATTGGCCTATTTATCAATTTACACTTCTCAGTACTTTGTATAAATCTTGCAACAGGGCTATGAAAAATGGCGGACTTTGATTGTTTTCTGAAATCAATTTAATGATTTTTTACTTAAACTGGCTCTTACTCTCTTATCTGTGGTTAGGAATCAATAAGTAATCGGAATCAATAGTTAATCACAGTCATTGGGTGATTCTGGTGCTGGTGCATGATGGGAATGAGAGTTCGAGATTACAAACCAGGAATTCCTATGGGTGTAACTGAAAATACAGTCGCACCAAAGGTTATTGGGACACTTAAGAATATGATGCAAATTAAAACTGCAATGCAATTGATTAAGTACAAGGTGTCATCAGGTTTTTTTTAATATGGTTATACATTTCTAAAATAAATACTAAGAGTCGAAAGTTACTGAATACTCGGTGTGACTGTATTTTTAGAAGCATTCTGTCATGGTCTTTAACAAACATTGTGCAGAGAATCATACCTATACCCCGATAGCATTCCAAATCATTTCAATGTCGGCAATGTCAAAACAATGTTGTAACAACGGTGGCTGATATAGAAACGACGTTGGCCAGATTTGGAATGCTATCCGGGTAGAAGATATATCATGGGAAAAGTGTGCTGCAGTTAAGGGATATTTTACCCTATAACTACCAGACAAACTAAAAACGGGTGCAGAATCTATGGACATGCTAACAGAATTATCTTGACTGTGTGATGGTATAACAATGGTTTCGAAGTTCAATTGGCTTAAGATGTCTGTCTGTTACTTCTAAAACTGTCCAACTGGTGACGTAGTTACATCAAGTTCAGATATTCAATTTTTCATTGTACGGAAATGGATGGGCCTAATACAGTGATTAAAAAAACTGTCACAAATACATGTACAAACCTGTTCAGCTCTTCTCAAAGTCCTGTCCAGGCCGCTGAATGTGAAGTAATTTTTGACATGTTTGTCTCTTTGGGAGTTGTATGGTGGGATGACTGGACCTAGTTTTGGATTTGCTTTCGAGAAATCAGTTGAAATGGAAGCTGAAGCAATGGAGTCCAGCACAAAAGTCTTTTCCTTCTCCAAAATAACATCAGGTGGTGGGGTTGGAGGACAGTGGTAGATCTTATTTTTTGATCTCTTGTTATTTTGTTTTTCTTGCGTTTCACTCATTTTGGTGATATTATTCTGTGACTCCTTTCTTGGTGATTTTTATCTCGGTGACTCTACTCCAGGCGACTCCTTTCTTGGTGATTCCTTCCTAAATGAATTATGGTGACTGCTATGCGGTTCTTTCTTGGTGGCTTTTTTTAGGTGACTTTGGTCGTGACTCACTTCTCAGGTAATGCTTTATCAGTGACTCGTCCTTCTATGACTCCTTGTTGTCTCGATCCTTTCTCTTGACTGCTTTGGTGACTCCTTTCTAGGTGAGCCTGTGACTGCTTTCTCAGTTACTTCTTTCTTGGCGATTCTTTTAGAGGTGACTCCTTTCTAGGTGATTCCTTTCTAGGTGACTTTCGATGTGACTCCTTTCTCGGACTGTTTTTCTTACCTCGCTCCTCTTTCCTGCTTTCTTTATCTTCCTGCTCTTTAATTGCTGCCTGAGGAATGAGAAAGAAAAAAATATTAATGAGATAGACTGCTGGACAGACAAACATTCACTGTTCTTTTGATTAGCCACACTGTTAGAGTACGTTTAACGATTATACAATAAACACCATGCCATTGTATTGATTGTACACATATAGCCTACAAATACAATTATTACATTATTTTATTAATAAAAAAGGCCTACCCAACAGAATCAATGTTGTATAAGGGATATCGAGAGAAATTGTTCAAATCTACCAGTTAACCTTGGAAACCATTTAGACTTTAAACTGATGTTATAGGTGGTAGATTTTGTGTACGTATTAAACTAGAGATATATGCAAGATATATGCAAGATATAGCTTAATATCAATCCGAATTGCCTACCTACTGAAATCAGTGTCTCTGTAAATGACACCAAACTCCAAATGCTCTAAAATAAGTAAATAAGCTCACCTTACAAAGTGCACAAGTTCCTTTCACTGTGTGTTTAATTGTCTATAACCTACATAATCCTATGTAAGGAAAACCAATAGCAACTGGGAGCTTTTATTGGCACTGCTAGTGTTGCTATAGGTTGCTCATGAATATTCAATAGTGTCATGAATATTGAAAGCATGTCTGGCCAAGCATGTGGTGCCAGAGAATGTTGTTAAGTCCAATGATATGAGATTGAGCGGAATCAAGTTGGCAATGAACATATAATATTACGAGACATATAGTATGTCAAAGATTATTGAATTTCAATATTGATATCACATGCAATTAAAGTAGTGACAGTATGTCTGAGCTGACACTGGCTGTATATTCTCATTCATCGGAGTTTAAAATCAATATTTCATGATAGACAAAGGCATTTGTTTACACAAAGAGACACAATTATGTATGTTTTAATTAGGGTTTATATCTGAATTATTCAGATAGAAACACTGATTGAAACGTACAAGGACAATACACACACAGCTACATAAACAAACATACAATGCACAAGTAAAGGGATACATATGGCAATTAGATATATTTATAGAGTTCTCCTTGTGCAGGAGGTCTATCTATGTAGTGTTGATTAGTATTAGTCATAATATAGCTCTACTTATTTAATTATTTTAATTTTTGATCCATGTATTTCTAATATCTTTTTATTTTTTTTGCCATTTATTATTTTGTCATGCTGACACATGTATCAATTTGATATTTTGCTGTCAACAAAAATCTATATATTATAAGGTCTAAGAACAACTAAGAAGAGTGGTGTTTGTGTGAAGGCTTGATGTCCTGTATTTGTGCACCTAATGGGCTAATTTGGACCATGGCAATACGATGAAGGATGAAACAGCCATCCAAATTAGGCTCGACCGAGAATTCAACCCAGGACCCAGTGGTTGGAAGCCCAGCACGCTACCACTGAGCTAAGCCCCACCCCATAATAAGAAGAATATTTGTATTAGGATTGTTGCTCAAGTTTAAGTTGACAACAAATCTAGGAAACTGATTAAAGTTATGTTCTTTAAATGCTGGCTGGCCAAGTGGTTAACGCATTGTTTAGTCATGGGTTCGATTATCGCCCAAAGTGCTCTTGAAGAGCTAAATCCAATAGGAAAATATCCTAATGAGACACTACAGTTGAGTATATAAATGTGAATACAATAAATTGCACCATTGTCAAAACCACTTTTTTCCATGAACACAAAATGAAGTACTAACCAGTGTGGCTAAATTTATCATGCATTAAAGCATGGTATATATATGAAAAATATATATATTGTTGGATGGTTTACGTAATTTTTTAATGGTTTCCATGGTTACTGACTGGGTTGGGACTAAATGTATGGCCACCTTTGACATGTTTACTCAAAAGAGAATCTGATTTGACCCCACAAATTTTGTTATTAACAGCCCAAGCTTACAAGATAAGGCAATATACTCTGATTAAGACTTCGTGATTTTTGGCAGTGTTGACAAGCACCTGTTGCCTTGGAGTCAATTTCCAAGAAAAATATATAATCTTTGAATGTCTGTATGTGGTACCACAGGATAGCCCACTACATTGGCTTCCAGTATTATATATCATCATAGTATAAGCTACTTAGTTCTACTCGCTATAAAGAAGAGAAAAAGTACATGTATGAAAATTATCTAAATTGTTAATGGTTTTGTGTTTCCATGGCAACTGTTGCCAAGCCAGATCCAAATGACTTAGCTATCAAGACCCCCACCCTTGACACTTCCATACTGTATGGTTGTACAATGTACATGTATATAGTCTTAGCCATAAAATATAGCCATAAGCATGAAAAAATCTCATGTTTAATTTTACTAATTGGTTGCCTTGGAAACAGTTGCCACTGGTTTCGCACTAAATTTATGTAATTTCCATGGCCATTGCCAGACAGCTGATATTCTTGGGAAAATTTTGGCATATGAAACTTGCTGTTCTACTCAAGTGATCACTTTTTCTTTAAATATTGCACTTTTTGGACCTCAGCTGCTCTACTAACTCCTACACATCTATGTGGTCGGGTTCAAATTAAACCCTAGCACAAGACTATCATTGCGCCAAGGAAACAGACACATTAGACTATTTTTATGTTTAAATGACTCCATGCTACTTGGAGCTTAGTGACCAGCTGCCAGAGGCAGATGTAATGATCAGATGATAAGGTTTGGAGTCCACACCATGTTACATATTTACTCCATTGGTGAGGTCTTTTACTTGCTTCAGCAAAGATACCGAGTACAAGACGCCTCCAATTCAACATCTTATGCGATTAGCATCCGGCTGGGATGTAGCTCATGAAGAGTGCTAAGGCTGGGGATCGAACTCGGGACCTTCAGCAGAGTTAACCATTAGGTCATCCAGCTGCTAACATAAATATATAAGAAATATGAGGCTGACCACACCTTAACCCCTTAACCATTCGTCAGGCCGATGTTGTTAAAATCTTTTCTAAAGTTTACCCACAAAAACTAGTTTTCGCTTTGTCAATTTTATTACTTGTAGATGAAACTCTATGTACAGTACAAAAATGAATTGCTTTAAATATGACCTCAGGTCACTATAAATGCAGCAAAAAAGTACTAGCAACATTTTTCCACATATTCATTAACCATGTAAATTTTAAAGAATCCAGTATTCTCAAAAAAATAATGCTACCAATATACTATATTTAAATATATGTACCTAAGCTTAACTACACAATTTTTTTCCAGTCTAAGTACCTTAAGCACATTTCTATCAGGAGAAAATAATCAGTGCCCAAAATACATACATAAATATGTAATAATTATATATACTATCTCACAATTTTATGAAATTTGGCAAACAAAAAGGACATGTAAACATATTAATATTACCAGTAAAATGTACTGTTGACTTACAGATATTTAGTAATTTACCAAGTGTACATACTTTAAACCAACTTTGTATCATCATAAACAGCTTTTTATCATCATAAACAATAAATGATAACCATATTTTTCACATGACTTAATCATTCAAATGTTACACAATCAAATTATTATGTATTTCAATGTCACAGTTCTGTGTAAATAATCAAACACAGCTTAAATGATTAGTATTCAATTTGTGAACTCAATTGTCAGCTTATGCACTTGTTCACAAGTTCAATTTTTTGATATCACATTTGAATTCTTCTACATTTCAATTTTTTTTTTTTCATAAATTATCCGAATGATTTGTCTCAATGATAATATTCATCGTATTCATCTTCTGAAATATCTTTTGAACTTTCCAAGTTAGTGGATGTTTGTTCTCATTCACTTGATGCTTCTTTTGACTCACTTAACATATTTATTGATTGACTTTTTCCTTGATCATTTGATGTTTTCCCTAGATAACTTAACTTGTCTTTTGAATGTTTCTTCCGAATCACTTGATGTTTCCGCTGATTCACTTGATGTGACTTTGAATCAGTATCTTCTCCACCAGCCACTATGTCCTCTGCTTCTGAATCACTTGTTTTTCCTGTGTCCCTCAATGTATCTTTCGACTCTATTTCTTCTTCTCTATGACTTGATGTGTCTTTTGGCCCACTTGACATGTCTTTTGAATGTTTCTTCTGAATCACTTGATGTTTCTCCTGAATTACTTTATGTGAGTTTGAATCAGTATCTTCTCGACCAGTCATTGTGTTCTCTGAATCACTTGACATTTCTTCTGAATCATTTATGGTGTCCTTTGATTCTGATTTTCCTTCTGAATCACTTGAAATGTCTTTTGAATCTGTTACTTTTGAATCACTCGAAGTTTCTTCTGAGTCACTTGATTGATCTGATGTTTCATCTGAATCACTTGATTGATCTGATGTTTCATCTGAATCACTTGATTGATCTGATGTTTCATCTGAATCACTTGACAATTCCTCCGAATCGGTCAATGCATCAATTGATTTTTCTGAGTCCTCAAAAGTTTCAGAACTGTGTGAATGGTTGCCTGTCTGTGGTTTTTGTGATACTTTACTTGTGTCTTCCGAATTGACTGAGGTTTTAGAATAAACAACTTTGCCAAACTTACTGGCCTCCGAATCGGAGTTGGAGGAATCTGGAGGTAATTCCACAGTTCCGAAACTAGTTACAGATTTTGATGAATTCTTATTAACATCTCCAATTAAGGTCTCACCAGAATTGTCAGCATTGTTTGCATTATGACTATGAAGAGCGAAAATATTGCCAGTTGTGTCAAAGCCAGCAGATTGCAGCGCTATTTCACAAGTTGTGTGAAACCGGTCAAGATTATGGTTCACCACACAAAGTTGCAGAGCTTCGAGTCCTAACATTTTGCCAACATCTTTGGCGACAAGTTGTTTTTGATTGCTAGTGATGTTGGCGAGGAAACTTTGGAATATTTTATTTACCGATTTCATCATCACTTGAGAGTTTCGGACCATTTTGTTGACTTTGTTTTCAAGCCTCTCTTTATCCAGTGCCCTTCCTTTGACGCAAAGCTTCATTTTGTTCGCTGGAAATTTTATCAGCTCCTCGTAAAACAACAAACGGGCTTTGGCCCTTTCCATGACTTCCTTGATTCTCGTCATTTCTATGACTGTCTCTAAACCAATGTTTACCATCGCATCTGGAAAATCTGGAGGAAATGTCATGAGTTGTTTTGCGGTTAAATTGGTCATTTTCTTAGCTCCTTCAATTATGCTGATACTGATGGCTGCTCCTTGCCTAGCTGCCACTTCTCTCATCATTGCAGAACCATCTGACAATAAAGTCTGAAACACTGTGCACGATTTGGCATTTATCTCGTAGGCTGTTGCCAGTGTTGGCTGAACTTTGGGTATGGACTCACTGACTTCCTGGGTTTCTGTTGGCTTAAACATGGGCTGTGTTGGTCCATATAAAGTTGGAAATGGCATGCCCACTACAACAGGCAAGAAAAGTGTAAACAAACGCATGACCTCCATCTTCCGATTTGATCTGAGCGATAGTGGTGACGTCACAATGGCGACAGCTCTGTGACGTCATGTTGCGGTTGAATCGTCCTCCAACAGTTTCGTCCTCTGAAGACTGTGTGTAGATCACGGAGAAATAGGCCTATGATATAGAGCCGTGGTGAGATTGCATTTAGCTGAGCTACTAAGTCCTAAGTGAATTATAAGCACCGATTTTTTTCTTATAGATAGAACAAATATTTTCTACTATAAAAGAAAAAAATAAAAATCCTACGAAAAACAATAAATCATTTTAGATATAATTACCTCTCTTATGTATACTGAGCTAAATGAACTTTTTATTGTGCAACATCTATATTTGCTTACCGAAAATATTATGATTCCACTATTTTAGTTTTATGGTATTCTTTTATTTTTAACTCATCATCACGTTCATACATTTATCATTTAGGCCATTTGAAACAAAAAAATGTAATTTAAAGCAAATTATAGGCCTACACAAAAACTACCAGCCTACCTGCCAGTCATAATTCATGTAAAAAAGCAAAGGCCAAAAAGTTGCCATTGAATTTGATTATTTCATTTAAATTAATTAATAATAAACAACCTACCAGTTGGTGTGAACAAGTCGCTTCCATCAGTCTTTGAACTTCAGGTTTGCGGAAGTAACCCCTGCAGTGGGGATCCCCTGTTGCCCTGTAAACCGGAAGGACGTCCTTGAAACGAGTTCTAGATCGTTCTGTAGCAATTCCGTCATTTACAAAACTGATTTCTCTCAGTTTTAGGACTTCTGGAGCAGGAGTTTGCAGACAGCGCCCCCTCGTGCTCAATTTGTTGAGATTATATCTCACTGGCTCCCCTAGCGGCTGTTCTGGATATGACCTGTTGAAAAGAAATAAAGTAGTGTTGTTTATCCAACTAATTAGCTTGTTTGTCACAATAGACTGCCGCTTTATCAGATTCAAGAGAACATCAACAATGGGAAATTAAATACTTGAAGTAAATGTACATGAATCCCTATTTTTTTGTATGCTGTTTGTACCTTTTCACCATACTTATTAAATCCAAAGACTATTGACAGGCTAATGAATCATTTTATCGTTGGGAAAACATAAACATCCTCCTAATAATACGACTCAGACTCAGACTTAATATATTTGCCAAAAAAATAGCCTGGAGATCTTTCAAAGGCATTGGCCTAGGAGCTGCTACCGAAAGGTCACTGGTCAGTTACATTTTACACTGTACATGTAATTAACTGACTAATATATACATAATCAATTACATACTAAAAATAACAAATATCCCTAACTTTGTGATTACAAATACAAGTTGACACAGGCTCATGTTCCTAGTATGTATGGAAGGTATTGATCATATGGCACGAAATAATATGCTAGATAATTGCAAATTCGAAATGTGAATAGCTAAATATTATACAATCTGAAATATAAATATTTCTTACCTGTTAAGAGAGTTTTCCTTACTTTGAGATTCCATGCATGTAAAGAGTGCAGGCCAATAAAAAAAAATTTGGTGTAATATTAATTCCTCTAGTGTTGTAGACAGAATAAAATACAATCCTCAGAAACTGAGAACACCTAGCATAGGTAGTACCATGGTTTAATTGCCAACATACTGCAGATAGTATCTCATGTGCAATAAAAACGATTATTTAATGCGATCAATTTCAAATTAGCAACCAAGACAGTGTAACACTAGTCGTGAGAATAACATATCAAGCATGACGCCCGAATGAAGAATGAATGGTTTATTAACAGTAGTGGATTTGGGGGAGGGGCGGGGGTTGAGGGGTGTAAACCATGCTTGGCTTAGTAGATATATATATCTACATTTTAAAATATTAAAAAATTTCAGCTGTCCCTGAATAAATTTTCATTTATCAACCCCCCCCCCCCCCCCTCGCGTGACAAAGTTTCTGGATCAGCCGCTGTAATATGTGTGATAGATATCGATAAGTAAAGATGAGACTACACTCTGTGTTTGTGTGTCATTTTTTTAATCAATTATCAGACATCGGCCATTATATATGGCAAATTAGCATGTACTTTTTTTCTTCGGAATACATTTCACAATATTTACGAAAAGTAGAAAATTAGCCATGGCAATGATCAACCTCGGGTGATCAGCCAAATCATCAATTATTTCATCTTTTTAAATCAATTCATGCGCGACGATAGGCAATCGTGTAATATTTTAACTTCGCTCATGATCAGCTCAACCCACTATTTTCGCGCCACAAGAATGGACCAATGAGAGGCGCGCCCACGTCATCATTCTTATAATGACGTCACCGTTCTTTTGCGTATTTCAAAGCATCAGGGTTTGAGAAGAGAAATTTTCAAGTTTCGGGGCCAACTTACGCTGAAAAAATGAACAAATTAACAGGAATTCTTCTCATTTTTGTCGTCGGAATTGCGCACGTTGCAGCTTTCGAAGATGAGTGAGTAATTTAGCCATTTTTACTACTTATTTTCTGTTTAATGATGCATTCTTCACTTCAAATTATAGATGGGGCATCTAGCCTATCCTCAAATTAGCAATTCGAAAGTATTTTCCCCCTATTTCCTTTTTCTGATTGTTCGGTAGTCAAGGGAATATGTTTGTTGACATACAGACTACTTAAGCAAGGTTTATTATTTTATTTTAATTAAACGGACTAGTACCAAGGCGTCCCTGCTAGATGGAGTATCTAACACCAACAAAGATTAAAATAACCTGCAGGTTTTTTTTTATTATGACTGATGTCGACTAATTCTCTTCAAAAAATACAGCCCAGTGTGTTCCGTTGTATTATAAAACGTAATTTTAACACCTCTCGCAGTCTCGGCAGTGATGAAGGCTATTTTAATCGTTGTTATTCAACTTGGGGTAGTACTGGCAGTACTGCGAAAGTTTTTAAAAGCATATCGGCTCATCTACGTCCCTGCTAAAACTTAGAAGTAAAACAGGGAATTTGAAAAATTTAAACTTAAACTAACACGTATTGAAATTAATCATCTCAGACATCAGGTACATTTTATTCTAAATTGGTGACATTTTAAAAACATCATTTTGCATAAATTTGTCATAATTGTCACAGACCAATTTAATACACTCCAAACTGTCTCATTTTATATCATTGCCATGGTCCTAATTAGCCCAGGAGTGGCAACCTAATCCTGTAGTAATCCACCCACCCCACAACTCCAAACGGCAAATAAAATCAACAAAAACCCAAAGAATGAAATTAAACATGGTGTCACTGTCTACATTTTCCTGTATTATAATTTATACTATTATTTCATGTGACCACAGGCGTTAAGCCCCCTTCACAGCGGATCAGACGCCGGAGCATCCCGGAGTATCACTCTGTCATACTCCGGGTAATACCGTGTACACCGCGTGTTTATTTCCGGCATTTTCTGGGGCGATCCGGGACCACTGTGGGCCTCCGGGGGAAAAAATTAAACATGTTCAATTTTTCATGCCGGAGGTCCCGGAGTAATTTAATCCGTGTTGATCTGTGTAGACTCCCAGTAGACTCCGCCGATCTCCGGGAATCTCCGTATTGACTCCGGCATACTTCGTGTTATCTCCGGCTAAGTCCGGCGTCAACCGGGCATGAAAATTTCACCGCCATGTACGCTGGAGAGTTCAAGGACAAACACGGTTAAGATTGTAAAGACCGGTTATATCCGCGACGGCACCGTGTAAAATCCAGTTCACTCCGCAATCTTCCGGGACTGTCCTGTTACCTCCGGCAACAACCATACATGTGTTGCACCGGGCACCGCCGTGTTTCAACCGTACATATCCGCGTAGCGACCGTATCCATCCTTGTAAGGACCGTGTTGCTCCTTGTTGACACCGTATTGCCATCGTGTACACACTGCAAATAATATTTTTTCGCTTATATGAAAGAGATTATCTGTTCCCAGAGGGCGCTGCAGTGACGTGACAGGTGCACCACCAAGCATGCAATAAATATCCTTAAATATCCAATTTTTAGCACTTAAATGTGTGAAGTAGCACTAATATAGTGGATTTATTTTATTGTAACAATTCTAGATCAATATAAAACGAACACAAGGTCTGTTTCTTTAAAAAAAAAAAACAGCCGTCAAGTTTGTTTTGACATGTTTCATGTTACGAGTTTTGTGTGGACGATTTGTACAATGTCAAAAAATCACGGCTTTTGAGAGGCCTGAATTTGTACAATAATCAGATTTTTCTCGGCTTCTACTGGTTGGATCTTCATCAAAATTGGTTTGAAAGTTGCGCTTTTTTAATTGTTGACGTACGCCCGAAACATTATAAAAGCGCAAGTTAAAACTGTTTTGGCAGGATTTCCCTATTATGTGAAACAGCGCTAGCCTTAGCCGGCAGTTTTAATAATTAATCTACGAGTACATTGTAATTAGAAAACACAGATTAATACAGATAGTGCACTCTCGTATGTAGGACGCGCTGTGCATGCTGGGGGAATTAGGGGCTTATAATTAACTAGACCCATGACGCCACGAGCAGAAGACAATAGCTGACAATTGAATGACATAATGACGACACTCGGTTCAGTCCTCATATTCTGTAAACTGGTAATAAGGTTGCTCCATTCACTCATTAGGGAACTGAAATTGTGTGGAAATGATAGGTTTACTAATTTTAAACGTCAAATAGACGAAACTAAGCTTATTTCAGGGTGATTTTATTATCCACTAGGGGCGTTGAGGGTTGTGCCTACTTCCCCCAGAATTCTCGGTGTTTACAATGTAAGGTATAGGCAGTGTCGCTTCTTGGTATCTTCTTTTTATCAATAAATGACAATGTTGTTCACTCTTCTGGGACTGGGGGATGACCTTACCTCAATTTGCATGAAAAACGAGTGTCTCCTCCAAAGTCCGCGCTTATTATCACCTTTCACATTAGCGACTGTTTTTCGCCAATCGGAAACCTTCCACAGGGTGTGCTGCTTTCATATAATTATGTATGTACTGGAGACTCTGGAGTGCATGGTTCAAAATGAAAAACTTTAAATCGCCAGCTTATACCTGTCACGGCCAGTGACCTGACTTGGATACATTGCTATATTTTTTAATATGATTATGCAATGTGCATGAGAAGCCGCAGGAGGTGTAATACATTTGTCTGTACACTGTCTTTGACATATCAACACATGCATTGAACCTAGACAAAGCATGTATCTTTCAATCTGTGAATAAATCATTAAAAAAAAATCGCATATATATATATATAGTACTTATATAGCTTCGCTCACTCCTGGCATTGACAGCTACATATTATATATATCACCTATATTTACTAATAGCAATTACGTAACAGTCAACTAAAATCGCGGTTGAGCGAACACATCGTTTTTCGCCAGTGGTGCGGCGCCAAAGCCATTTTCTGTGACGTCATCAATAAAAGTTTTAATTGTGATGTTTCTAAAGGCCTTTTTTGTCAGCGCGCATCATGACGGCGCATTGATTTTAAAACCTAAGCGCCACGGCAAATCACAGAGTTTGTTAAAGCTCGTTGCCTAGCAAATGGCCTAGTAATTAAATAAGCTCTGCTCTGATTGGTCGAACGTTCATTTAGTTGGCTAGCTTTGTGGAAAATCACGGCAGTGGACATCCCCACCATGGAACATTCAAAACCATACTTCTACTGCTTGTCCAGTCTTGAATCACATAGAAATGATCATTAACAGTGTTTTAATGTGAGTTAATTCAATTTGTCTGCTCCTGCGGCCTATGAATGTTTACACATTGGTTAATGCTCAAATTCAAAAAGTAAATATTTCATTATGAATTCATATCTTCATATTTTGCAGCAGGGAAGCTGACTTAGCCATTGAAGACAACCTGAATGACATGTTTGGCACAGATGAACAATTCGGAGAAAGAGAAGCAAGGTTAGTAAATCATACAAAAGGAACTTTTATTTTTCAATATACCTTAAATTTGTAGCCCTATCATGCGAATAGTTACAGAACCTGTCATCACAGTTTGCGCCGTAAACGAAGTTGCGGGCTATAACAACGGGCGGAATCAAACATTTTGACTGACAAGAACCATAGATATGTCCCTCGTCCACAAGCTTTTTTTGTCAGAATGTTTGGATCCGGCCCTCAGGATGTCTTTATTGCCCAGAACTTCGATGACTACTTTTGAAATGTTGCCGGATCAGTACAAATAAATAAGCTTCATGGTAACCCGCTTTCTGGTTACCCTAAATATTGATGTGGTGACGCCCCCAACTCCAACTGTTGTGACCAAATAATTTGACACATTTGTCACACGTTCGCGTACAAAATTATGGTAACCTCAACTTAACCTGAACGAGTGCTCTCGACATATTTTGTTCCTTATCATGATAAACTTATAAATGAAAGCATCTGCAACGGACCAAAACTTTTGCAGGGCATCTGAAAATAACCAAAACTTTTGCAAGGCATCTGAAACTGACCAAAACTTTTGCAGGGAAGCTGATGATGCGGACGGTGATACTGGCGAGGATGACAGCGACGGCAATGAAGATAGTGATGATACCGATGATAGTGATGATAGTGACGATACTGATGATACGGATGATAGTGATGATAGTGATGATAGTGAAGATGGAGATGAGGAAGAAGAAGATCAGGAGGATGAAGATGATGACGTAAGTACTTTCTCACATTTTCCTGGCAAGCTGATGAAAAATGACTGTCATTGTCGATGTGCACCACCAACAACTTCAACAAATCAGTTGCTTAAGACTAATGTCTTTCTATCTATTGGGCCAAATTAGACTGAGTGTACATTGTCGATGCGCTGCGTAAGCAGCGCCAACTGAGATCATTGCAGTGGTTCATTGAACTCAGCCAATAAAAGGCCTAGTTGCGACAATGTAGGTATAGTTTTTGAGCAAATTAAAGTTGTTAGTAAAACTCACATGCCCTACAAGTCTCAAATATCCACAAAAGTCATGCAAGTCTCATCCCTGCAGACAAGCTTAGTTCCATTTCTTCCAGCAGGTGGCTAAGAGTTTTCTGGGTCAAACCACAGGCGCCATCCAAGGTGCCTCTCTTGCGCATTGAGAAAGTTGACTTGGTCCCATTCAAAATCCCGATGCGCTAACTGCACAGCAAGTAAACAATATTTAAGTTAAATTAATCCTGTCACAGAACGGTTTTTATAAGTCAAAAGTTGGGGTTTGATTTGTTGCTAGCTTTTTCTGTCCATTTTGGATGCTCTATGCCATATATAGCAAAAGGATGACTGAAAACAAGTGGACGTTAATTTTGAATCCTAACTGTTATAAGGCTCCGTTCAAATTTCATATCTATTGATATTTTGATAACAAACTTCTATTCGCTGATTTTTCTTTTTCAGGATGATGATGGAGATGATGGAGATGATGGAGATGATGGAGATGATGGAGATGATGAATATGACAGTCAAGAAAGGAGAAAACGCGACGTGACTGAAGAATTATTAAACGCACAAGCACAGGGTGTGCCTGTAAACTAAGAATGTCAATTGATTAGGCTATTACTTTCAATATTTTTACACCATGTGTATTTATTTTTGTTTTAATGGCTACAAATAATTATTGTAATAATACTGTTAAAAAACGAATTAAAATTTCTGCTGAAAAAAATTTCGTGATGTTGTTGATAATTCTAGGTTATATCAAGAAAAGCAACAGGCTCTGCTGTGAATTTCAGAGAGACATTTTTAAATCATAAGTTGGAAAACATAAAGGATTTTATCATAACCTGACATGCAGACTGGTAACAGAGCTGATAGTGGAACGGATAAAAGCAATATTTGATAAAAATCCTGCAAGTGATGATGCAAGCATGACATTTGGTGGAGTTGTTCACCTGAGGTTGCTGATCAAATCTGTCCGATTGGTCATTTGAAAATCCAAAATGGCGGTTATTTTGCAAGATGGCCACCAAATCGGCCTCTTGAAGTTGACTTTTGTCATGCGCTACCCCAGGAACATTAGTGACCTCACTGTTGGGCCAGGTCGAGGGGTAATGGAGCGACAGATTTGCTGTTTTCTCCTGATTTCTCATGTGTATATTATATATGGAAATAAAACACATTCGGGGTGTTAGAGTTCATTAGTACCTTGAATTAAATGCCTTGAATTTGGCTGGGGGCGATCTTCTCGTGAAGTAAGGAACATAACCTGGACCAAGTGTTGACCATGTCAGCATGATAAGAAGGTAGATATGAAGTCCCCCTGTTCGAATCCTGCAAGGAATATTTCTCTCTTTCATTCACATATGCTAGCTAGAGCAGGGCCTAGCTCAGTGGTAGTACGCTGGGCTGCAAACCACTGGGACCTGTGTTTGAATCAAGACATGTTGGAAGGTTGCTTCATCATTTGCCTCATTGCCTTGGCAGCTGCCTCTCCTGATCAGCCCTATCTGGTGCAAATATATAAGTGACGTAAAGCTCGTTTTACCAACCCACCACACCAATTCTGTTTAACAGCATAAACTGACACTCACAGCTAAGAAAAGCCTCAGTAGCTAATAAAGATGAGGTCCGTTAGCTACAAGTCCCCTGTCCACAAGACCGTTACAACGATCCAGATGAAAAACTAAATACACCTGCTCTAGGGTTAGACATGCCTTTTTTCTATCGCGCTTTTTAGATATGGTTGATTTCTTTCAATTTCAATAAATTTTTGTGCCATTTTCGAATTCACGTTGACTTGATAACTTGACAGCCATTGCGACCTAGTTCCGCCAATACTCACTACAGGGCTCCGGTGATGTCACGGTGCTAACACAGATTATACAGAACTTCAGAAGCTTACAGATGCAATGCCAGCAATGGTGCCAAAAAAATATGTAACACCAGAATCCTGTGGAAATGGTATATTAAAACTTAATTGTCATTGTCAAATTGAGAAAACTACGGACATAGAGCTATTTTCAATAATTTTATTATCCAATAGGGGCGTTGACAATAGAAGTGGCGTTTCTTAGTATTTTCTTTGCCAGTGGCGCCAGTCACGTGACCGTTGGGGGCGTGGTATGAACGAAGCGAAAGTGCATTTAAACGATGTTTCCAGTGGCTTTTAGGCGATATATGAGTGCGATCTGATAGTGGATAGCATAGCCTATATGTGCACAATAACGACACAATGTACGCTAAAGTTTTTGTTGAGAAAATGGTGTCATAAATGTCAACTTCCAAGAATTCCTACAGAAACCGTTCCGACCTTACATCGCATCTAATGCAATGTAGGTCAGTTCTGGCTAAGGTCAGTAGAAGAAAGATCCGATCACAAGTTCAAAAATCTAAACATCAGCTGTTATCTGCTCCACAATGATGACCATTTGTCATGTTTGAAAAATAAAACTAGCATCAAAACCAACTTTTGAATCAATGCGGTTAATTTAAGCCTCGTTTGGGGCAGCGAGCGATCAGTGATACACTGGCTATTCTTAAGTTTCTGCAGTGTATTTAAGCTTTGCTTGACATAATCTATGGTCATTTGTATGTCCCCAAGGGTCTAATTTTATATAATGTGGCGCTGAAGCCTTGATAAGGGTGGATAGATATTGTGCAGCCCTCTAAGGCAAGTTCTTGCTGCTCATGAGGGTTGGTTCATGAGGTGAAAGAAAGAGAAGGTGGTGGGTGTAACAGGGCTTTACGTCCTGTAGTTCTGCTCCTGATGGGCTGATTAGGATAGGCAGGGACCAAGGCAATGAGATGACGGATGAAACGGCCATTAAACTTAGGCTGAACCGGGAATTGAACCTGGGACCCAGTAGTTGGAAGAATAGTGCGCTACCACTGAGCTAGGCCCCCACCCCAAGAAAGAGGAGGAGTCCACCCATGGGTAAGGTCTTTCTTATACTTGCCTTGGCATAGACACCGATCACAAGGTACCCCCAATGTCTCATTAAAGATCATGTAAGTGACAGCTGTTAGAAAATGGTAACTTTATTCAGCATAAAAATGCACCAACATTCTCCATACATGCTTTGTAAAAGTACAAAATGTCAGGTAAATTGTTTTCGTAATTTATTTATTATCACAAAGACGTGAACGAGGAAAGTTCTGTTGGGTCAATAAAGCCATCACCTGAAAATGTAAAAGCTTGAAATAACATGGAGAATCTTAAACCAATTTTGGTTCTATTTGGAGGCGCAGATTGGACAGCAGGGACTTTCATTCTATTTACATATGAGATGGATGGCCTAGTAGGCCGGTAAAAATAGACCAACACAATGGAGTATCTCGTAAAAGGTATTTTATTCTATCAAATGATAGGCCAGATTTGGTAGTTTCGCAGAATGGCAATTTTCTAGATGACCACCTTTGGGAAAATTTCCCAACTCTGTTTTCATAAGAAAAATTTAAGCTTGATAAAAAAATGAAACTAAAAAATTACAAAACTTGATCTTATCTGAAATACTTCCGATATAAAAAGTACCAACCCAGTCATCAAATCTTGAATTATCAATGATGACTTCACTTGACGTTGGTTAATGTTGATTAGCCCTTGCAATGGTTGCCAAGGAAACAAAATCAAAACTAAATGTGTTTCTTTTTTTTTCGATGAGCTCCACCTTTGTTTTTGTATTAGGCAAAACGTTTAGAAAATCTCTGAATTTTCTGCCATGTTTAAGAAAGCCAAAAGTATGTACTTTATTAATGATGCCTTTTAGACTTTTGAGGTATACTTAGATGAAAAATGGTCACCAAGGTAACCCAACCTCCCCTAAATTTCCAGTTTAATGTCATTTTTGAAGGAGATTGTTGCATATTGTTAACCATATGGAGTATGAAATGAATTTAAGGCATGGAACTGCGGCAAGGATGGGTTGTACCTCCCAGTAGTTTCCAGTTTTACAATCTCAAATAAGCAGGTTTCCACATTTAAAAAACATGTCTGTTTTAGGCCTACTACTGATGTCGTAGGGAATTCTGAGAATGTGTTCATGACTACTTGAATCTAGTTGCCAAGGCTACAGTATTGTTTAATGCATAGCAACATGTTTTACTCAATGCTGACAAGTGATGTCTCAACGTGTTTTTACAGTGTAATTTTCAACAATCTTTCGCATTCAGAGCATTGTTTGGTTTCTATGGCAATTCATACCACTTCTAGTTGGTAGAGAGCAACAAGGAAGATATCAACTTATGCCAATGTTTTCTGTTCAATTTTAGTGAATATGCTCATTGCTCACATAGGGAACAAGCTATGGCAAACTCATGTTGAAAAAAACCACCAAATTTGTTTGAAAGCATTTAATGTACAAAATGAAGTTTACCCTTGATCTAAAAAGAGGTCATTTATTTGAAAAGCCCTCGCATGATTTCATATAACTCTACACTAATTTCATTTTTATTTGATTATTTCAGTATATATTAATTTTTTTTAGTTTTTTAAGTTTCATTTTTTATCAAGTTTTTGCCATGGAAACAGAATTAGAAAATATTTCTCAAGGTGACTATCTAAAAAATGTTCATTCTGTAAAACTACCAAATCTGGGCTATCATTAGATGGAAAAGATTACCTATTGTAAAATAGTTCAGGGTCACCCCAATTCATGACAATTTTTACTGGCCTTGCCAATTCAGCCAAGGGTTCCGGGTTTGACGGCTGACCAACTACTAGCTGTTAGCTAGGAGTTAGAAATTACATCATCTTTTTTTCTTTATTTCTTTATCATTTCATCTTATCATTACATCTGCCTCTAATGTGTTGTGTAGATCTACATATAAGTTTGAGTCCAGTGACACCGAATATTTGACAGATTTGGGACAGAGAATTACAGCAGACTTTTTTACAGGCGCGGAACCAGACGGGTGTGCCATCGGAACACCCCCCCCCCCCTGTTTTGCGCCAATTTAACATTGTCTAAATAGCCATCAGTCAGAGGCATGCACAGGTGTTTCTATGATGCCCCCCACCCACCCCATCTGAAATTTTCTGTATCCGCCACTGTATGGAAACTACAACTGTAAACTCAAGATGACATCATTTGAATCCGGGACTCCCACTGGCTAAAAGGGGGGTTCTCACATAGCCGGTTTTCCCGGTAAAGCCGTATTGCGCTTGTAGAATTATGTAATACCCAATTTTGAAGACTTCATCACGGTTGTTGGAAGTAAAAAGGGGCGAGGCTTAAGGCAACGGGTGAGTTGGCGGCAACGAGGTGTGAATCACGGACTGCCGGCGGATCACACGTAGGATACGTACCAGACCCGACGCATGATGCCCAGTCTGATGACGGGTGAGCCACGGGTAAATCACGTTTATGACGGGAGACTCCACGGCATCTACGTACGACCCGCAGGCTTGTACGTGTCAGGGGCATATCAAGCACGAGTCAATCATGACTGTGAGGGTTACAAGGAACGACCCGGCGAGTTAACTACGCTATACGTGTACTACGTTTGAAGGCCGACTGTCACGGTGGAGGGGGCAGATGTGAATATATAAAGTGGCTGCTTGTCTGTAGCCTTCATTCTGCTCCTCTTTACCACAGAGGAAGGACCATGGCACATGCAGTAGACCAACCAACAGCCATTGTAAAATTGGCTCAGGCCAGCTTGGAATTAAATCTGCAACTAGCAACTCTTGCACAGGCTATTATGCATGATGAAGAACAGTCCAGAAGAGCTGCAGAAAGAAGACGAGCAGTCATCAAGAGAAGAAGGAAGAGATATTGGGTGGGGCCATGGCTCTTGCGAAGACCTCAGATGGGCCAATACGAACGCTTGATGAATGAACTATTGATGGAGGATGGAACCCACTACAAGAACTTGTAAGAATGCAGCCAGACATGTTCCAAGAGCTGCTTGCCAAAGTTTGGCCTAGGATTACCAAGCAAGACACCTTCTGGAGAAAACCTTCGGAGCCAGGACTCAGGATTGCCATCAGCCTGAGGTATTTGGCAACTGGCAACAGCTACAAGTCATTGATGTATGGCTTTAGAGTGGCCCACAACACAATCAACAACATCATTCCTGAAGTGTGTGAAGCCATCATAGCTGAGAATGCAGAAGAGGTCATCTCCTGTCCAACAACACCAGAGGAGTGGAGAGAAGTTTCACAGCTGTTTGAGACAAGATGGAACTTTCCCCATTGTATTGGTGCCATAGATGGGAAGCATGTGGCCATCAGGTGTCCTCCAAAAGGTGGTTCACTCTACTATAACTACAAGGGCTTCCATTCCATTGTACTCATGGCTCTTGTGGATGCAGACTACAAGTTCATCTATGTGGATTGTGAAGCAAATGGTTCTGGATCTGATGGAGGAGTTTTTGCTGCTACAGCCCTTAGGGAAGCTCTAGAAGATGGGACCATTGGATTACCTGAACCTGTTGCTGGTGGTGACAGACCTGTACCATACTTCATCGTTGGGGATGATGCCTTCCCTTTGAGAACCTGGCTGATGAAACCACTGCCTCTGCGCAACATTACCAGACAGCAGAGGATCTACAATTACAGACTCTCCAGAGCCAGAAGAATTGTGGAGAATGCCTCAAGAACATTTAAGAAGGACAGAGTTAGTTGGTGGGTCAGGGACTATTTTTTTTTATTTGTCACACATAGAGGTGTACATGGCATGCTCTCTTGGGAGGATTTGGTGGCCTTGAAAAAGGCCATACATTTTTTTTGGAGTTTTCTTGTTTTTCCTACTGGAACATCTACAGGAACAGGATAAGGTGATTACTTCTTCGAAGACATCTAACTCATAAGGATGGACGAGCTCAGCAGCTGGCTCATGTTGAGCGGAGTCGAACTGGTAGTAAGGTTACCACTGCCAGACAGCAAGGATCCCACTGAAGGAGGGTTCATGGAAGAAGAACCAGGCACCACTGGAGAAGGTACAGCAGAGAAGCCACCCAATGAAGATGAAGGCCCAGGTCCAGAAGACTGAAAGGTCTGGGCAGGCTGGAACTTGGCAACTAAAGAAGCTCCTGTAGGCTGTAAAGAAGCTGAAGCGGATGGCTGTGTAGACATTGTCTGCAAGGTAGTCCATTGTTTCTCAGGAGTAGCCTGCTGGAACTGGGTGAACGTCAGCTGAAACATCTGGGTCTGCTGCTGCTAATGGAGCTGCTGCTGCTGCTAAAGAATCAACTGCTGCTGTTGCTGCTGCTGCTTGTTCCTCCTGACTTGTTGGTTCAGCTGCAGGAAGAATGACATCAGCTGGGCTTCGACGTCATCATACGTGTCCAAGTCCAACTGAAGACACTCAGAATAGATGGAGTCCGTCATCGATCGGATTCTCATGGTCTTCGGATCTGCAGGAGGAGAAGGAGGCTGTGCGATGGCTTTCATGGGCTGGTCAATCCTTGCTGCTGTCTGCTGAGCAGACTGAACTATGTCAGCTAATTTAGAGCTTGAAGCAGAATGATGATCACCAATATTCTTCCTCTTCTTGAAGGGACCACTCTTGGTTGGCACTGGAAAGACTGGACTAGGCTCGATGTCAACTTCTTCAACTTCTTCCACTTCTTCAGGCCCAGAATCTGCTTGCCCTGCACTGGAACTGTCATCCAAGTTGGGCAGTTGCTTCTTGGTCTTCACAATCTTCTTTAGGTTGACAGCTTGACGAGACCGCACACTGGAGATGTGTTGCTCAAGAAACCCAAAGTTGGGGCGATAATCCACTTCTCCTGCTCTGTCGGATTTCTCTCGGCTGTACAGGAAGGGCCCTGCTTGATGATAGACTCCAGCCAGGTCTTCAACTGTAGCCCAGTACAGGGGACACTGAGGGTCTGTGCCTTGTCATCGATGAGCCTCATCTTCCTCTGATGATCCTTGTCTGGTCCTGTCATAGAAGATGTCATTACCAGTCAGCGATTCCTTGCTCATCATTGGGAGGTAGAAAAAGCTTCTCAGTTTTTTTTTCTTGGCTTCTTCTGAGATGCAGCAGGAGCAGTGGTGGATGGCGAGAAATTGACTGGCATCACTATCATCATCTTCTTCTTGGGTGTCTCTCTTTTCCTTGTCTACATCAAAGTCTGGATTCCTGTCGCTGTCATCCATGTCAACATCAGAAGACTTGGCAGAAGACTTAACAGAAGATTTGGCAGAAGACTAGGCAGAAGACTTGGCAGAAAACTTGCCAGAAGATTTGGCAGTGGATTTGGCAGAAGACTTGGCAGAAGACCTGGCTGGAGACCTGGCAGGAGATGTGGTAGGAGACTTGGCAGGAGACTTGGCAGGAGACCTTGCAGGAGATGTGGCAGGAGCATGATAAGTAGAACTGGCAGGACTAGCAGGAGCTGCAGGAACACTGGATTCTTCAGACTCAAACAATTCTTCTCCAGAGGCAAGTGAAGAAGGCTCTTCTTCTGTGACTTTTTTCTTTCCAAGATTGCGTCTCTTCTTGGGTCCCATGTTGAAATGGTAAAGTTGAAACACCAAGCAGGAACAGCAACAGCAGCAGAGAAGAATACGGCGAGGTCGATCAGTTTCTGTCAAAGGGAGAGGAGTGAATGAAGATTGCCTCACTGCCAATGATTATATACTGTTGGCCGAGGTCACGTGATGAGGCAACCGGCTCTGCAACAGTCCTTCCCCCGTCGTTCACCTAGCAGCCGGTGACTTACTCGTGGCACACGTGAGTTACATGTAGCGTACGTAGGTATTGATTTTCTATACGTAGAAACCGGTGACTTATCCGTGGTACATGTGAGTGCACACGTAGAAGCTGATGGTTTAATTGTCGCACACGTACCTCTCCCGCCGGTTTCTTGACACCCACGTATGCGACAGTTAACCTGCCGGCTTCTACAAGTGTCTCACGTGTGACTTGGTGTATGCCACGAGTGCCTCTATGGCAACGACGGCTTCACTACGGTTGCTTACCATAAACAATCACCTGCGAGTTTTCTATGGAAGTTTTGAACATCAGCAAAACATCCGTCGATTTTGGTGGTTGTTCTCAGTTTGGGGACGACTACGAGGAATCGAGTAAGTGTGTTCACCGTCATCTACGACAACCTCCCGATAACCACGGTTGCAGTACGGATTGCCAAAATTGCGCAATATTACATCATTCTACGAGAGCAATACAGCTTTACCGTGAAAACTGGCTATGTGAGAACCCCTCTTAAGACCGGCCCTCAGCTATCAGTCTATGAAATCTGCTAAGTGTAGGACCTAATTAAAGCATGTAAAACTAAAACTTTACCATCGGTATCCATGACAACAAAAGCTGCAGGATTTGACATTGACCTTTGTTGATCATAATCTGTCATATGCGAGCGCTTCTTTCCAAATCTGTGAAAAAAATAAAAATAAATAAATACAAGTCAATGATTTTTAAGGCCTTAGCAAGGGGATGCTAAATCTCTAAATGGAAGTACATAAATATCCACACAAATAAATATAGATATTTTTTATGTAATGCTATTCCTCATTTATGATTGTATGAAATAATATGTGATTATAATTTTGGTACTCCATTAGAACACCACAAAAAACACTCTACAAATTATAAACTGTAATTCTGATAATATGGTACAGTTGTATAATGGTCAACGTTGAATGTACACATCATGCTTTTCAAACCAATTAACACTAAAAGAGAAAATCCTAGGTGTGCAATGCACACTCAAGTATACACTCATTTGAATGATTTGACCAGTTAACAAGTTAGTTTCATTAAAGCGGCCCGTCACATTGAAACAAGACAAAGCTGTCATAGCTGGCTACTCAAAACCGCATCTAAAAGTACATATTTATAAAATATTAGATTAATTTCTAAAATTTACCAAGGTTTATATTTATCTGGTGATAGATGTGAGCCGATTATTAGCTATAGAAGTGGACAGAAGCAGCTGTTTTTAGCATATTTAGATCACAGTCAGGTATAGGTCCCTACAGACAGCTGGAGTCAACCGTTTTTTATGAAACTAACTGGACCTTATTGTACCTGACAAATATTGTAGTGTGAGCAATTTTGTGTATTTTTTAAGTCAATTCAATTAATTTGCCAATCTGTATTTGTTTAAAATATAGAAACACTAAAAATGTATAAATATTTGGTTTGATTATGGTCTTTTCTCTTTGCAATTCTCTCAATGTCTGTTTTGTAAATATGTTGTTCACACTGGAAATTTGGCAATGCAAAGTAAGTTTAACTCATCTTTGAGATATATAATTATGTTGATTAGGATTATTTTGTCCCAAAAATTGAACTTCTTAAATTACAATTCACATCTTGAAGTGTAAAACATTCTGGTAATTACAGAAACTTTTTTTTTTTTCTTACCTGGGTCTACCAACAATAGCGAAGTACTCATTAAGGGACTTCAAATAATTTCTGAGTTCCCTGGGGTTATGGAAGACAGCTGGGCGAATGGGGGGACCCCTCATGTCAGCACAGGTCACCAAGGTCAGGAGGGTGCATATGACTGTTATGTAATGGTGCATCCTAAGCATTCTGAAATACATAAATATTTCTATCAGGAAAAATAGGACATTTTTTTAGATTTCTGAAACGACATTAGTATAGGAGACAGGTATACATTGTAGCTAATAACAGATTGTAAAAATTATGCCGCAACATTTGACTAATGTTTTCACAATATCAAACGTGGACCCTAAAAAACTTGCCAGACATGTTTTCAAGTAATATTACCAAAAAAAGATTGCTGAAACATATATTTATACAACATTTAAATTATTATTTTAACTGACATCATGTCAATATATGCAGAACATATTATCACATTATAAAATTGTGGACCCTAGAAAAGCCTGCAGAAACATTATAAATAATATTACTAAACAAAACTCTCAAAGAAATGTCACCATGTGAAATGCATCATAAAATATGGCAGTAACATTCCTACCATAATTTTTGCATAAATATAAATGTTTTTCCAACATGAAATGTACAATTTGATGAATACTTTTGTGTTTGCATAGGGAACAAAACAATATCTTGGAGCTAATTAGCAACTATACTAAAAAATAGGCAGTATAGATATTATGCCAGTGGTTCTATAGGTATACACAAAAAAAGAAGATATATCTTAATGCTTATTTTCAATAGCTATGCATCACAAGATTATATGATTTTGAAATTAACTTTACTTTGTCAATAATTGTATGTATAAATTTATGTGTCATTTAGAATTCCTCAAATCTTTATGACTCAACATATATATTTATATTGTAGTTATTAAAACAATCTTTATCTGTATATTTAACATAGATATTCTCATGATAAGAAAACATGGTCACTTTAAGAAAGAGTTGCAAAAATGAAATGCTTGAGACATCTATCAGGAATCAGGAAGTGATTACAATAATTCAAAATCTTCTCAATTAATTGAGTTTACAAATTTTGAAGTAACATGTTATTTTGACATTAAGTCAAGATGCAGTTTTACTACAAATACATTTCTTGTAAGGTGAAATTGACATTGAAATTAATTTGATATAAAGTCAATTGTATTTGCGTTTGTCATAAAACTAAAGTATTTGTTGCGGCTGCCTAGTTATGCTATAACTTGGTAGCATGTTCTTAGATGTAACTAAAATGATCATTTAGAAAATGCCTAAAAAAAAAATTTAAAAAAAAACACTACAGAGCAAAAAAGTATTACACAATAAAGAATACTTACCTTTAGTTGAGTTGATAAAATAATTCTTTGTGAGTTATCTTTAGGGCTGTGACTAGTCCCAAGGGTTGGGTAAAGAATAATGCAAAGAATATGGTCCAGTCTGCTGTGTGCAACAAAAGTTATCATTGGCCATAGTGGGTGCAGCAAGATGGCTGATACCCCATTGTGAGCGATAATAGAGTTGTCATACACACATGCTCTCTTGTCTTGAAGGAAAGTAACTACTGACGCTGCATATGATTAACAGACATCAGCATTATGGGTAACTGACATTTGTCTTGTAGTCAGACTAGAGTTACGTATGATATTTTCATTGGTGGGGCAATGCATGGATTTAGGAAGGGTTGTTTTTAGCACTCATAGAACTTCGACTATCTCAAAGTTGTCAGTCCATAAAGTCATTCATGTGCAAATGCAATAATAATGCAATGATATTTCTATCACATTAGTATGGCATTGTCTATCTTCCGGTCTATTTCAAAGAGAGCTTAAGATGGATTTTTGATATTAAAACAAGCCATAACACCATAGTTACTCATTAAAACCACATTAGGAAAGAAATAATGTATTAAGTAGATATTAAGCTCACCTTTTCTCGAGTGAAACAGCACAAACTGGATCTGTTAATTGCTCTTCATTTATGCTGATTGCGTTGAGAGCCATGCACACTGAATAATTAGGTCAATGTTGCAATTGATGAATTTATGATTTCATAAATCTTCATCATTGTAAAATCGGTTAAAACTCGTCAGTCTGCAATCCTCCACATGTTCATCATTTGGTTTTTATATGCGACATTGCCTACAAAATTGATTCTTGAAAATTTTTTTTTGTTGGAGTCGATCAACCAAATTTGGTCATTTAGTGCCTTTGAGTAAAGTAAAAAAGTCAAATTACAAATTGGGTGATTTTCTTTTTTATATATGCAGCTTTTTTTCACTTAAGAATGTTTCCTAGGAGATGTTATTGCATCCAGTTGTCATTTATGATACCAGGGGTTACTTGTATTAACCATATAGTGGGTAATTACCCCAATGGGGTAAAAGCTGATAATATGCTCTAAAATCAGTCGGAATGATTTGATTTTCACCTAATGTGGTTTATATACTCTTCAGGCTACTTAACTGCCACCATGTTCCAACACCTTCAATGATCCCAATAGGGTAATTACCCCATATAGGCTAAGGTGTTAAATTTGTGTTGAGACACTGCCAGTATATTCCCAACAATTTGAATGACCCATAGGGTAATCACCCCCATGGGGTAGAATAATATAACTTATTTTGAATGTCGGAACGTCATCAAATGTGGCTTATACATGGCCAAATGTGCCACGTGCATTTTCCATGAGAAGGATATACGCATGGAAAATGCATGGTTTTTAGCTAATTATAATGAGGCGAAAACCATGCGTTTATCCAAACCCATGGAAAACGCACGTGGCACAATTGGCCATGTATACTCTTGTCGATACTGCCTGATGTCAGAATATTTCAATGCATTTCTGTGTTTATGTGCGAGAGTATATATGGTGCTTCATGGTGAAGCCCTGTACTCATGTTGCATGAGTACAAGCTGTATTTAACGTTTGTTTTTATTGTGTAACTGATTCATAATCAAAACAAAGTGTAAAGAAAAAAGTCTTTTTTTTTCTTCAAAAGAACAGGCTGTTCACACATGCATGAAATTGTCTTTATATAGTAGGTAATTATAAACAATAATTGCTTTTGGCATATATTATTAGCTTTATTGACAAGTCTGTCATCTATAGATAGAAACATCATAATAACTGCAAGCTATATTTCACTCCGCAATTGATTGACTGATATTTAAATATTTATCCCCTGTAACTCCTGTAGTTGGCACAGTCACTCTTGCAAGCCTAGAAATGGTCTTGAGAATTCGATTGTTATTGATTAATTACACCCAGCAACTGGATTTTTCACGTCTACATCATTGGATGCTACTTATTGCTTCAGGGTTGCATTTGTTTGAAGGTAAGACGATCACAAGTATTTGTTTCGTATTGACATACATTTGCAGATATGTAATGTTGTATACTGTTAAAAAGGTCAGTGCGTATGCAGTGGTATGAGAATATCCTACTTTACTTTGAGTAAATTTTGATGAAATCATTAAGTCAATAGTACTATAGTTACCCAAAGTTATGAGGAAAAATTTAGGTCAAATTGGACAATTATCTATCTATCTCTGTATGTATCTATCTGTCTATCTATCTGTCTATCTATCTATCTATCTATCTGTCTGTCTATCTATCTATCTATCTATCTACTTATCTATCTACCTGTCTATCTGTCTGTCTGTCTGTCTAGCTGTCTGTCTGTCTATCTATCTATTTATCTATCTATCTATCTATCTATCTGTCTATCCATCTATCCATCTATATATCTATCTATATATCTATATATCTTTGTATCTGTCTATCTAACTAACTATCTATCTATCTATCTATCTGTCTATCTGTCTATCTATTTATCTATCTATCTATCTTCCTGTCTATCTTTGTATCTGTCTATCTATCTATCTATCTATCTATCTATCTATCCAACTATCTATCCAAGATAACTATATATCTATCTGTCTATCTAGCTATCTATCCAACTATCTATCTTTGCCGTGGCACCTGCCTGTCCCGGGGTACAGAAATAAAGACCCCACTCCAGTGGCACCCCACATCGACATCCAGCTAAGATGTAGCTCTCTCATGAAGATTCAAACCCAGGACCTTAAGCAGAGAGGTTATTTTAAATAACCCTAATCACTTGAGGTCATCCATCTGTAGTTATATTTGCTCTAGAAAATCCTGGCCAGTTATATAATTTCTTATACATGCATAATGTGACCTGAATTGACATGCTATTATCACCTTAAGACATAATTTCTAATCAAAGACATGTAACCATATTTTCATTTATTTTTTTTGTATTTTTCATGTTTTTGAAAGCTTCATTCTCAGATGAAACCCCATTTTGATTTTATAGTCATATATCATAATTATATTAATCATATTTTATATGAGTTACATGAGGTGTTTGCACATTATTTCCATTACATATTGACATCTATAACTTCTGATACAATAGCATACCCCAATATATAAATTTGCTAAAGTGACTCCAATAGACGTCGCTGAATATTGCCCACGTTATGTATATATATAAATATATATATATATATACACATACATATATATACATATATATATATATATATTTCTCTAGAACTTACCATATGCATATACAATTATATATTGATGATAACACATTGGCAAGATAATTGCTCTACCTTATTGATTTATGATAAATCATCATTGAATATATGTAGATGAGTACTTAGGTCATAAAATATTCAAGGAATTTTCTACAGAGAGTTAAATTTGTAATGTCACTATTACAATGTACTGGAATACCACATGCATCAGCAAAATTGCTGTCATCTTATTGTTTACAATCACCAAAGTGCACACATTTTATTGATCAGAAGAATTCAATGTGCTGGGCTTTGTTTATTTATTGACTTATATATTCTTGGAACACTAATTAAGTATTTGCACAAGCAGTGCTTGGATATTGATTACACTATAAGGAAAGAATAGAGCATTGTGAGGATTTGAAAAGCAGGCAAGAAAGGTATACAGTGTGCGGCTAAAAAAATTGCACCAGGGATATTCTCTTTCAGGATAGCCCTAGGTTATTACTCAAATGCTTATGAGGTATTTTTTGCCACATTTAGTCTGGGATACAAGCAATTAGTCATTGTGATTTTTGTTTTGATGTGCCCCAAGTCTTGTTCTGAGCGACACATATCACAGAAGTCAGATTTCTGTCTGCTTACATGGTGTCCCTAGTTGTAGAAAAGTTTGCAAATGAGAGATTTCTTAGTTACTATGCCTCTGAAGCCGCAGAAAATATAATATTTGCACAGAATCCTCCCTTGATCAGTGTTTTCTAAACATTTGGTTGCATATCTCACAAGCAAAATAATAATTTAGCAAGTTTGATACCCAGTGAAACTGTTTTAAAAATGTCCCAATGGTTCTCAGGCATGGGGTACATTGGAACACAGCCTGGGGACCACACGGACATAAAAAAAACAATATGTATACCTCTATTTTGCAAAGAAATTATTTAAAATGTAAATTGTCGCTCACACAATAACAATTATAAGTTTAGTGATCACCTATCGGACTTTTAAGCACACCATTTGATTTTTTTTTTACATGATTGGATTTAAGCAATATCATGGATATGGTGCAATTGTTATGCACTAATGTGTGAAACGTTAGAGTTCAAAAGTATGAACAACAGATTTACTTCAGATTTCAAAGAACATGACATAATCCACCACAGTTGCACGTTTCACTTGATCTTGACGGTTTCCACAGATAAAAGAAAATGTTCCCCTGCTTTAGTTTGAGGCCAGCCTTGGATTTCCAAACTTGTTTATTATCCGGATATTGCTCCCCTATATTATAGTATCAGATTACAGTTGGTTCCAGTTTTGATCCAGAAAGGTCATGAGATTGAAACAGAGAAATATAATGGCATTCAAAAAAATATTTGAACTCCAACTAATCTGGAAAGTATCATTTAATATTCAGGAGGATGGGCCAGTTAGGAAATCTATCTGAACCCAAATGGCAGTCTCATTCCCAAAGATGTCAATGCTTTCTCTTTTACTAAACATGAATCGATTTTCTCTGTATGATCAGTGACATAATCATGCTATACAATTGTACCATAGCTGGGGTGGTAAACGAGTAATTACGCAGGTTGTGTAGAATGTAAACAGATAACAAAAATTGCGATTCCAACCTATAGGAAGCATATATCTTCAAAAACTGAGTTGTATCAAATGACAAACTATATTGAACCCTTGCACCGTTTCAGTGTTGTTGGGCATGTATGTCCCTGACACGAAGCCAGGTCGACCAAATGCTGGTGGGGGATGAAATAATTATTTTTCTGAAAACACAATATACATTTTTTTTCGGGTGTAATTCCAAGCCTCACCATCTCAGCATTACCCATCTTTAAGACCATGTCACCATTAGACAACCCAACAACTGACTAAGTTTAAAACAACTGACACTGATGTTGTAAATGAATTGCCAAGTGATGTGGCTCCCTTTGTTATTTCAGAAATATCACATTAGAGACAACCAAATCAAAGATGGCCGACCAGGAGAAGAAAGCTGACGCTGATGATAAGAAGAAACAAGATGAAGATAAAGAAAATGATGAAGAGGAAGACAAGAAGAAGAAAAAAGATGAAGATTCAGATGATGAAGAGGAAGATAAGAAGAAGAAGAAAAAAGATGAAGATTCAGATGATGAAGAGGAAGACAAGAAGAAGAAGAAAAAAGACAAAGATTCAGATGATGAAGATAAAAAACCAGATGAAGGAAAAAAGGTTGCAGATGAAGAAGAAAAGAAGGAAGAACCTGAAGTTGTTGCACAAGCAGAAGAAAGTGATAAAGAAGTAAAAGATGAAGGAGATCTTGATAAACAAAATCAAGAAGAAACAAAAGAAGAAGGAAACAAAGTGGAAGGAAGAGAAGAGAAAGAAGAAAATAAAGATGAAGAGAAACCAGATAAAGAAGAAGCTTCAGCTGACACCTCTAAGGAAGAAACAGTTGAAGAGAAACAAGAAGAAAAAGAAAAAGATACAGGGGAAGAAAAGGAAAAGCAAGACAAAGAAAATGTTGAAGAAAAAGATGAGCAAAATGTAAGTTGTAGAATGATATTTTTTGTAATCAGTCAATAATGATACTCCCAAATGCAGTAAAAATTCAATTCTTATGTTCAATCTTTTACGCAACTATAAAGGGCTAATCCATGACTAACAATCCAGTTTTAGGTGTCTAATGTAAGCTATAACTAAGGCACTCCCTGCTGATTGATATATATATAATTCTATCGAATTTTTGGGCTATATTATACAATTATACAATGTTTACATATTAGACATCAAGATATGGACACCCGAGGCCAATAGGCTGAGTTGTACAGAACATATGAGAGTTTACATACTTCTAGTCTCACAATTTAACCATTGTGTAATTGTATAATGTAGACCCAAACTTTTGAACGAATTGTACCACGGCCTATATATCATTGCTAAATTGCATTGGCGAGTGGTGCAAAATGACTGTTATGTATGGTAATTCATAACATTTAGGCCTATACAAGTAAATGGTATTGTTGTCGCCAGCTAGTATTGGCTTAGTTTGGCTGAGTGTGGCTTAGTTTGGCTTGTTGAAGCTTCAGGAATATGTTCCTAGCTCTGGATACCACCACCCTTGCCACAAGTAGGCCCCGGACTTTCAAGGTCCTCCTGTTGGCAAGGCTGGTAACACCGTGGGTGAAGACGCCAAACCCCAGTGGCCAACACAGGGCTCTGTGCAATGCACACTGCAGTTATCGAACTCTCCTCACCTTGCACAGACGTGAATGATCTCAGGTTAACTCAATATGATATCATGTATGGCTCGATTCTCACAACTCTAGATAATATGTGTATTTTTCTTTAAGCTTATCAGTTTTTGTACGATCGATGCCTTCCCTGAAAATTCTCCCTTAATTGTAGGCTGACGAAGAGCCAGTGCCTAATGAAATTGATGATAATTTGACTGAAGTCTCAGTACCGATTGAGTCTGGACCAATAGAAGATAAAACTGCAGAAGAAAACCCAATAAATGAAAATGGTGAGGAAAATGTCCATGAAGGACATCAAGATGACCCTGCAGACGAGAATAGCAAGGATTTAACACCAGAGGACGCCACGATGGATGAGTACACAAAGCGCCGCCTGGTGGAATTGGAATTACAATACCAAGAATGCTCAGACTTCTTGAATGAGCATTATGGTTCTAAAGAAGATAATGAGACGAAAATACAACCATCTTTTGAGGAAGTTATGGACACTGACATTGTTGCTTCGATGGGAATTTTAAAAGAAGGTTCTGAAGATGAGTTTCAACATTCAAAAAGTCAAGTTGACCTGAGAAACTCCATGTCTGAAGATTTGTATACAAAAACATTAAATGAAGATACTAATGATATAATTAAGCAATATGTTTGATTTGTGTGTATATTTATATTATCAAAGTAGTTGTTGTTAACATGTTCTTTCCTTAACGTCAACATTTAATTCCAGATTTCAACTGCCACTGCCTGTCATTACCATTTTATTGAGGCTAAATATTAATCGCCACGGTTAATTGCATGAGCTTGTCAGACTATCGTCCTCCTAGTATAATCAATTATAGTTCGTATTACACAATAATTATTGCTTTATATCGAAAGAAGTTGTTGACAAGCTCATTTGTCCAAAAAAATGCCCTTCGAATGTTGAAAAACAGGTAATCTCAGCGGTTAGCCATCCATTTAGTTATTAAATACCAGAAATTAATGTATCAAGTACCTTTACATGAAGCATTTAACTTAAATTAAATATTGCACTTCTTTAAATCATTGACGATTATCCATCAGAAGAGATAATGTAAAAAAGATAGATAGATAGATAGATAGATAGATAGATATATCGACAGATCGATAGATCGATAGATAGATAGATATATCGACAGATCGATCGATAGATAGATAGATATATCGACAGATCGATAGATCGATAGATAGATAGATAGATAGATAGATGATGCACGCTTTATTAGTTAATACAGTAAAGGTCTGCATGTTTTTCTAATTTGATTGTACTTGGTGTCTATGCTGGGGCAAGTAAAAGACTCCACCCATGAACTCCAAACCTTATATCTAATGATGCCTTTCAATCAGTTTGACACAATCTGCAAGATGCTGTGGACTCCGAGCAATATCATCTCGTCATTATGTCTGTCACTGGCTACGCTACTGCTTTAAACTAAAACATAGAAAACCTGCTACTGCACGTAGCTTTAAACCAACAAATAAAATAACTAAGCAAAAATGACAGGTAATGTTTGTCTGTTATATTATAAGTTATTTCGTGTACATAAAATACCACATAACATAATAATTTGTGAGAGTGCATTATGATTGTTAATTTAACTATATGATGCGTTAATAGATATTCCACATTGTGTAATCAATATAATTATTATTATTATTATTTATTATTAATCTTTATTGCAGACACACACACATACATTAGGTACAATATATGGGGGTCCATATCTTCTAATAACTATCTAACTACTGAGTATTAATGTAAGGCACTGTAAAAACGAATTCACAAAACAACAGTACGAAGCAACTCAACTGCTCGTCCAATACAAATATAACAATGAGTCCCAATGTCTTCTAATGTAAGATTGCCAAAAGGCGTCACTATACGGAAGCCTATTAGTGCCACACATTTTTTTTTTTCTCTAATCTGCGTTTTTTTAACATTTTTTTTTTATTTGCGTTTTTCGTACATATTTTTTTTAAATGTGCGTTTTTCGTACTTAATTTTTTTAAATGTGCGTTTTTTCAACATAATTTTTTTTAAATTTGTAAAAATATGTACGAAAAACACAAATAAAAAAAAAAGGCTTAAAAAATCCTATTATAATATTCTGTCCTACTCCTTATTATTGGTTATCTATTTTAACAAGAAAGAAAATTTACCAAAACTGTCTGGCCTTAATACTACCTGTTTTGACAGATCAGGGATAAGCGTGGTTTCTGTTCTATTACCCAATTAATTTCAGCAATGTGAGACTTTCAATTTTTAAAATCAGATGAAAATTGTTGGAGTTATCGAATAAAACGTACACGAACAAGGCAATAATTCTAATGGGAACTAGCCTATTTCAGCGTCACCAACGTCATGAACATCCTCGATTCGTGATACATTTTCGGCCATAACTCAGTCAATTCTTGTCCGATTTTCAAATTTTAAACTTTGTTGTGTAGCTAAATTTATGAATTTCGTCCTTATTTGAGAATAGCACCGTCTTAAGTTTCCATTTGGGCATCACATGAATGTCATTCCGTGAGGTATGAAATTTAGATCACCCAGCCCGTATCCACCGGTATTTCGAGTGATAAATCTGCAATGGGGGGGGGGGGGGGAGGGGATAAAGAAGTGTATGTTCTAATGGTACGCCTATAAAATCACCAAATCCCACACTGTTGACTCTTTATGCAACTCAAAAAGTTTTTATACACAGTGCAAATATACAGACACCTCTGCACGTTTCTAGTCATATGCAAAGTGCTCACAAACAGCTCAGTTAGAATCAATGAAGGACATAAAAGCAGTGTTTGCACATATAAAAGCCCTCAGAGACACATTGACAGTGTTTTCAGCCGAGCAGAAGCACCACCAATTATATTGGCATTATCTGTAAGAGGGGGGAAGGAGGCGCTTCTCCCTTTTACAGACCTGTCAGTTTTCTGTCAACCATAACGTCTGCAGAGTATCTCTATCCACCACATTTTTAGTTGACCACTACATTCTGCAGGTTATCTTTCAACAGGTTCTTTATTATGAGCTTTCTGCAGGGCTCCCACAGTTATTTTTGTTACTGCAGGAGAAATTCATATGCATACACAAAGAGGAGGGTAAAAAATAACGATGGCATACTGCAAAATAATTTCATAAATATTCGAAAAGGAGCGTAAAATGATACTAGGTTTCCCTTATGTTATCATGAATAAAAAAAACTAGATTCTTTGCCTATACAGTTCACGCTATCACTTGAAGCATTTTTTAAAAGCAGATTCTTGTTTGTACACAGTGTGTTTACTCTTTATATTGTATTATGCTTGCACTCACCAGATAGAATGTCACATCGGCTAGATGTTGGCCCATTGTGGGCGATTTTGGGCCAACATCGGGTCGACATTGGGCCGACATTGGGCCATCATCGGACCAACGTAACATGTTATCAGGGTCGTATCTGTATCCATCTATCTATCTATCTATCCATCTATCTATCTATCTATCTATCTATCTATCTATCTATATATCTATCTATCTATCTATCCATCCATCCATCCATCCATCCATCCATCTATCTACCTACCTACCTGTCTGTTTTCTGGCTGCCCAGTCTCTCAAATCTATCTATATCTACCAATCTCTTCATCAATCAACATGCTAGTGGACCCACTCCCTAGACATGTGGTTCTTTTATTTTCTTTCGTTTATCTATATTTATAAATTTTTGACAGGAAGCAGCATTTGTGCGGGGGAGGCTGATTATTCCATCTTTAGTTTGTTGTGATGTGACTGAATAAATCATCATCGAAAATCCATTTTTCAAGCTTTGCTAAATGCTTCTGTCATACAAGATAAGAATATTAGATATTCCGATGCACAGGTGACCTATCTCTGTAACCTTGTATGCTGCAATGGTGAACTTTGTAACCGGAAATGCACTGTTTGATTCAACTGACAGAACACTACTGGTGTTCACTACATGAGCGAAGTGTTCTCAAATGAAGTTTCCATCATTGAATTGAATTTATTAAAGATAATTTTATCAATGTTTCATTTGATGCCTAGTTGGCTTATGTACTATTGTAAGACTTTGAGTCCACAACCGGTCACACTTTCAACATATGGTTGGGGTGTTTTTACTTGCCCAGCCCGGGTGCTCTTCATGAGCTACATCCCAGCTGGATGTCAATTGTACGAGACTACGAGTCGTTAAATTGATGGTCCCTGGTACACAGTGCCTATGCTGAGTACAGTAAAGACCCCACCCCTAGGGTAAATGCAGTCTTGAGGCCAGACCCTCGATCAGGCGTTTCTGCAGGAGAGGGTCTTGATGAATTCAGGGGAGCAAGAATCCTGGTACTCCTGCCAGTCTCCTGGTGGGGCAGTAAGGAATTTGACTGTGTAAATAGGTCGTAGCAGGTGGCTGTACATAACTGAATGATGCAGCGTTGCTTCATACAAATTTTACACTTTCATCGCCTATCTCTCTGGGGTAAATGTGTAACCTGGTGGACTCCAAGCCTTCTCATCTCATCATTACATCTACCACTGGGAGCTGGTGAATAACCTTCAGACCCAGTAGCATTGAGACCCACTAGCATTTTATAAGACATTAAACATTGACAGCACAGGCAGGAAGAGACAAAATTACAAGGCCTTCCTAATCAACATCTCATGCAAAAGACATTGTGCTGAAATTCCGCTCATGAAGATTACAGCCCAGACTGTAATTTGAACCCGAAATCTTCAACAGAGGCGGCCTATCCTTCAGTGTTTGTGGTCCAAAGCTATGGAATCAGTTACAAGCAGAGATAAAGCGTCAATAGACTCTTATAAATTTCAGAAAAACTCTAAAGACTCATTTATTTTAGGTTTTTTTAGGCTAATTTTGACTTATTTCTTAATATATTTAATCTATTATTATACATAGCTTTTTAACCCACCATTTATATACATCTATTACTTTTAATTTAAAGCGACATTTCATGTTCTTAAACAAAAATGTGCGCTATAAAAATGATAGTATTAATAATAATATGCTATAACTGATGAATGTCTTAGCGAAAATTCGCTACCCGATGGTTATGCAATTGTAGTGTGGGGCTATGAAAGTGAACCGAATATACTGAAAATCCTGTGTACAAGTCCACAGCCCGTGCCATCTATATTCACTTTTTAATTTCTGAGTGAGCAGCGCGAGGAGCAAGTACAGACTCTCATTTAGAGCGACTCACCAAATGCTCCATTATGTTCAAGGAAGGCAAATCAGGCAAAAATTAGGATATTATATGCTAATTGAAAAGCATTCTAGACCGCATAACATTGAGTATGTCTTATGTCTCAATGCTACTGGGTCTGAAGCTTAGTCAGCTTATATGACCAACTGCCAGAGGCAGACGTAATGATGAGATGATAAGGCTTGGATTCAACACCATGTTACACATATATTTTCAATCACATTCAAGTGTAATAAGTACCCGCCCACTGTCCGTGCATCGTTTTACACATAAGTCAGACATCTTCAGTGAATATGAACTGAAATGGATTTTTTTCTGTTACAATATATGACACTTATTACATTATATGTATTTACTGGTATGTACATGAACAATAAAATCTTGAATTTTATTGAAACAACAGTCTAAAGTCACAATAAATGGTGGCATGATTGCAAGATTCAGTCAGTGTTTGTATTTTTGTATAAATTGTCATTTGGTTTGGAATTCTGCCATGGTCTGCTTAAAAATAGGGGCACTTTAAATTTCATATTTCAAATTCGGCCCACCCATGCTAATGACCTTACAACAATTAATTAAATATATGAGAAAAAATTTGGATTTGTTATATGGGCCTAACTCCCATGTTCATTTGATGCCATTATTGGCTAAAAAAGCCATCATGTGGTCACTAATAGAAATACATACAGAATGACCAAATAGCGGCCCCTAGTGGACTAGGTACCGTCCCTATATATATATATATATTTGATTCACACACATATGGTATACATATTAATCAAGATTATCAAAGAAATTTAAGGTAATATACAGGGTGCGGCCTAAAAACTTGCACAAGGCATCTCTACTTTCGGGATAGCTCTAGGTTACTCAAATGCTTATGAAGTCTTTTAAAGTTTTGCCACATTTAGTTAGGGGTATAGGCAATTGGTCATTGTGATATTTTTGATCATATAATGTTAGACAATATCAGTATCTGAATTATTGAGAGGGTGTATGCTGCCGGGCTTGTTCTGAGTGATACACATCACAGAAGTCAAATTTCTGTCTGCTTGCATGGTGTCTCTAGTTGCAGAAAGTTTACAAATGACATATTTCCTAGTTACTACACCTCTGAAGCCATAGAAAATATAATATTTGTACAGAATCCTCCTTCAATGTTTTTTATATGTGCATATATATATCAAGGTATTAGATGATAAGAAGGTTGGTTCCAGTTTTGATTCAGCAAGGTCATGAAATTAAAACAGAGAAATATAATGGCATTCCAGAGGGACTTTTTGAATTTACAACTAATCTCGAAATAATCACATGATTTTCAGGATGATTGGCCAATTAATCAGACAGAAAATTGACCAAAATCCAAATGGCACTTTCCGCCTCAAAAGTGTCAATGCTCTACCTTCTTATTCAATATTATTATATTTGCCCTATTTTTGGTGGCAAAGGTCAAGAAAGGTGTCTGTAATACACCTGTATGATCAGTGACCTAATCTAATGCTTATATTGCAAAAGCCGAGGTGAAAATCACCCGAAGGTGTGATAAGTGTGCATACATTTAGATCCATATTATCTATAATTCTTGAGGAAAAACGAAAATATATTTATAAACATAATTTAGGACAATTGTTTCTTCGTGTGTATGATTGCAGCTGCATATGATCTCTGTCAATTGAGGTAACAAAAGAGGTAGCAGTAGCTGCTGATGCAAGATATTATGCCGCACCCTGTAGATAGTGTCTAAATGCAAAATTGAATGTATTACAAATAAATGTCAAAGGTCTATGAAATGCACGGGAAAGTTGTGAAGTCGTTCTCTTTTTCATCACGCCATTGTGTGATGTGATTCCTTCTTAACTCTTGAATAGTTCTGACAGTTAGCATGTCACAGGGAGTGCATGAATAAATAACAAGTTCCCTCGCATTCCTGTTTGTCATTTCACTTATTCACTTCATGTTCTTGCCAATAATAGCCTGGCAGTTGTGTATTCCATACCTTGCCAGATATCAAACTTTATCTTTACCTGATTTTTCCATGTTGTCACTGGCCGGTATTCGCAGTATGTTGGCTCTAAACTAAGATGTGACGGTTTAAATGGCTTATCTTCGTTATCTTCTACCCTTGTAATGGCCAGCTGGGTGGTCTAGTGGTAAGACGCTCGCCTGCTCTTCTGAAGGACCCGGGTTCAATCCCAGGCCCGGGCAACCTTTCATGAGCATCATCCTAGCTGGATGTCGTTCCGATGAAACATTAAATTGGTGGTCCCTTGTACTCAGTGTCTATGTTGAGGCAAGTAAAAGATCCCACCCATGAGGTAAATGTGTAACATGGATGGAATCCTCTCTCTCACCTCATCAATCAACCCTCGGTAGTGGCAAGAACTTGCTATAGAGGGCTGCACTTTCCATATCAATCAATATCCATCAATAATGTAGTGCATCCTTATAACTGGAGAAACAGCACTCTGAATTTGTTTCGGCAAAAGCGGGAACGCTTTCCTATCAGGCCTTCTGATTTCCAATTTAGGTGACAATCCCAAGACTTCATATCTGTGACACTACTGAACTTAATATGTTCATCAAACCCTGAATATTAATGGAGTGGCTTTTATATATAAACTAAGTTATTATTGAATTGAAAAGAAATAAACTTGTTTTGGTGAAATAAGCTGTAAAAACGTTTTAGACATTAACAACAATGAAGTTGAAAATGAAAATGGAAGGTATAATAAAACAATTATTCGCTGGTCTTATTAATAATAATAGTTTTATTAGCTTTTTGCGACTATACAGTTGGCTTTGTACAGTTTAAAAAAGGTATGGTATTGGTGTAAGAGTTGACTACCATTCCCCGAAATAGCAGTCAACCTCACTCCCTTGAGCCAAATAGATTGCATGCACTATGGTCCAAATAAAACAAATCAATATATTTTTTATAATAGCGTATTTTCAATCTCAAGCCGAGTCCTAGTAAAAACCAGTTTGGTTTGATACTCTGACACTACAGAAATAAAACTAACTTGTATAGAGACTAAAAAGTCATTTTAATTGAGTATTAGTTCCTCCTGATGATCCGCCCCGCTGTACCCCACCTGGAAGTGCAGGCTAAAAATATAATAATATATTTTCTGCACGCAATCTAATGGTTATAATTTTCTATGTGCAATACATATTTACATGTAATACACTCTACATGTTATACTGTCATAAATTGCTACATTGCTCAAGCTTGGCCTCAATTGCTGCATTGTATTTTTTAATGCTTAACTGTAAGATAAGATAAGATAAGATAAGATAAGATAAGATAAGATAAGATCAGGTCAGATGAATGAGATGAGATGAGATGAGATAAGAGAAAAGAAGATAAGATAAGATAAGATAAAATAATATAAGATAAGATAAGATAATATATTTTATTCAAAGTCGTATGTAAGAACAAATAACATAAGCAGAAGCTTTTGCTCGACTAGAATAAAATGATATGACAAATGAAATATATACAGATGAGGAGTGAAAACTATTTTTAAAAAAAACTGATATATAATAAAAGCAAATAGTCTTGTAAGTTACTTGTAGATGAATAACATCAAGCATGAAGCCAAAAACACCCAATGGGTGTCATGCAGCCTTTTTTTTTTTAATTAACTGTTAGTCTATTATAGATGAAGAGCACTGTTTATATTTTTGTTTTGTTAATTTGAAATAGTATAAAAAATATTTTATGAATCTTTTATCCCTGTAGGTGGCCCAACGATAGCGAAGGGATATCTTCTTAGTGGGGTCTCCTCACATAATGTACAAAATATTTTGAAAATTAAATTTATAATATCTCTTTTATGAATGTGAAATAAAATGAATGAATCTGAATCTGTACTGTATGATCATTTATTATTTTGTCATATGCTGACACATGTTTCAATTTGATATTTTGCTGTCAATAAAAATCTATAATTATGATCAACTATCATTTGTGGCAATAGAGGCAACTCGCAAACTCAACAAACCAAACAGCTGGAACCTGCTCTGTCATCTGTTATTCCCATATTGGTCAATGCAGTCCCTCGGCCAATGGGAGTCCTGGATTCACATGACCTCATCTGGAGTTTAGCTTCCAAGTCTATGAGATTCTGCTGAAATAGTTCTGTACTAAATTTGGAAACACAGCAATATATATCCCCAAAAGTGTCCTAAGGCCAAAAAAGTGCAATTTCACATGGACTATGAAAATGCAGCCATGAGCAAAAGCCATTTGGGTCACGACGTAACTATTAAACCTAATAGGTAACCCTAACAGTGACGCACAATGGTGACATTTGGGTCCAGAGATTCTGCCTTGCCTAGATATTTGACAAGTGGCTTGCGTGCTTGCTTGTGTATTTTTTAAGTTACAGTGAAACATCTCTTGCATGTCAATTACTTGTATAATGATGAGGAATCTTAATTTCTTAATATTTTACGATTTTTGTCTTTAATTAGCTTAAAAATATGCAGAGATTGCATGCCATGAATTCTATCCAAACAGCAAAGCATTCTTTCGACCACTTCAGTAAAATTATACAGATCACCACACTTTAATATTGTGACAGCATTAGTCAGGCAGCTGGGTGGTCTAGTGGTAAGAGGCTCGCCTGCTCCTCTGAAAGACCCAGGTTCAATCCCAGACCTGGGCACCCTCCATAAGCAACATCTCAACTGGATGTCGTTCGGATGAGACATTAAATTGGCGGTCCCTTGTACTCAGTGCCTATGCTGAGGCAAGTAAAAGATCCCACCCATGGGATAAATCTCTCTCTCCTCAACATCTATCTATCTATCTATCATCTTTGAGACCAATAAATTTCCGTTGAGTATAATCCTAGCTTTTGAGGTAAGTCAGACCAAAATTGAATGAAAATCACCTGACTTATAACATTTTGCAACAGGTTAATCACAATGTTTTGCATAGTTAATCCATAGTTATCAGCGGCAAACATTTGGTAAATACACTGTTCCAAAGAACTTGAATACTAAAATCAGATTTGAGTCTTCCAATATAATCTGACAGCATTTTGGTATTTTTTGCTGGATAACTGCATATAAGCCCTAAAAACACAAAAAGTTTCAAACATATTGTACGTGTCATATCAGGAAAATATTTATACAAAACAAATATATATCAAAAAGTAATGTCGGAATATTTTAGGATGGATTTCGCTCGCATGGTTAAATTATTTTGACAAGTTTGTTGGTAATATCATTTGGAATATTTCTGCAGGCTTTTCTAGGGTCCTCACTTTTATAACTTGACAATATTTTCTGCATAAATGGACATAATGTTAGTTAATATGATGATTAAATTTTGCATTGATATTTTGGTAATATCTGCCGGGAATGTTATCTCAAATGTTGCGGAAATGTTTCGGGAGTCTTCGTTATCGCCTTGTGATAACGTGTTCTACAATATTGAATGTTGTCAAGATGTTCTGGCAATACTTTTTGGGAATATTACTTGAAAATATGACTCGCAAGTTTTCATAGAGTCCCCACACTTTAATATTGTGCCACAGCATTAGTCAAATATTGTGGCATGAACGTTACAACCTGTTTGTGTTTGCAAGGATCAATAGGCCAATATGTTAAAGTAGCCGGGTAATATAATTTAATTGTAATTCACAGCTTGGCAGGCTGAGGTTTCCTACTTACCACGGGAAGCTCCCCAGTTAGTGACAACTGATTGTATTTGGGGAGCTCCCTCCACATAAAATTCATATGTGATATCCTGTACTGATACATAGATATTTTTTTTTAATAACTCTTTTTCTGTGGAAATAAACTATCTTGAATCGTGAATCTCGTTAACTGCAGACCGTTGCCTGTTTTCAGCTACCACCTTACAATTTACTAACAAACTTGTATTTGACAAGATATCGAACTATCTGATTCCATCATCTATTTTTTATTTTTTTGTGGATAACATGCACACATTTGTATCACTTTCCCCAAAGCCCGTTTTTAGATACCATTTTTTCAACTTACTTCACCTTTGCTTTTGTGCCACAATATTTGACAAACGAAGACAAATCACAACCCCCGAGGGTGATCTGGGGGCTTAGTCCCACCCCCTTGGAGGTAAAAAGCCACTAATTGGGCAGCTGTCATCTCCCTCGTGTCCTTGGCATTTGGTGACCACCAGACCGGAAGCTCTTGTTGTCTGTACATACGGTTGACCAAAGTATGAAGAGATCTAAGGTCCGAGTATTGTGACGTCACAAAAGTCAGTCAAATATTTTATATTAGGTCAGCCTGTGGCCCAAAACATACTGAAAGAAACACATATTACATCGCACACTTGGGGTCATCGAATTTGGCCAGGGTCATCAAAATTGGCCACCCTAAATAAAATATCACAAACACTTGTAAAATGCCTGTCGAAGTTTTACAACATAATCAATGACTTGAACATTTCTTTAGTAATAAATTATGAAATTGCAAGGTGTGTAATTGTGATTGTCAAGGGTGGAGAATTTCTACACTCGGTGACAATGAATTTCGCCACGACAGCGAGATTCGCCACCCCCCTAAAAACTACAATAAACACCTTTTAGATGGCTGCCACAGCGTAAGAACACTGTCAATGATCTATACAATTAGTTTTGTACAAATCAATCATTGCAGTGTGTATAATCCTGTTTTAGGGGGGGGGGGGGGGGGGTGGCGAATCTCGTTGTCGTGGCGAAAATCACTGTCGCCGAGTGTATGACCCCGAGGGTACTTTTTTTTCAAATGTTCATCTGGTATAATTCGATAATGCATCAATGAATTCTTATTTAATGTGTTAACTTACCAGAGATTGTGGTTTTGTAAGGCAAACATAACTTATTATTTATGGGATGGTCCTTGGATCAAGAATACGAGTGTATATATGAATTATGAAAACTCTTTGAGAATGTCCAACTACTAAGAGCTATAGTGAGCCAATCCTAGCCATACCAGGCTAGAAATACCTAAAACTGAAACCACAGATTAAGAAAAACAGTGTAACTACTTAACTATATATAAACATGATTTGAGATATAACTTATACTGAAGCTTTTTAATTAAAAACAGTACTAGTCATAAAAAGTCTTAAAAAGGAGAAGATGTTAAAATAGTTTTTTAAGCATATGACAGGATATTTCCATCCAGCTTCTATCATCTATGCTGCTGTTTTTAAGTTAGCTGGCTTATTTGATCAGCTGCTAGATGCGGACAAAATGCTTAGATGGTGAGGTTTGGTGTCCACGCCGTGTTAGACATTTACCCCATGGGTGGGTTATTTCACTTACCCCAGCATAGACACCGAGTACTTGCAATTGTGATTTTTATTTATCTTTAATTATCTGTTAACCACTAAACCGTGTTGACCTATTCCAACGACATTCACCTTGGCATGGTGATAACATTGACTTAAAATAATCTAATATATTTGTATATAATCTACATATGTTGTATGACAGTGGTACACTTATTCTTGGGAGGTATCTTTTGCTTTGTACTCATTGGAGAATATTTTGATTACCGTAACACGGAAAGACCTTTAGATGTGGTATTAGTAAAAGTAGCTAACGAGTATCAATTTGGACTAATTTTTAGATATCTTGGCTGAGTCTATGATGACTGAAATCTCTCAAAAGCCATTATGACTGAAAACTCAGTCACCTAAATATATGATATATATAACAAAGTTAGTCAGTATTAAGTAAGTCACTAGTCATAGATTCACAGTGACTGACTTCTTAGTCAGAAACATGCTATTTATATTATAATAATTATGGTTAAATTGGTAGTGTCTAGTACTCAGTGTCCATGCAGGAACAAGTAATAGACCCACCTTGGAGTTAACGTGTACCATGGTGTGAACTACAAGCCTTAACATCTCATCATTACATCTGCCTCTGACGAAGCTTCAGACCAGTGGCACTGAGGCAATACTGAAAGTGTTAGGTTTTACAGACATTATTTTTTAAATGCTAAAACATGTATGATACATTATATTTTTTGATATAATCATGTTCTTTATACAAATAATCATCTATCTGAAAAAAATTGTATCGGCAACAGTGGGTGAAAACTAATTGCTGAGCTGAACTCTGAATCAAGACGTTTTTCGATGTTAATAATTATATCATTGCTATTTTAGACAATTCCGAACACATTTGCACGAAATTTTATCCGAACTATTATTGAATCGCCTTGCTGATATTACGCGTTTAGAACCAATTTTTGCAGAAAACTGAAATGCTTATAACCTATAATTATATTACTTTGACAAATCATAGTACATCAAATTATTGTATATGTTGTGAATTATAATATAAGGTTACTGTCAATTCAAAATATTATTTCTTGATCGTGACATCCTGAATTCAACCAGCACTGACACAAATAAAAACTAAAATTATTTCAATAAGCATCACAATTGCAGAAAATTATGTGTACTGCAGCCAAAATCATGGCACTAATGCTAAATAACATGTAGTCTTTGTTCTAGAGGCATGCCACAAGGTTCCACGCTATTTCCCACATTAGAATTGAGACAGAATGCTGAAAATATGAAACATTAGTACAAGTGGTGAGGAAATGAGCCAAAAAAGTAACTGATTTTGAATGAATAATTGCATAACGAAATATTGTTTTTAAGTTTGAAAAATGTAATTCTAATTTTAAAAAAATGTATTGTCTTATTTATCAGGTTTCCCAGACATTTCTGTCAAGACAAAGCCGTCTGAGTCCATGTGCGGTCATTTAAGTAAGCAACTCTTAAAGATGCTTGGATTCTGTTAGACATGTAAATAGCTGGGTCTTTCTGCAAGAGCTTGGCACAAATGGCAAAATCGCATGATATGTCATTGTCGAGTCTTTAAATCTTAGTTACTGAATAAAGTTAAAGTGGAATTTTATCCGACTATGTAGATTTAACTATGACATTGTCATCAATCATAACAAAATGATAACTTTATGATACAACAAAGATAAATCTTGATAGTAAAAATCATGATGTATCAAATTGTAACATATATATAGATTCTTTTCCAAATGTGATGGTCCCAAAGATAAATATAAAATGCATTTATGGATACCATTCTAATATAAACAGTCATTTTTAATTGACTGGACCTCACCTAATGTCTTTGATACTTAGATTTTTCCCAGTACAATCTGTGATGCATGCAAAGATTTATTGGGAAATGACTTGATCATTGGCACTTAGAATTTGAGGGCTGGGCGCCCACAAGGTGCTGTATCTGCGCAGCTCATGGGACAGAATCGTAAATAATCATGACGACACCCACGCGCCATGAATGCTGCTACCTGATTGGCTGGAGGCCTCCCACGTGCGAGGAATATTCGAATATAAATTCCTTTTCTTAGTGACTGTGATTGGAGCGTGCACATTGACTGACGCACCCGACGCTGGAAAAACCCCTCTTCTCACCGCTGTTAACCACGTTACTCTACGTTATTACGTAACATTACGCCGCTCCAAGAAAACGTTCGAAGTCGTCCGCAAATCCTCTGTAGAAAACAACCAGTTCCTGAAGTCGCTGACTGCAAGAGAACTGCAAAACTTACTTTTTCTTGTAAACGATTTGACTGAAATTAACTTTTTCCAACATGATTGGGAAATATTTGATCGTGGCTACTTTGTTGGCCATTTTGGTGCCACATATCGCTCAGTCCTGGCGGCCCCAGGGACGATTTGGGAAAAGAACACTCGAATCGGCCACACTCAACGATGTCCTCTATGGTAAGTGCCGAATTGTCTACTTTTTACTCAAATTGGAACTGGGGAGAATTTTTCAGTAATTATTACCACATATTTATACAGTTATACTTGAAATACTTTGCCTTATTACAAATTAAGAATCATCGGTGAAGTTAATCTCCTATCTTATTTCTCTTCTTCCGTGTAATGTCTCTCCTGTTATCTTGTCAGCTTTTCTTACTAGCTTCTTCATTTCTTTTTAAAGTAAGATAAAAGTTTTTTTAACTAAATCTTTATATCTTAATGAAGAAATTCTCTTTTTTCGACTTTCCTGAATTCCTTTTTCCTTTATTTCTTTCTTTCTCCGAATACTTTGTTTTCTTTCATTCCATTTTCATTCTTTTCCATATCAGTTCTTCCTTTTTATTATTCTTCATTTTCTTATAGATATTTATTCGTTTATTAAATACTTATCAAAGACATTTTGAATACATCGTCAGCACGGCTATTTTGCATATGGTCCATTTTTAGTTTTTTATCAGTCCAAATTTTATTTCTAGAATTCCTTAGAATGTATTCTAAATTTACAATCAAATTTATATCGTTAAGAAGATATGAAATTGTCCAGGTTAGATGGTAAACAAAAATCTATGAAATTCTGACAAATGAAATAATTTTACTTAAGAATTGCATTACACATATTTACAGTAGTTAAAATTTTGCCGCGATGGCTGTTTCCATTATTACAGAATCAGCACAAACAATTCTGATTTTCAGCAGTTTCCCCCAAAATGCATTAGGACATCAAGAGCTAAATCCACTTTGACCCGTTCATTTATAATTCGCGCAAACTTAATAGAATTTTCGTTTTACGAGGAACGCTACAGATTTCCTGATAAAATGGTTAAGCGGATCACTATGCAATTTTAATTTCGTTGAATGAACAGTGCAGTTGTATAATTCAAGTTTTCTCAATGTATAAACAACTTTATTAATATAATAATTGCATGCCTAACTGGTCTTATCTTTAAATGTCTATTAGTCTTCTATAGTGACTTGGTTCCCAACACTTTCATAGTATATGACCTGAGTTATATTATCTTGAAAAATGTGTGGTTTATATCATATATCAATCAACCCTCGATAGCGGCAAGAACTTGCCTTTATAGGGCTGCACTTCTCATATCTGTCTATATCTATCAATGAATACAGAGGTGGGATTTGAATATTTTCTTGGCCCGCCAGCAGCTAGTTTGAGGAGCTCATTCCCAGACAGTATGGTATGCAGGCAAATTGGACAGAGTCCCCCAAGTCGGGCTGATTTCGCCGTCAGTCGACCAGGGCAAAATAGTAAATCAAGTGAAAATCTCTTTGAGTAGATGTTTTGGCTTGCTCTTTACATATTTTGACAAACAATTATTTTGACTGGTCAAGAAGTATTTATAGTTACCCCATAATTATGGTAGACTAAAATAATCTACTTTTCATAAACTCAGAACGTTTAGGAAGCTGAGGAAAATTTATTTGTATGTTGGGCTTACTTTTCATGATAATGCTGTTTTTTTTTTTCGTTCGGAGAATGTGGATTTTTCTCAGGGAAAACTCAGGCAAACTTTAGGAAATTTAGTTTTCATGAAATGTTGGGAAGTTTGTATAATCTAATCAGCAGAATCAATAAAATTGTTGAAGTAAGATACCAACTTAAAACTTTCAATTATATCCTTAAAATAATGTATTGTTATGATTTGTACCACTCACCAGTGAAATTTAGTATTATGTATGCTGTTGTGCAAATCCTCATGTCCAACAGTTAGCCTGACGCAGCGTCTCTTGCGCTACGCTGGAAATCATGAATTCAGCGAGTGCAGGCAATTTTAGTGATCTGACTTACTAGTACTTTTTATTTTATAACTTCGTCAATTTTTATCCGATTTTCAATATTAAAACATTTTTTGAAAGCTAAGTTTTTGATTAATCTAGAAACGTAACTCATTAATTTACTATAATTGTAGAAGGAGAGCTATTTTTCAGTGAATCGTAATCAATAAAAAATGGAAAATAAAACATTAACGATAAAAATATTGGGGTTCAGTGGTACAAAACAATTACACAATGGTTACATTGTGAGACATGAGATATGTACAACATCAAATGTTATGCACAACTCGGCCTATCGACCTCATTGTACATGGACATTTTCGGGTGTAAATATCTTCATGTCTCACATGTAACCATTGCATGATTGTATAATGTTATTTTATGTTATGTGATGATAACTTTCGGGACACAGGACAGTGAATATGAATCTCGGTGTATTTCAGGTGTAAAAGTAGACTGAGATTCGGACCCAGTATCTCAATAATTTTCTAAATTTCTATAATTATTAATATGTATGGCCATGCATGGAACGGTACCAATCTTTCTGGTAAATGGGTAAAAATTGATAAGTTTAATATCTCGATATGTTCTCTAATCAGCTGCTGTGAGCCAATCAGAATGCTTCATTGCCATCCAGCATGGGTGTATGTTGTACAGCAGCAGCAGGGTATATTGGACAGCTGCTACACATGTTGTACAGCTGTAGTGTATGTTGGATGGCTGCATTGTAAGGCGAACAATGTGGACAGACAGACAGACCGACAGAAAGTATTTATTTTGACCATAAACTTACAATTTACATAAACAAAAAATAATCAAGGAAAACTGGTTATATTATGGTCATAGGGGAATATAAGCAACAGCCAATATACTTTTTCCCCATCCCACAAAACCCTATGTTGGACTCCTCACCATCCACTTTTTATAATGTCTTTATCTGACAGACATAGACCCCGGATACCATATGCAAATCAGGTTGATGATGTTTACACATCATCCAATATAATATCACAAGTATGTCCAACATGCACCTATAGATTGTACATGTATGTCCAATATAGCAGCCCAAAATCTGTGTGTCCATAATTCAATTTCTTGGGCCCATTCCCAAGATTTGCAGCACTGCCCAACTTTCCTCCTTTAATCTGAACTTCACAAGTGATATTTTGGGTCTATGTCTCTTTGAGCCTGTCTTGATGAAATTTCAGCACTACTGCCTTAAACATTTTCCATAAAATACAGATCAAAAGATTCCTTGCTATTGTCAAGGAATTGTACAGAAATCTTTTGTAACCAGAAAATGTTTACCGCCATCAATAATTCCTTCTACAAACTTTTTCTACATTCAAATTATGCGCTCCTGTATTCTTAAACAGAACAAAGAGACTCGATTTTTTCCCTTTAACTTAATGTTTTTCATTTTAAATTCATATTAGATTGCGGACAATTGACTTATTGTTAGTTCAGAAAGACGTACTATGTGGTAGCTCTCTAGTGGTAAGACGCTCGCCTGCTCCTCCGAAGGACCCGGGTTCAATCCCAGTCTCGGGCACCTTTCATGAGCATCATCCCAGCTGGATGTCATTCGGATGAGACATTAAATTTACGATCCCTTGTACACAGTGCCTATGCTAAGGCAATTAAAGATCCCACCTATTGGGGTAACATGGGTGGACTCCTCCTCTCTCTCACCTCATCAATCAACCCTCGGTAGCGGCAAGAACTTGCATTAGAGGGCGCACTTTCCATATCTATCTTTCTAATTATATATATATATAAATCTATCTAACTGGAAATCTCACTGTGAGTAGAGCTTTAGTCAAAGTGATTAACCTTTAAACACTTTGACTGTCCAGAATGACTGGCCCAAATAGACTTTTTATTTACTAACGAGTTAATCTGGTTTATCTGTCAAGGTAGTTAGCATTAGTCAATGAGCTATTTTTGACAAAGAAGTTAGTTATGAAAACTAATGACATGCATTACAGAAATGATAAGTATAATTAACAAGTTATTGTTCTTTGAATTGATCTCAATAATGAGATGGTCTTAACACGAAGTTCTGATATGCACACCATTATGACATCTATTACAAGACAGAGATGATAATATCAAGGATGATATGTGCATTTATTCTTCCTAATATGCATAATAATTATCAGATATATTCGTTTCTATATGGCTAAATTACCATTTGTTAGCTGTTGCCTAATACATCTTTCAGACTAATGTATAATGATTGGACAGTAATATTATACACATTACCCTATCCTATTCTATTTTTTTACTTACTGTTACCGTATAGGCACACTTCATGAGCAACATCCCAACTGGATGTTGCTCGGATGAGACATTAAATCAGCGGTCTCGTATACTCGGTGTCTATGCTTAGGCAAGTAAAAGATCCCACCCATGCGGTAAATGTGTAACATGGGTGGACTCCTCCTCTCTCTCACCTCTTCAATCAACCCTCACTAGCAGCAAGCACTTGCCTCAGAGGGCTGCACTTCCCATATCTATCTATCTATCTATCTATCTATCTTTCTACCTATCTATCTATATTTCTATAGATAATCTATCTGTAGATAATCTATCTGTAGATAATCTATCTATAGATAATCTATCTATAGATAATCTATCTATCGGTCTATCGGTCTATCGGTCTATCGGTCTATCTATCTATCTATCCAACTATCTATCTATCTATCTAGCTATCCAACTATCTATCTATCTACCTATCTATCTATATAACCCTGAAGCCTTGCCGATTTTTCTATAAATAGAAGCAACCCATTTGAGTTTATCTGCTTTGAAGACAACACTTTTCCTCTAAGGCATCCCATTTTTGATAAATATCAATAATTAATAACTGCAATTTTCTCCAGAGCTTGAGTTCTTCGTTTTAATAACCCTTTTATTGGCCATTTTTAGCTTTTAGAAAAACATCGCTTGAAACCACTATAGGCATGTGATTTTTTTCTGGCATTTAAAGAAATTATAACTGTCGGCTATTTTGCAATATCACTCTTGCCTAAAGCTATTTTTTTACGATTTTCTAAACAGTCACTGCAGAAGAATATTTCATAATCCATAACCATTCCATATGAGTTATAGAAACAAAAAGTATTATAATAAAAATCAACTTGTAAGAATCCATTCATGCTTGTTTTAAAGCAGTAGTGTCTGTATATAACATTTAGCCATTCCATATGACATTAATTACATAGCTGATTTTCATCTTCACTTAAGAAACTTGAGTGTTAAAAAAATTTGCCTCTAAATTTGTGATTGAATAACATGTCACATGACATTTTTGAGCATAAATATGAATTTGTGATTGCAATTTTTAGAGCGATAAAGAAAATTAGTTAAATAAGGGTCTAACATTTTCATGAATTATACATTTCATATTCTTGTAAATCATAATTTACAGTACGGAGTTATTGCTATCATAATTTTCAGCCATTTCTCACAGATGAAACTGTCTATTTTTTAATGGAATTATGATGAAATATTAAAAAAGACGTTGCTTGTGAATTTTTTTTAATAAAACTACACAAAGGAATGCTGTTATATCTAAGACGCCAGATATGAATTTATGAATTTGCTTAGACAATGCATGCCTTCAAACTGACGCAGGCTTTCAAGTCCAAAATGAAGAGCTGGTATGATAAAATGATTCCTTTGTACTTTGAGTTACAAAGAGAATCAAATAATAATCTATATTACAGCAAAAAGTCGCAATATTGTAGAATTTCGCAATTAAGGCTACCTTGGTGCACATTTAATGACCTTAATTGGATGGTTGTTTTAAGGGAGATGTTAAATATATAATAGCCATTAAGAATACCTTAATTGGAGGGTGGTTTTAAGGGAGATGTTAAATATATTATAGCAATTAAGAATGCAATATGGTTCTGAATATGAGTCTCAAGGCTTTATAATATTATCTTTCTGTCTTTAGATGGAGTATCTTAAGTTATGTAGTAATCTAGTTGTTGAATCCAATTCGAAATTTTCTTTTGAAAATTAGTTAGCTCCAATAACAAAAATAAAAGAACATTTAAACACAGGGGGAACAATTAGTCTGTCAAAGTTAGCCGCATTTTGATTTGTCACATTGCAAGTGTCACAGTTCTTTGTGAGATTTTGAAGCATTTCACATTTTTCCCAACATTATTTTTGAGGAGTAATGCGTTAAAACGTAACCAGTAATTCAATGCCTCTTATTTCTGCAAATGCGATTGTGTCATTTTTCTTTCCACATACTCCTTTCGAGTAATGTCTACTATTTTCTCTTGAAGATAATTATTAAATTCAGAAGAAATGTCGCTATCAACAGAGCAAAACAGATAATGCATTATAAATGCATCATTTCATTCAGGCAGACATACCACTAGGCAGTTAGACAGACAGTCTGATAGACATGCCTAGTCGTAAATGTTTTAGTATTTTTAGTTGTGCAATCCAGAGGGTTGGCCTAGATAGGGTGGCCTAATGGTTAAGGCATCCGCCAATTCCACATTGACCAGCTCTGTTGAAGGTCCCGGGTTTGATCCCCGGCTCGGGCGCTCTTCATGAGCTACATCCCAGCAGCTGGATGTCGATTGCATGAGATGTTAAATTGGAGGTGTCCTGTACTTGATGTCTATCCTGGGGCAGGTAAAAACCCCAACAATGGGGTAAATTTATGCATACTCACAGTCTTCACTGGGGGCCAACTTGCATGACTGGGTAACTGCAGTTACCCGATCACAAAATGGCTGACCACATACAGTCTAGGTCATCCAGGGTGATTATTTTCTATCAATAAACCCATTTATAATCAGTGTTGGAAGCTGATACAGTTGTCTTTATGCCAGGAAAAACACTTAATTTAGAGAAAAGTAGGACAGCCGATCGGATAGCTCATTTTTATGGATTCTGTAGTTTGACCCAAAAAAAAAAGTGTGGAAAATTAATTACCCGATCTTGACAGCTACTGTTCAGCTATAACTTAAAATTAATTCCCAGAGCTTTATTCGGTGAGGTGCATGATTTGAAAATATCTTAGTTATAAATCTTCTAAAGAAACCCACTAAAAGATTAAAAAAATGAACGAAAAAAAAGTAAGGCATATAAATAACCCTTGAAATATTATTAGGATAAAAAGCCAACAGAACTGTATGTCGGTGAAACGTTACCAAGGTAACAAAATCACTTCTTTGTATAAAGAGAAATCTGCATATATGTATAGGTCATACCAAACTGATGACCTATTCAAGAGTATCATTGGCCACAATGCGAATTTCCATTCAATTTCATCCACTCTTGCGAGTGCATTCTAGAAAGACTTGCATTTGAGGTCCCCATCCTTCACTGGAGCAAATACAGGGATGGGGCACACCTTAATTTTTTTCCTGGTGGAAATATAATAATTTCATATCAGAAAAACAGGATTATTGTATCATTTAATTCATCATTTACGTCAATTTTTTATCAAATTACCAAATTCACGCCTTGGGTAATTAACTTAAAGCTGGAAAAATTGTCAAATTCTACTAAAATTTCGGAAAAAGTTAATTAGGGGATATAGGATAGAAAGGTAATTTGCTCATGTCTGCGTAAACTGATAAGTTATCTCAACATATTATATGTCCTTCAGTGTGGAATATATATAAGTTTTGCACAAATGGGTGAAATAAATAAATATTCTGCTTAAAATAAAATTGAGATGAAATGCAGAAGGCCAAGTGCAGGGGGATATTCTTTTAATTAAACTCAAAAATGTTGTATCACAGTGAGAGATATTCTTTTTAAATATCAGGGAGTCCCCATAACTACTCAAAAAAAAAGTGCTGCGTAGACAATGTCTTTGTCTCAATGCTACATGGGTCTGAAGCCTAGTCAGCTTATATGACCAGCTGCCAGAGGCAGATGTAATGATGAGATGATAAGGCTGCTTGGAGTACACACCATTTTACACATTTAACCCATAGGTGGGGTCTTTTACTTGCCTCAGCACAGACACAGAGTACAAGGCACCCCCAATTTAACGCCTCATGAAAAGTCCCCGGGCCGGGGATCAAACCTGGGACCTTTAGCAGAGCTGGCCAATGTGGAATTGATGGATGCCTTAACCATTAGGCCACCCAGCTGCATTAATTGACTGATATTATGACTATACATTTACTACAATAACTGGCATATTAACTTTTCAGCAGTACTGGAACCTTGTCCTAAGGGTACCTCACTTAAAAACTCCATATCAATAACGTCCAAGAGAGCAAGATATTAAATAGATAAACTATTTAAAATACAGTGGTCTTAATGCTGAGGCTTTACTGCAATCTGATCTTACAGCATCTCACTAACATGAGCATTTCAAAACGGACCCATGATATATGTTACTGTAGATAACTTTGCTTGGACTACTGCTTCTAAAAATAAAAAAAATTAAAAGCTTAATTCAAATTGATATGTATGTAATATGAAATTGAAATTTTTAGATAGTAATGAGAATGACAACAGTGTTGCCTTAAAACTGACGACTCTGATGTAGGGACTGATTGATCTGCCTTCAGACCACTTAACATAATTAACTTTGCTAGTATAAACCATTTTTTAAATGATATCTGATAATATAGTCACCTCAAATATTCCAAGTAGGCCTACATTAGTGAAGATTTTCCATGGCTGAGGAAGATAGTTTACTGTACAGAAATTACAGAGCCAGCAGTATGCCTATTCACTTGGAATTATTCAAATATAATCTTCTGTGCACTGTTTTGGCCACTATAGTGTACTTAGACATGCATTTTTATCATATTACAACCCTATTGGGTGTTGCTTATTGTGTTCTACAATGTATTTTTATAATAATAATTAAACATTGCTTTTCTATATGAACAGTGGCACATATTTTAGACCAAATTAACCTAAATTTACTAGCTAACCACTAGAAAAGCTTATTTGTGAAGCAAATGGATGAATACATTTTCTTTGAAATTAAGGTTTCTCAATTGTGTGGGGGGTTTATACTGGACGAGTGGCTCCCTAAGGTGTTCAACTATATATATACTAGACTGTTTTTATTTTATTTTTTTCTGCTTTTTTTTAAATCATGTGGCAGCTATAATAATGGCCAGTTCTGCTGAAGTGAAGGTCCCAGATTCGATTCTTGTTGTGGCCTCTTTTCATGAGCTACATCTTAGCTGGAGTCAATACAATATACCCAATACAGAAAATATATATATATATCCCTTTTTTCACAGCTGGGCTCATTTTGAGAACAGCACAGAAATATACCTCTATTTCAAATTTAAGATATGAGAGAATATTTCCAAGCACTGTGTGTGAACTCTCTGCAAACTGAACACTTGTGGAGCATCAGCCTGGTGTGGATTCCAGACTACAATGGGATTTTAGGCATTTATTTCCCACCAGCTGATAAATTCTGTTTTAGATTTGTTCGACTTTAGGTGTTTTTCTTTATTTTCGAACTAAATCTATTTAATTCTCGAGGATTTATCTTAAAGGAATGGAAAACACACTTGTCACTTAATTCCCTCCCACGACAACTTTAAAACGCACACAGAAGGCAAAACCAAGCTATCATCTTGTTAAGATGATCACTTGGTTTTGTCTTAAGCACAAAATGAGAAAATTTAGTTGGTGAACCACCCGATGACTCAACAAGATAAAAGCGCTCTTAACACATTTAGGGGGGAAACGCACACAAAAATAAATCAAGACGGAATGGTGCATACCTACTTAAGTGATCCCAACATAACACTTTAAGGAACTGTGTTACAGCCAATTTCAAACACTTGAAACTGGTTGGATGCTAAAACTCAATGACGTCATGTGAATTCAGGACTCCTCATTGGCTTTTTTAAACTTTATTTATTTATTTAATGTGGATTATCACACATTTTCAAAGCAAAAAACAAGGTGGTTCTCCCATTGGTTAATAAGGCAGTCCCTTAACCAATAAGAGCCCTGGCTGGACTCACATGACGTCGTCTGGGGTGCAGCTTCCAAAACAATGAGCCTGGTTTTCAAGTTTATGAATATGGCTGTAGTGTAGCTGGTGTGAATCACTGTCACAAAAGAGAAAATGCTGGCAGTCCACATTATACATCACCTTTAATACCACAAGTACAGGTCCCGATCCAAGTGTCAGTATGCATTGAGATGTGTGCAGTGTTTAGTGCAGGGATTGAACTCTGGGTCCTGAGACAGTTTAGCTGTAGACACCAGAATAAAACAAATGAGAAATAAGGGAAGTACACCATTTTCATATCTTAAGATAATAACTTTTCGTAATCTATGAACCTCCAAATAATCTTGTCAAATGCAGGTATATAAGATTGCAATAAACTTACTGAATATCGGTCAAAAATTATCAAATTATACATTTAATGGCCCTTTGATCTACACTGAATGCATAATATAATTATGCAATTCATCATTTTGATATTTTAGCACAGAAGTGTAAATTGTGACTTTGTCTATCACACAATGTCATAATGTTACATAACTTACCTAAACCAGGGTTACAAGCATCACTGCTTCAATGATGTGCTGATGTGTATTTTGCAATATTCAATCATATATTCCAATTTTCTTCAAACTTTGGTTGGTCATTCTGACTCATTACACAAACCTGCTTAATAATTATGCACACCTAAAATTAAAACCAACTCTTCAGTTTAAAAATAACTTCATATAGCAATGATATTGACAGAAGATGTCCCTACATACACCTGCAACAAATACTTAAAAATGATTTCAAGTCACACTGATACTTTATTGCTAAAGAATATCCTTAAATTATCGACTTTCATAATAATTATGCACTCGGGTGTACGTGCAATTTTAATGTTGTGTAAGGACAAAAATTGTGGACTTTTTTTATGACATTTCCTAAAGTACAGGTAAACACTCACGTGACACAGTACTGTATTAAAGGCATCATTTTTAGAGGCACGCCTTCAGAAATAACTGGTTACAATTTTAGAAATATTATTTAAAAAAATATGTGTCTGTAACTTATCATATATCAAGTTCAACTCAAAACATTTCGCTCTAAAAGCAAGCACATAAACTACGTTGTACAATATAATAGCTTCATGGGTATTAATGGCCTAATAATTATTGTAGAAGTCCATACCTAGATTATAGTCATTTTGAATATAATGTACATTTAAAATTAGGGTTTAAAGTCTGATATCAATCAAAAGAGGCTCAACTGACTTTACAATAGCATCTTTGGCAGGCCAATCTTGAGTCTTTCTCAACTCTCTGGGGAGTATTCAGCCATCAATACCCAGTTAACCACAAATATTTAAGAACTCACTTCAGTGCCATCACTGCCTAATGCCAAGTACCCATTACACCTGGGTGGGGTGTGATTACTGTTGACGAGGATCTGCTCAACTTCTCGATGCCATGGTGGGGGTTTGAACCCACAACCTTGAGAATAGCAGTCGAACACCTTAACCACTAGACCTTTGTATCCCATATTAGTGAGAATGTTCACTTGCCTTAGCACAGATACTGAGTCTGAGGCACAATCATTTATCAACTCTTGTCAAGTGACAGTTCTTTGCCCAGGAATCAAACCTAGTACAACCAGAGTAGCAGAATAGCATCTTAACCACAAGGGCACCCATGTTATAACACAAAAATTATAAACTTGCAATAGAATCAAATGAAACAGATCCAATGGCAAAATTTCAGAACCCACGATTTATGTTTGCTACTTCTTATTAATCATATCAATTATTAATGCAGAATTAATTGTCACGTAAAACACTGTCAATCTTATGCCCGCTTCAGTGCTGCTAACTTTTAGGATTAGGTGACAGAGAAACAAAGATGTTTCGAGAGGCAATTATGGGCTCTTTTGGAAATTCCTCTGGCGGAAGACAGCAGGAGTTTGTTGTGTTGGAAGCAGAGACCCAACTTCCTATCTCCTAAGTGAGCTTATGTTTTCACCCAGTGTATGGATTTCACTGTTTAATGCTCAAACAAGCGTTTTTCTCAACCGTTCAATATATTTGTAAGCTTTTAATTTTCTGCTAATTACAAAGCATTGATCATCCCAATATAGAAGAATGGGGAGCTGCCACAACTTTAAGATGGAGTTCAGACAGAAACCAGGCCTTCTAGGGTGTCATAGCCCCACAAATAGAAGGCAATATCTACATGTAAAATCTTTTTTACGAAGTTCACAAAAGATACATTTAATTTTTTTTTTATTGTTTTATCAATCATGAAGAGCTCCTTTAATTTGTCAAATAAAAACTGGATATGCCTTGTACTCGGCGTTCCTGCTGAGGCAGGAAAAATACCCCACCCATAGGTGAATGCATAATGGTGTGGACTCTCACACCTTATCATCTCATCATTATGTATGCCTCTGGCAGCTGGTCATTAACGCTGACTAATAATAAGTTCAGACCCAGTAGCATTGATACCTTGACATATACAAAAACTAATTTCATTTGGAATCTAGAGATAAAGCTGTACAGTATATGTTAGCCTAACCTGCTTTTACCAAAGGAAACAGTAGGGTCACATTTCATCGGCATACTTTTGGCGGATAATGCGTTCAAAATAAATCAAAGAATTCATACTTAGTAAAAGAAAAAATAAACAAACATACCAAGTGGGGGGGGGGGGGGTAGAAGAACAGGGCCACCCTCCCTATAGCTAAATGTAAAATTAATATTACCCCGAAATTATGTCACATGACTCCTGGGTGATCATAAACCCATGTTTATATAGCATATTAGAAGACTATTAGCTGATAAGATATTTATTCTTCTGATAAGAGATTTTTTTTTTTTTTTGTGTGTGTATATATAAATATTCAGGACTAGTACTGATAGAGGATAGATGTTAGAAATAAACCGTCTCAGGTGGGGAGACCTTGACCTCTGGAAAACAAGCAGACAGTCAACATTTTTGATAAGGAAATCACAAACCAACTGGCATTAAAAAGTATGCTTAGACACTTGCTTACACCTACAATATGAAAAGGAAACCCATTCTCTTAACTATGTCACATCATGGTTGATCTTAAAGAGTGGCTTACAATACAAGTTGATTTAGTCAACTCTTGCACTTTCAGAGTTTTTAAATCATTAAAGCCTGAATTAAGCAGGCATGTTTCCCCAATATTAAATCATTTTAGTCAGATGTCTACCCGACAGTGAGTCACTCTGGTTTTACAGCTAAATTTAAGATATATTAAATGCTGCATTTTTTATTATTACATACAAATATTTTTAAAAATGCTGTTACTTTTCCAATGGAGCTTTGATCAGATATACAGTATAATGACGAGATGAAGTTCAAATATAATAAATTAATAAATATAACCATAAAAAGCTGTATTTACATTGCATATGAAGCTTCAGGCTGAAATGAATGCAAATTTTGAAAAATCAATTCTTAGGCTTTATTGTAAGCTCACGTTTTTTAAAATCAAAGCTCTGTTCTTTCAATGCAATTATGTTTGTTGATAATTCTTCATGAAAACAATATTCATTAATTGTTCCAGTTTTTGAGTTTGATATTTACTGAGGGGAGAACAGGGCCACTTTTGTTTTTCGAAATCTGATTTTTTATACAAAAAACGGTTGAAAAAAGGCTCCTGACATGATTAATGAGTTCTTATATGATAATTTCGCAAGAAAAAAAGTAAATTTGCTTCATTATTGGAACATTTTCAGCAAAAATTTAAATCTGAAAAAAAAAAAGGACCAGTTCCTTTACAGTATCTAAGAAAAATAATATACTGGTAAAGATACATAACTTCTGTATTTCAATAACATTTAACTTAAAATAAATTATTTTTTTAGAAACTATTCTACTTTTATTTCTTGAGGTAAAACTAACAATTTTTTTTTATTACTTGAAAAGACGAAATATGAAGTTTATCAAATAAAAGAGTCTTCAAAAAGTGTTTAAATAATATGCAATGATCCAAAGAATGAGATGTGACTCATAAACAATGCAAGAATTGAGGTTGGAACCCATGTACTGTCAGTTAATTGCATATAACTCTAACCACTTGGCTAACCAGTCCCCTTTCTTGAAATACACAAAGCACGTCAATATTAAGTGCAAATATAATATGGATCTAACAATATTTGAAATCCGTAATTGCACATGGATTAAATACATTTGATTCAGAATTTTCTGACAAACACAATTTTCTGTTTAATTTGATTTGTCGATGAAGATGACATCACAATGTGAGCATAAAAGGAACAACGAAAATAGTAAAAATAGATAGAAATATTATAAATAAAACAAAAAATTTGTTTCATAAACTGCATAGTCATAAATTGTGATGATTTGATTAACAAGATCATTTATAAATTACTACCACTGTGGTACTTCGCCTTAATGGTGATGTGCCACACTTGTAGTATATATGCCTTTGGGGTAAATTCTTAGTGGTCTTAATGGCGAGGTGGTCTTAATAGAGAGGTGGTCTTAATAGAGAGGTGGTCTGAATGGCGAGGTTCTCACAGTATCCCTACACTTAGACATTTCAGCATGGTACATTGCCCAGTTAATATTTCTTCCCTATAGATATTTCCTGGTCAATGACACACTGGACAATGTCCCTATGTTTTACTTATCTCCCAATCCCGTATTTCTTTCAACTTCAAAGAATTATTTTCTGTATTAATTCCCTTTTGAGCGGCTAGCTCTCTCCTGATCAAAACATGGCCTAGTGCATTTCATTGGCGCAAATGGAATTTCCGGCCGACCTGGAGAGCTTTGTGTGAACCCCTCAGCTGTCCCCATTCAGCCGCCATATTTGATGTCCATATTCCCGACATGCTTTTGGATTTTCTCCATTGTTACATTTTCTATGAGACTTGCAAGTATATATGCATATGGCAGGATTTAATCAAACCTTTTGTTGCTTTGTACCCTTAAGTGAGGTTCGGGCAACAACTTTGTAACTATGTTGGATCGTTGGGCAGCAATTAATCGACTTTGATTTTAAAATAAATCTTTATGCCACATTTACAGTCATGCCATAGTACCAAGACATTTCCAGACTTAGGTGCAAATTCTTTGTAATTGCTTTTTGTTTTGTATTGTCGCTTAACAAAATTTAAGGCTCATGGAAAGTTATATATATAGATAAAGTCCAAAACTTGATTGATTGCTTTACTGATTGATTGATTGATTGATTGATTGATTGATTGATTGATTGATTGATTGATTGATTGATTGCCCAGATAACATTCCAAATCTGGTCAACATCGGCACGATATCGGTTATGTTGATACGATGTTGTAATGACAGTGGCTAATATGGAAATGATGCTGGGGCGATATGGAATGCTATCTTGGTGATTGATTGATAGATTGATTGATTAATTGAATGATATTCCTTCAAGCTATCTGAGTTTGGGTAGAAAAGTTTTTTGAAGCAAATCTATACTTCTAGAATCAAGATTTGTCGAATGAAATTATCATGTCTGTATTTAATTTAAAACTCTGCAGATATTTATAGACTTCTGAAGCAGCGAAATGAGTAGCATCTTCATAAATTTCCATCGAAACACTGAAAGCTTCTCAGATAATGTTCTGATTGACAAAGCACCCATAAAAATGAGAAAAGCAAATTAAAATTGACAGATAGTTTGATTTTCCATGTTTATCTTACACTTACTGTAGGCGTGATTATGTACTATACTGGTTCGGTGGCCTAGTGGTTAAGACAAAGGTCAGCTTCTGTGGGCTAGGGTTCGAGGTCTGCCCAGTTGTGAGGTCATTCTACAGTAAAACCCATATGTACGTTCAGTCTTTTATATGCCAGACTGGGTTAGACAGCGACTCCAACTGAACCAAAATACTCAAGTTACATTATGAATAATAAGTTATGAATATTGTTTTATAAATGTAACTAATAACAGCCTAAACATCGTGTGTATTGTAGACCTGTCAAGCTCTAGCATCACATCATTATGTCAGCCCCTGGTGGCTTGTTATATAAGCTAGCCGAATTTCAAACCGGTACAACTGAGACTACATAACATACATTTGATTGGCAAAAGTCTGAATTCGTGCCTAAATTTAGTCGGTTCAAAATCAATGTAAGCAATTTGCTCCATCATTTTTTGACAAAGGGACTCATTTGAGCAACTCAAATCTTGGCAAGACAGTTTGCCAAGCACACATGTTTTTCTCCCATATTGCTACTACATTTCCGAGAAATGGCATTTTCAAAACATATTTCTGATAATCAGCGAGACTATAAAATAGGATCCATTTATTACAGGTCTGCGGGTGGCAAAATTACACCTTGTAGCACTCCTGGGTTGTTATTTGTAGAAGTGATTATGACACAAAAACTATTAATTAAGAAAACACGATGTATAAGCCCATATAATGATACATTGGTTCAACTGATTAAAGTGACCCAAAAATTGTTATGGGCAGCAGTTATCCCACATAAGTAATATTATATATATATATAATTTTGCAGTATCATTTTTTGACTACAGTTGGTTCATTAAAAACGGTCCGTCAAATTGAAATAAGACAAAGCTGTCATAGCTGGCTGCTCAAACCCGGATCTAAAAGTACATATTTATGATATATTAGATTAATTTCTTACATTTACCAAGGTTTATATTTATCTGGTGATAAATGTAAGCCGACTATTAGCTATAGAAGTGGACAGAAGCAGCTGGCTTTAGCATGTTTAGACCACAGCCAGGTACAGGTCGCTACAGACAGCTAAAGTCAACCGTATTTTATTAAACTAACTGTATGAATATAGGAAATGCCAGTTATTGATTTGAATATCATACCATGTGTCTATGTTCAGAGGATAATGTGTATTATAAATATTATTAGTTATTAAGATCAGAACTATTTCTGATAAGAGCCACTAATAACTTAAAGCAATGTAGAATTGATACATCTGTGAATATCATCCTCTTGTTTTGACTACATATGTGTAACTAACTTCAGCTATTTTGATAATATTCATGTATATATGAGCCGTTGTAAAGATAAGTACATCTGAATTGTCAATACCACCGGAATAACAAATATCTGCTTTGATTGGCCTTCCATGCACTTAGATATTTTTTGCCATGTTGTACATGAAAACATATATCCACAAAACGTATTATCCACTTGTACAACAGAAAAAAAGTGGGTTTGTTATATGATAGCATAAGGGCAGACAGTTTTATTGAGTTGCATAAAACCTCTGGGTTTCTTTACTATTGTTCTCTGTTCTTTGAAGCATGTTGCACAAGACAGCAAAAAGGGAATTCTAACACAATTGTGTAGATGTATTTTTGGCATAACAAACCCTGATTTATTTTATATTTTCACATTTCATATGATGAATCCATTTAAATAATTTCAAATTTTGTTCTCTTGCCATTTCAAAATATACTAAATTAATCAGAAAACGAAAACTCGAAATATACCAGCTTTTAAATGATTTTCTATCATTTTTGTTAAAGTATAATGACTTTTGGATTTTTTTGTAGCTGACATGTTGCATGATGGAGAATTGAACCCACAATCTTAAAGTAGAGTATGTTAACACAAATGTGTTGAATTTTATGCAATAAATTGTAGGGGATTCCCCAGCCTCTGGTATTGTTATAATTGAAACAGATTGCAATTATGAATTTTAAAGTATTTGCATGGAATCTTGATTTTAGTTCAAAGATGATTTCTTATTGATTTCTCATGAACTTCAGGACCATTCTGATGTATTAAGGTTTATCTGTTTCTGAACCACCTCTTAAGTGGCTGAGAAATTTAATCAAACAAATGTTCACACGTAGGACAAGGTCGGCAGTAACCATTACCCCATGTCCTTTCTTACATGCAAACTTCCCTTTGCTTCGATTACTCAGCAACTAAAATGGTAGTATAGTGGCCCTTGGCCTGGTGCGAGCAGAATGTTGCTCTCGCACCAGAGAGTGACTCTTTGGTACAATGGTTAATGTTCTGGCTTTTAGTCCCAGCGACCAGAGTTTGATTCCCGCTCCAGGAGAATTGTTACAATTGGCGCCAGATGTGAGTGTACTTGTGGACCCATGTCCTACTAGCCTTGAAGAGCCTAGGTGTAACAATTGCGAGGCTCGCGGTCGAGCCTCATTGTGAGAAGGGAAGCATGTAGTTGTCCTGGTGTGAGCAGAATGTTGCCCTTGCACCAGAGAATGACTCTTTGGTACAATGGTTAATGTTCTGGCTTTTAGTCCCAGGGACCAGAGTTTGATTCCTGCTCCAGGAGAATAGTTACACAAGTCCTAGAGAGTCAGATTATTCGCCATTCAACAGCTTCTAAGGTAGTTTTTCATAACAACTCTGTTTATTGAGGCTTCTTTAATACTGTTTGGCATAGTTCAGAAAAGTCTATAGGTCCATCAAATTGGCATAGAACTTTGTTGATCTGCCGAGACCTTCAAGTCACAAGAAATATGAACAATCTTAATTGCATAATTCATGACTGTGTAGGATAATGACGTCACAGAGAAGATATACCCAGAGGCGTCACTGTAATTTAACCAATGTAAGCCTGTTTAGGGTTAGTTTTCCACAATATGACAAGCCCGCAGAGAGACTAGATTTCGTGATGTAAACATGTAGGATTTATCAGTGTTTCATTTTAAAGTATACTAAAGAAATTTAAATAATCTTTACACTTTTCAGATGGGAAACACATTTTCTATAATACTAATAAATGCGTGGTTCAGGGTTATTAGTTTTTGTCATTATTTCAAGCTCACATGAATATGACGTCACGATAACAAACGATCACAATAACATCACTTGTAATTATTATGATTATGACATAATACAGCTCAAAGGAAACTTATTTTTGCCAAAAACTTACCCTGACAGGCTTATGCTATTTACACTGGCGGATCAAGGGGGAGGGGGCTATTGGGGCCATGCCCTCTCCCTCCCTCTCGTCGTAGCATCCTTAATTACTATAAGTTTTCTGTGAAATGACCCCCCCCCTCCCCTGTAGAAGCTGTGCCCCCCCCCCCCCCCGTAGCCCCATTGAGGCAGGGCTGGATCTCCCCCAGTGTATGCAAATGAAGAAGTTTCCCCTCTTATACTATATCTTCTTTGAATAAGATCATTAAGAATGCCCTTGGTGCCTTAATAGTGAGGTGTTCTTAATAGTGGGGTAAAATACAATGGAAAGTATGCACATGAGTACAACCGTAATAAGACAACTAGTTGCATGCTGTTGAACTTAATTGTAAGGTAATCTGATTTAGTGCGGTTACAGTTAAGTGGGGATGAACTGTAATGACCAAATCTCTCTTAAATCCATATTGCCTTGAAAGTTACCAACCTGTGAATAACAATTATGTTAACTTAACAATCAAATAATATGCATTATTATAACAACTCTTATGTTATTACCATCTTGATGTTTCCATTCTCGGGAATGCATCACACATAATTGCCCTGTTCCTGGCTAGTGTCATCTGATTAATAATAATTAACTGAATAATGATGAGATAGGCTAATTGCTTATCGAATAGTAATGCCTTTTGCCAGTCTCTTGATGGAATTCTTAATTTCCACACCTCTTCCTAATGATGGGATCATTATTATGCATCCGTTTCCTTGCTGTACACAATCTTAAATACATAATGTGTGTAGATATTTATGTCTTCATTATTTACTCTATACAGCTGACAAAATAAATGGAGCTCTTGTTGATGGTCACGAAGCATGCGGTTCGTTCGCAGGCACACTAAAAAAAACAAAAAACTTTATACATAGTTTGACTTCTTATCACATCTAATAAATTACCAAATCGATATATCTGAAACTATGTTATTTCTATCTAATGTGGATGTGTAGGCAGTGTTTAGTCAAGTCAAAGCTCTGGTTCATAATAACTACATCACCTTTCTAATAAGCATGTTATCAAAATGCCTGCCTCTAACAGCTGATAACACGCATTTACATTTCATATTTCTTATATTCGTAAATATGGCTCTGGTTTTGTTGTTATCATTTACGAAGTTCTTGTTATGACCCTAGGCATCAGAGAAGAGCAAAACTTCAAAACAAATTTAAATCAATTACATCAACTATGATGGGAGGCTGACTTAAATGGATGCATCAGTTGATCTTGTAAACTGAATTGATCATGTGTTGTGACCATGTAACATTGATGCAAACATAAAACAGAATAGAACTGAACAGAATAGAACAGAGTAGAAAAGAATAGAACAGAACAGAATAGAATAGAGTAGAAAAGAATAGAATAGAGTAGAAAAGAATAGAACAGAATAGAATAGAATAAATCATACTGGTCTTAAATGTGAAGTATTATTTTTCATAAATTTTATACTTTTTGGCTTTAAATGGTAAGAAAAGTTATGAAATGTTTTGAAATATGTCTCACAAACATAAATTATATTTTAAATCAAAGCATTGACTGAGGGCATTTTTCTATTATTTTAAGCGGAACTTAGGAAATTTCAATTATTCCATCATTTTGAGCTAATGTGTAGTATGTATGGCGCAGAGCCCTTTGCTGGCCACTGGGGTTGCTGTTTTCACCCACAGTGTTACCACCCTTGCCATGAAGAGGGCCAGGACTTTCAATGGCTGTCACTTAATGACATTTGTCAGTCACTTGATGATAAGGACTATATAAGGGTCTTTCCAGGAAATGACCATGGTTCCTGCATTATGATACAATGACTTCGAGACTCTTGATAACCCAGGAGGTGGGCTATAACGAGAAAGGAACAAACAAGTGATCCGGACAATTAATCGGTGCGGACAAATACTGGTGTAGATATGAGGACAACTACATCAAGTGCGCTATGCTGTTAAACTGAAGTGTTAGAGATCATCAAGAGAAGATTTACAGTACATGATTCCTGTCAGGATATCCGTGGAAGGTCTACCCCAAGGAGGTGGCCATATTTCTTCTAGCTAAGATTAGGAAATGTAAACAAGGGTCCACTTACTCTCGCACATTATCCCCAGAATACAAGCAGTGCAACCGACCTTCCCTCGGTTTTGATATACTGCCTTGGCCTAAGGTTAAATAAACACTGCCTCAAAGGCTGCTCTGTCTATATCGGCCCATCCTGTGCAACACAAATGCAATATGATATGGTACATCAAATGCAATATTGCAAGTTGTAATTTACCATTAGAAAAATATGTTGCATAGGATAGATAGATAGATAGATAGATAGATAGATTGATTGATTGATGGATTGATAGATTGATAGATAGATAGATAGATAGATAGATATGGAAAGTGCAGCCCTCTAAGGCAAGTTCTTGCCGCTATTGAGGGTTGATTGATGAAGTGAGAGAGAGGAGGAGTCCACCCATGTTACACATTTACCCCATGGGTGGGATGTTTTACTTGCCTCAGCATAGACACTGAGTACAAGGGACCACCAATTTAACGCTCATCCGAACGACACAGTATACTGTGTGGTGGAAATATGTTATGTGTTACTAAGTTGTATTAAATTTGTTTACATGACAAAAATATTGAATAACTAGACCACATACTGAGACAATCTATAGAAGTCTAATTGGAAAAGTTTCAAATGACTTTACCAAGTGTACTGGCAATATAGTCTTGAACCAAAATTTAAGGGAGCAGATCAATTTAACATCAACATATTTATTTCCATCACTGCAGAATTCAAAACAACAGTTATGATCCTGTTCTGGTCAACATTATAAAATGATTTCGTAATTCCGTTTGTTAATTTTAATGTTACAAATAATTATTTTAGTTATCAAGAAACGTATGTTTAAAATAGTCTGCCTAACGGAGTGAAGGATTGCATAGATATTAATGTCTTAGAGATCAGAGCCAAGGAGTATTCTATTACAATCTAGTCAGTTCATTTACATGTTAACGGTGCTGTGAATGTTGTTTAAATTGTATATATGTGTGTACAATATTTTATTGATTTTATACCTTTGTATTTTACCCAGGGCCTTATTAAAATAATGAGCCACCCTGGAAAAATATAATATAAATAAAATAAACAATAGAAAATACATGTTCAAAATGTGAAGTTGTTATTTTCCTATTACTATTAAGCTGTGTCACCTAACAGAACATACTTTCTCTATTTTTGTACTTATGTGCCAATTTCATCTTTGCCATGTATATTTCTATTGCTCATGGCTCAATACATTTGATTAAGCACTCCATTTAAAAATAATCAATTAAAAATAGGACCCACATTTGCCTTTTAGCCAAATCAATAAACATAGTATCTATGTGACATTCAATATACAAGCAATCGATCTTGCAAACTTTAAAAATAGCTTGATACAATTAAAGATCAGCTAACGAAGCATTATTTTGTGGGGAATAAAAAAATAAATAAAATGGCGTCAGCGAAATATTTAAACACCATGGCACAGCTACAAAATGGGCCTATCAATTGTACTGGAATTAAGATCATTTCAATATCGTGACAAATTAAGTTATTTCGAAAGGGTGGGGCATTAAATGTCTGGTTTCGCTGCAGTAGTTTGTGTCCCTACATTATTCCAATTAGCAAATTAATACAATTTAAAACAATCTATTGCTCTAAAAGTCATTTCATAGGAGTAAATAACACTTTAATTACATTTAACTGGCTTCAATATTGTTCAATTAACTTTTTAACACCATAAGCTGTGGATGCTATCTCCCTGATATGCTATCCTTTACCAGTTAACCCACTAAAGGGCATTTTGTCACCTTGAATTGAATCTAAACTAAATTTACTTCACAGCTAAGTAATAGCGATAGCTACACTGACTTCCAACACTGAATAATTCAGACACACATATTCTACAATTTATAGTTCTTACACTGTAAGTACTTTAAATAATTTTATAGCTTAGTTAATCTCAAACTTCTACAATGCCACCCTCTGTTTAATGTAACAGAGTTCTTAATAGCGAGGGTGGGAGGTGGGTGATGAGGGCTTTACGTCCTGTATTACTGCACTTGTTGGGCTAATTAGGACAGGCAGGGACCATGGCAAGGAGATGAAGGATGAAACAGCCATCCAACTTAGGCTCGACCGGGAATTGAACTCGGGACCCAGCGGTTGGAAGTCCAGTGCCCTACAACTGAGCTGAGCCCCAATCCCCTTTTAATAGTGAATTGTCTCAATGATAAGGTCATAATATTATAGTGAAACCCCACAATTAAAACCACCCTTGGGAATTAATGAAATGGTCGTAATATGGAGGTGGTCTTAATTCCGAAGTAGTTTTTAAAAATATTGTAATCACATTTTTAAAATACAGTGAAGTACTTTTAAGATCGAGTTGATCTAAATTTTGGGTAATCCGGGGTTCTGCTTTTTAATAAGAGATTAATCAGATTATACAAATTGTATTGTTTCTGCGAAAGAACTCAATTGAGTTTCTTTAACAAGTCGAGATTTTAGTTAACAACAACCAATAAAAAAAACTATTTGATACAGAAGAAAAACAACCAAAAAAATCTGATTAATGGTAAAGAGGCTATTTTTTCTGTTTCACTCTGACGTTTTGCTTGTACAGGCGCTCTGAATAATTTACCTTGTTGTCAAACTCCCGCTTCTAGCCTTAAGCCTTTGCTTTGTTGTGGAGCTTTGAGATTTCCTGGAATACTGCTTGGGGATAGGAACATACTTCTTGGAAAGAGTTAGTTGAATCAGCTAAAAACAATGCCTTATTACCGTTACTAATATGAGTAAGTCATAGATCCTATTTTTGACAAATTAGACACTTCAATTGATTGTTTATAACTCTAGTCTTAATTTGCAGGGTCCAAGTGGGTGGGTGGATTTGGGCTTTACGTCCTGTATTACTGCAATTGTTTGGCTAATTAGGACAGGTAGGGACCATGACAATGAGATGATGGATGAAACAGCCATCCAACTTAGGCTCATTCGAAATCAAACCCAGGACCCAGTGGTGGGAAACCCAGTACACTACCACTGAGCTACACCTCCACCTTTGCTGGATCCAAGCGCATATCATTATCAATATTTCTAATTACTTGATCAATGTTTCAGCATTTTGGGGGGAAAAAATAATGAGACAATCTTGCTTGTATGGATATTCTATGATTAAACATAACGACGGGGTTTCAATTGAACTTTCTGCACCAGCAATATTTTAAGAGAAAAAGCATTATAAAAATGAGCAAAGAAGTACTTAAATTTCAAAGCGGAGGAAGTTACATGGAATTGAAGGAAACATAAATTTGAATCTTTCCTTTGTAAGCAAAAGACATTGACCAAATGCATTGAAGATTATAGTTCTGAAGCCTGATGGATTTTGCAAGTTCCTCTTATGTAAGAAGAGCAAAGAAATATGCTTTCCTTAAGAAGTGATCATTTCCAAAGATCTTAAATATTTCATTGGGGACTGGACACACACACTTGCCCATAGATCATGATACGTTTTGCTAGATTATGAATTATGTCACAATGCTTGATAATCTTTGGTATCTGTAATACAGAGTAGTAGTAGTAGTAAGTTTATCCAAGCAAATATATGAGTTTGATTTTTGAGTTTTCGTTCATTTCACATCCTATGAAAACTGATTGTGTCAAATGACACCAGGATGAATACCTAACTATAGCACAATTGGCATAAATCTGTGAAATTAGCCAGAATGATTTATAAAAATATAATATTGAAGTACAGTGTACATTACATTTGAAAAATGGCACCCATTCCAGCTAATATTGGTATCACACTAAACAATAATGCATGCACAATTCTACAATGGAGGTATATAAGACTTTACAGAGTTGTATGAGTACAGACACTCCATCCAAAATAAAGTCATCCAAATGTTCACTAACAGCATCTTGCAGCTGAGTAGCCTAGTTGTTAAGTTCCCACTGAAGGTCCTGGGTTCAGTTCAAAGCCCATGCACTCTTCATGAGCTATATCTCAACTGCTGGATCATCTACATGAGATGTTGAATTAGTGGTGCCTTGTACTCTATGTCTATGCTTTGGCCAAGTAAAAACCCCACCCATCGGGTAAATGTGGAATATGGTGTGGACTCTTAACTGTATCTCTCATATCATTAATCATTCTAGTGAGTAAAGAGTACTTGCCTTAGAAGGCTACATTCTCTTATTCTAAGCTTTGGTCTGCAACCACTACATCACTACTGCAATAAAATCTGTACTTAGCATAAGGCAATCACAATGATGGCACTGATGTGAGCTCTTAGACCTCTGCAATTAACCCATGTTGGGGTTGAGCACTCCCTGTGGGGTCAAGGAATTACTGTCTGGAAGTGGACTTGGTTGTAACAATAGTTGAGTATGTTCAGTACATCTGTTATGCAATAACTGACTGTAAACACATTCTACTAATCCAATGGCAGAGGCAGTACTTCTACCAATTTGAAGGCTCTAGCTCTATCTTAAAGAATGCTAATTCAATCAGTAAGAACCTAATGTATATTTATAGACACTAGCTAAAGACCAAAATATCTCACAAGAGCTAGACAGCCTCTATTCATGCAATAGCAATGGGAAGAAAAAGTACCACAAGAGGTCACTGACACCGCAGCAGATAAGTATTGTTTGATGACATCACCTCATCAATGTAACAATTTTAAAAGTAGTGACGTCATCTTATTGTCTTCATAAGCCACGGTCCTAGGGCCCTTTTAGGCTCTGTTACTTTTCTCCCCATTGATGCAGTATGGGACGTTTCAGACAACTAATTGAGTAACTTGTTCATGATAAAGAAACCAATTAGCTCACCTGGATGTCATATGGATAGCACCTCAAGGTCCTGGGTTCGATTCCCAACCTCACCACTCTTCATAAGCTACATAATCCAAACTGGATGATTGCATGAAAAGTTAAATTGGCGTTCCCTTGTTCTCAGTGTTCATGCGGAGGCAAGTAAATGTCCCCACCCATGGGGCATATGTGTAACACGGTGTAGACCCATCATCTCATCATTACATCTGCCTCTGGTAACTATTCATATAAGCTGGCTAAGTTTCAAACCAGTAGCACCAAATAGACCGATGGCTGGGTGGGTGATTAGGGCTTTACGTCCTGTATTTCTGCACCTGATGGGCTAATAAGGACAGGCAGGGACCATGGCAATACCAAATAGACCGAAACATTGCTGTCATATGCAAGCACGTCGTGAGTTTGTCGGACTAGCACCAAGGCAATTATGAGACACATCCATATCTAACTGAAACCTTTTTGTTTCTTTTTCAGGTAGCAAAGGAGGCCTAGACATTGACTACGGAGATGAAATGACAGACTCAGAAGATAGCATGCCTAATGCATTCAGACACAACAACTTGGTGTGCCTAAGAAGATCACAAAATGGAGTCTACAAATGCATCAGGTATGGAGAACTTCATCAATAAATTTTTACAGCAAATGCATTAATTATAGAGTTCTTTATTAATACATTTTTACTACAAATGCATTAGGTATGGAGTTCTTTATTACAAATGCATAGTTTTTGCTTTTTTGCTGCATCATTTTTAAACACATTTTTATATATTTCATTTTGTAAATTGTGCCTGAATTGTGCCTATATAGTTTAGTGATTGAAATTATTTTGTTTTAGTCACATAGAGTTATTTACATTAAACACAAAAACAACAGGTATGACAATTGTAACTCCGCAGCCCACTCGGGCTTACAAGTGACCTAAACCGCATAATTTCATTAGGCGCTTATATGATAATTTAAAAAAATAAAAACATTGAATAACATTAAATTTGAACCAATGTATAAATGGACTATCAAATATTAAACAATATTACTTTTCATAAAGTTAATTATAAAATTTTAAAGCTGGCTGATCATGTAGCAACATATAAAGCATAGTATAGCATACTGTAGTATATGGTATAGTATGGTATAGTATAGTACAGTACAGTCAAAGCAGAAAATATTGGAGCTCCTTTGTTTTTTTTTCAAATATATATAACTTTCTATAACTCAAAAACTAGAATGACGAATATATTATAATCACCAACATAATTATACAGCCGCAGGTATATATATATATTTAAGTGATATTACATCTCATTCTTGAAGTATCAATAATTGCTAGTGATTGTAAACAGTGGCCTTATTAGAGTTGTAGCCTTATCACTGGGGTGATCTTATGGCGGGGTTTCAAGTCATATCAAAGTCAATAGTATTATAGGCTATCCTATGAATATTTTGATGTCAGTGGGATTTACAATGGCCTACCGTGGACTTGGAAGGGGCAAAAAACAGACTGCTGGTCACAGCTTGGAAATCCTTGAGATTAGGATAGTGATAAGATAGTAATCTCAGGCTTTGGATACCTATGAATAGAGTCCAAGTTTATACAACTAATTAGGGCCATGGAAATGTATTCGTTCTATGAGGTTTTTGTTATTGAAGGATACCATATCAGCGGTGGTTAACTAATATTTAACCATAATCATTAAGTAGTAATAATAAGATCCACAGCTTTTATTTTAATCAGGACTCAAAAATGGCATCAAATCAAGCTTTTACTTCATAAATTAGTTCAAGAAATTCTCACTGCGATCCAAAATAAGTATCTTTATAACGGTAGGGTATAAAAGAGACTTACCTTAAATATATATAGGCCCTAACTTAAGATATATTTGGAAAAATAACAAATGTATCCATCATGTCAGAGACATCATGTCAGTATGGATAAACTTAGGCTGTCGAGTTTGGCCCCAGCATGAACAGTTACTGAAAAAAAGTTGTGAAATAACGTCTTTTACACGAAAGAAATTTCACTAGAATTGTTGATGATGCTTTAAAAACTACTAATTAACTTGCTAAGATAATTGGATTCCCTGACCTCAAAATGTACAATTTAATATTTTTAGTGTTATGTAGTTATGATAGCATCTAGTGGACAGTCATAGTTAGTTCAGCATATTAACCTAACTTATATAAAAAGCATTAACTATGAGCAATGTAATTGCATCACCAGTGTAATTGCATCACCAGTGAATATCAAAAATACAACATAACCAACCAACCAACCAGAATAGCAAAACAATTAATTACATAATTATCTGACTTATTAATCATGCTTATATCAATATTATGATTAGTTACAATCACTCATAAAATCAGTGCGTGGGTAATGTTAATAATGAGGAGAAAAAGTAACAGAACCTACAGGGGGCACTATGATCATAGCACCTGACTCGTTCCTGTCTCAAGTACGGAGACAGCTGCTCGGGTCTGTCAATCGGAAGGTGACGTCACGATGTGCGCATGCTAGATATCAACCAATCAGATCACAGAATTTGCCAGACCCAACCTGAGTGTTTCTTCACTCATGGATGATGACACAACTTAATTACTACATTGATGATGTCATAATATATCAGATACATTTACTACAAATGTATTAGGAATGGAGTTCTTCATTACTTCATCCATACATGTATTACAAATGCATTAGGTATGAAGTAATTTATTATGTAGTAAAATTTACTACAAATGCATGAGATATGGAGTACTTATATTATCAGAATTAGGTATGGCGTACTTCATTCATAAATTGTACTGCAAATGCATTAGGAATGGAGTTCTTTATTACTTCATCAAGACATTTATTACAAATGCCTTAGGTAGGGAATACTTATATTACCAAAGAATAAGGTGTCGAGTACTTCAAGTATATTTTACTACTCATTGGAAGCATGCTGCTTATGAAAGGGTGTGCCATACACAAACCCTACATAGTGTAGTGTCACAGAATTGAACCCATATCTTAAGAAACTGCTGGCTGTGTACATTACCACTGAGCCACTTCAGAAAACAGCCAGCAACTGAGAAAATAAGCATCACCGTTGACATTAAAGGAAATTAATTATTAAGGGCAAAATGATTCCAAGTCTCAACACGTCCAAGAAGTCTTGGGACCCATATGGTAAATCCCCAGGGAGGGGCACCCTTCTATACGTGCAAGATTTAACACAAAACCATGAAAGTTCCAAGAAATCTCATTCTAAATCCCTAGAAATCCAGTATTTCTGTGACTTCGTGGACGTAGACCTTGAAAGTATTCCGAACTGGTCAATGCAGAGCTCTGAACTAGGTGGTCAATGACACAAATCTATTGATTGACCAATAGTGAAGATGTATATTAGTTTATATCATCATAACGTCTGCCTCTAGCAGCTGGTCATGCCAGGTCATCAAAATTTATGAATTCAATTATAAACTTGGCATTATTCCAGTAATTCTGATTCTAATTTATTCAGCTTATACTCAAGAGCTTAAAGCAGATTATTCTCAGCATGTATGGTAATTAGCATACTATAAGAATCGAATCCATGACCCAAACTATGAGAGTGCTTGACCGCTGTGCCATTAATTAACATGACAGAAGCACCTAGCTTACTATTTAACAAATCACACGATATCAGTTTAAGTGATTTGTTTGCACAAATATGCATTATTCAAGTTAATATTCAACTTCATTATCAAATCATAAGTTAATTAACAATGTGCCAAATGATTTTAACGAGATCACTTTCCACTTTCAAGTTGCACTTGAAGCATTATGTTTTTACTAATTTTTGATTTATGTCTTTTGTAATGTGATTTTTATATCATATTTGATTTTATTGTTATCAAGGCCAATTATAAAACAACATTTTCATCTGAATTGTTACCCTGAATAAATCAATCAATCATTATGTTAAGCAATTGATCCTTCCAAGTTTGCAAAATTGAATTACAGTTCCTGGAAATACCCTGTTGAATTAGCAGTGATACACAATCTCCTTTTTTTCTGTTAAATGCTTGAATGAAATCACACCATTGCAAATTATGTTTCATTTTGGTGTCAAAACAGCAGTGGCTCCCTCTTCAATTTATTGCAGAACATTCAACAACATGGAATTGTGAACAAAATGGCTTCTCCAGAGCCTTAGTATGTCTGTTCAAATTTAACTTTTCTATTTTCATATTTATTAATAACTATCAAGCTTTATTCTTCTTTCTTCAGATTGAGGAGCGAACAGGAGGTTCCCTTGGATATCCACGCAGCGTAATTACGTGATTGCGTTATGACGTCATGACGTTGGGATCAGCGACTTCAAAGGAATAGTTTCGTCTTTGTGAATTTGGTTTCATTTTATGATTTTTCAGCCGAAATAAAATTCAGAAAAAAAAAATGAATGATTGATATAATAAAGTTTATTTTCTAAAAGCACTGTTTTGTACTATCTGGGTGCACTGGTGTATAAGTCCATCAAAACAGGACTATTACCCTGAAGATCACAGGCAGACGTCACGATGAGATGAGTCCATAATTCTATTACATGACTCAAACTTGACACCGAAAACAAGATAACCCATTGATCATCATTTGTGAACGACTTGGTATAGACACCTGAATGTAATTAGCGGTCCCTTGTATTCGGTGCCTAGGTTGAGACAAGTAAAAGATCCCACCCATGGGGTAAATGTGCAACGTGGGTGGACTCCTCCTCTCTCTCACCTTATTAAACAACCCTTGCAAAAACTTGCCCTAGAGGACTACACATTTCCTATCTATCTGTCTATCTGTCTATCTGTCTGTCTGTCTATCTGTCTATCTATCTATCTATCTATCTATCTATCTATCTATCTATCTATCTATCTATCTATCTATCTATCTATCTATCACCTCTTCAATAAATCTGCATCCGGAAACTGGTCACACAATCTGACTAATAGGCGCACAGTATGTCTGAGACTGCAAGAACACCTTTAGCTGAGGCATTGTTCCTAAAGTGTGCGGGGGTGAGTATTGAACCTAGAACCTCCAATGAATTCAACAACACCTACAGGAGATTAACACAGCCTTGCATGAAAGGCTCCCACATTGGTCACAATAGAAATATCAGACTTGGCTAAAGGTTTGGGGTAATACATCATATCCACAGTGAGGAATTCATCATAAAAGAATTATTCATCAAGGTCAGGGAAACATGTGAGAAGCTGTCAATCAAATGAGCCTTTAGAGGTTACAGGTGGCTTAATTAAGGAAACACATAAAGGCAAGATCTTTGTAACTTGTAAGAACCCGCCTACGTTTGTTAGTAATTAATATGGCATGATTACATAATGTTTATTCAAGTGTAAAGCTGCAATACCTTGGAATATACGAATGTTGAGCAAATGCTCTGATTACCAGTAAACCAAAAGTGTTAAAGCGACAATGATTTAATAATGATAATATATGTATTAATCATATCTGCGTAATTCAAACACTAAAATAATTTGAAACCTTTTGACTTTCATTAATTTAAATGTATACCTTTAAATTACTCATAAGCTACAATAATAACAATATTTAACCTACAGCCATATGCATGCGGCCACTGACAGAGGCAGATGTAATGATGAGATGATAAGGCTTGGAGTCCACACCATGTTAAACATCTACCTCATGGGTGGGGTCTTTACTTGTCTCAGCATAGACACCGAGTACAAGGCACCTCTAATTTAACATATCATGCATGTGATCGACATCCAGCTGGGACCTTCAGCAGAACTGGCCAATATGGAATTGACGGATGCCTTAACCATTTGGCTACCTAGCTGCCATAAATAAGTAACTAAATCACTGTAAATTAGTATGAATCAAATTCTAAAGAGTCTCTGAATAATATTTAACATCACTGCACACTTAACAAATTCCATACGAGTATCAATGTTTTTCAAATGACTTTCTAACTATTTTTTGAAAATCTAAAATAAAGAAAGTGTCTTAACCCAAAAGTCAGCATCTAGGTATTTTGGGATGCAGCAATACAGATCCATTTCCCTAGAATCTACAAAATTAAAAGTGCACCCTTTTATAGAGCTGAAGGATACAATTTCAAGTCCATTAGCTTCACACCAACAACTCGGAATACCTGTGTCTACGACTGTTGCTATGTCTGCCCTATATTTGATATACAGAAGATTTATTCCCCCTTTCATATAGGAAGTTCACTACCAAGGAAATATTTTTGACTATATCTCTATTAGTGTACACTTTTTTTATATATATATTTCAAATCATACATGTAATTTAATACAGATAATCTACACATAATAAACACTACCAACCACAAATCATGTCTTTCATCAGAGATGGGTATATCTACACATTGCCTGGACAATATGTATCGTTATACATCCACACTATGTTACACATATACCCCATGGGTGTGAACTTTTATTTACCTCAGCATAGACACTGAGTACAGGGCACCTCTAATTTAACATATGATGCATGTGATCGACATCCAGCTGGGACCTTCAGCAGAGCTGGCCAACATGGAATTGACGGATGCCTTAACCATTAGGTCAACAGTTTCTATATCTACATTTTCCTAATCCAGAAAGGTGTAGAAAGAACATGCTAAAAGTTTACCATGATACATTGAGTGAAACGCACTGTAATTTACATTTGCATAATGACGTTTTTTTCCTATTGAAAAATGTATTAAACTAGCAGTTAACCAAATAGTCCTGCAGATATGTTTAAATTATCACCAGATCCTGTTATTATCATGATAAACACATACGATTTGGCACAGAGGTAAGAAAGGACCAAAACAAACAAATATGTTGAGATGCCACCACCAGTTTTTCTGTGATGGCTATGGTGGCCATCTTTGTCCGCCATCGGCAACAAACCAATTTCAGGCCATAACTTTGTTATTATCACAGCAAAAGAGATATCTACACCCATGTTTTATGGCCAAGGAATTCGTTAAAGGTATCAAAATAGAAGTTTCATGAACTATTAATTGTTAAATCCACCTATGTGGAATATCGTTAATTTATAATATGGACAATGGCCGGCCAAAATACTGGATACAAATAAAGTACTGACTCAGTGAGCAATGTAGGGCTTTATACTGTGCTGTAGTATACATAAGCATTACTTTGTTATGAAATTCTGTTTGTTGATCTTTTTTTTCAACAAAAAGCAATTACACTTATTGTACGTTGAACGCGTCAACTGAGAAATTCGGAATGGAATTAATGAAATATCTCGTTTCATTTTCAACAAATAATCGCATCACTTAAATACAATGATGCACAAAGTACCAATGACAGTACACATAGAATGGACTGGTGAAAAACTTGGGATATCAGTGCATTTCACTCCAAGCATGTGCCTTCAAACCAAAAAGGGAGGAGTTTCTCTGCAACCAAAAGAACAGGCAGAGGTCCATTGCTATGCTGTCCCAAAGGCTGAAAAAGAGGCTGTGAAGTGCACCAAACTAATAAAGATGTTGTTCTACTTGTTGTACAAACATTCAAAGCACCTGCAGCTAACCAAAATACTGCAATTGTTACAGTAAGATATGACATGGATCTTTGACTTAGTGTTACTTGTCCATCATGCAAAGAATGTACATTTTCCGGTCTTTTTCAAGCTTGAGGCAAAGAATCATTTCCAGAAATCTGCCAAATGCTGAATTATTCCCTCTAGGCTTGCTTGGGAAAGCCATTTCTGACAATAAACAGGGTTGTGAGAAATCAGTGGAATAAAACTTAGCCTATTTCAAGAAGCAAAGGTCGTCACGAGAAGCATTACACATGTACCAAGATGATACTGCCAAGGCCAAACAAACAGTTATGGTATGCTGGCATAATAATTTGCCCCTTATACTTCATGGAGCACTGTTCCAATTCAAACATGCTCACCCCACCAACATTAGTTGCATGTTATAAGAGAGTGCCACAGTTCTTTGCCTGATTCTTCAGCAACATTCTTCCTGTTTTTGGGGGCATTCTAGACTATAACTGGTTTGATCAGGAGGTACCCTCAGAGGAGATCAGTCTCCACCAGCAGGCAAGGGTAGCAGAGGCTGCACCAGAGGGCCCTCCATCTGCCCAAGCTGAACTTCCAGCTTTTGCGCGTCATGAAAGTAACACTGATCCTTGAAGCATACTGCACCCTGACTTTACCTCCCATCTGTCTCACACCAGTTGCCTCTGTCTCCAGACCCTGGGTCTACCAGTCCTTTTTTCAAGCCTGCAGAGCCCATTGACAAAATCTGAAGGTCAGCACCTCTGAACTGCATTCAAAAGTCCTGCAAACCAGCGCAGACCCATATGTGCACCAGGCAGTTTTTCATTCCTGCATTCCTGCAGAGCCCATCAGAAAGGTCAACACTTGGAGTACCGGTTTTCTCGGCTGTCACCAGCCTATACCCGGTTATCAGCCATTCTTTCCTGGTTGTGGGTCATCCTTGGAAGTATGATGTTTTAAAATACACCCAAGCACCACAGTCACTTTGCCTGCTTCTTCTTCAGCACCCTTCCTCCTGCCATTTTTCGATACTTACAACAGTCCAAAAATGGAAAGTCAATAAAGTCAATTAGTATGCAAGACAGACCTCCGCCTGTCACCCCAGAATTTCTGGTAGTTATTCAGTGTAACTGAAACCCTGATTGCAGTGTTCTTGAAGGAAGTATGGTTTGATTAGTTCAATGGCTTGCTCAGACTGTTATGGTACCAGCCTGACAATTTGAAATTATTTATTTATCACATGCATTTCAGACTTCACCTAATGAATCACAACAAATTCTTAGAATTGTAGGCATTTTACATATTTTGCGATCTGCTTGACTTATGAGTTACTACTGATTTATTATAAGCTAAAAATTAGTCAGTAACATGTTATACTACCCTGGTACACTATCTTCAACAAAAATATGAATATCATAATTCCTACGTTTATTATGGTGAATTAATTAGGTTTTTGTATTTATCCAAAAAAAAAAACATTCAGCTTAAATATGTATTAAAAGATTATATGTGTTTCGTATGTTATATTAATGGGAAGTATTTCATCATAATGTCTGTTACTTCGATCAATTAGATGCACAGAAGATCTGAGGAACATGAATATATTTAAGTTCGTCAGTTCATACAGGTTGTTTTTGTGTCATAAAAAGCTGCATGATAGAAACAAAACCAATATTGTGCTAATTGTATTTTAACCTTTTGTCCTCATGAGGATTACTTTTAAATTAGCAATATTAGCTGGAGGCATTCCTGCCAATAGCTATGGCGATGCCAAAAATTGTCCAAAATCGGTACTGATATTCAAAATGCTGATTTGAAACTGTTCTACTCAAAATATTTCGTTAACTTTTGATATGTCATTCAGTAATGCACTTTGTTTCATTTCTGTTGCAATTTGACCTGGCTCAGCATTGTATTTTACGTAGATTGCTCGGACTACTAAAATTCAATTTGCCCCATGTATGCATAAGTTCAACAAAAGTTGTTAAGTAATGCTTTAAACTTACAGCACGTTACATAGATATGAGGAGGAGGAGGAGAATGAGGAGGATAAGGAGGAGGAGGAGGAGGAGGATGAGGAAAAGGAGGATGAGGAAGATGATGATGAGGATGAGGAGGAGGAGCAGGAGGAGGAGGATGATGAGGATGAGGAGGATGATGAGGAGGTGGAGGAGGAAGAGGAGGATGAGGAGCAGGAGGAGGAGGAGGAGGAGGATGAGGATGATGATCAGAATGAGGAGAAGGAGCAGGAGAAGGATGATGAGGATGAGGAGGAGGAAGAGGATGATGAGGATGAGGAGGAGGAGCAGGATGATGAGGATGAGGAGCAGGAGGATGAGGATGATGAGGATGAGGAGGATGAGGAAGAGGTGGATGAGGATGATAAGGAGGGTGATAAGAGGAGGAGTAGGAGGAGGAGGATGAGGAGGATGATGAGGATGATGAGGATGATGAGGAGGAAGATGATGAGGATGAGGAGGATGCGGAGGAGGATGATGAGGATGATGAGGATGATGAGGAGGAAGATGATGAGGATGAGGAGGATGCGGAGGAGGATGAGGAGGATGATGAGGATGAGGATGAGGAGGATGATGATAAGGATGAGAAGGAGGAGCAGGAGGATGAGGATGATGAGAAGGAGAAGGGGGATGATGAGGATGAGGAGCAGGAGGAGGAGGATGATGAGGATGAGGAGCAGGAGGAGGAGGATGATGATGATGAGGAGGAGGAGGAAGAGGTGGATGAGGATGATAAGGAGGATGATGAGAGGAGGAGTAGGAGGAGGAGGATGAGGAGGAGGATGATGAGGATGATGAGGAGGATGATGATGAGGATGAGGAGGATGCGGAGGAGGATGAGGAGGATGAGGATGAGGAGGATGATGAGGAGGATGAGGAGGATGAGGAGGATGAGGATGAGAAGGAGGAGCAGGAGGATGAGGATGATGAGAAGGAGGAGGAAGAGAAGGATGAGGATGATGAAGAGGATGATGATGAGGATGAGGAGGATAAGGATGATGATAATGAGGATGAGGAGGATGATAATGAGGATGAGGAGGATGATGATGAGGATGAGGGGGATGATGATGAGGAGGAGGAGCAGGAAGAGGATGAGGATAATGGTGAGGAAGATGATGATGAGGAGGAGGAGCAGGATGATGAGGAGGAAGAGGTGGATGAGGAGGATGATGATGAGGAGGAGGATGAGGAGGAGGATGATGATGATGAGGAGGATGATGATCAGGATGAGAAGCAGGAGGAGAAGGATGATGAGGATGAGGAGGATGATGAGGAGGATGAGGAGGATGATGAGGATGAGGAGGAGGAGGAGGAGGATGAGCAGGAGGAGGATCAGGAGCATGATGATGATGATGATGAGGATGAGGATCAGGAGGATCAGGAGGATCAGGAGGAGGAGGATGAGGAGGAGGATGATGAAGATGATGAGGATGATGAGGAGGATGATGATGAGGATGAGGAGCAGGAGGAGGATGATGAGGATGAGGAGGATGATTAGGAAGAGGAGGATGAGGAGGAAGAGGAGGATGAGGAGGATGATGAGGATGAGGAGGAGGAGGATGAGCAGGAGGAGGATCAGGTGCATGATGATGATGATGATGAGGATGAGGAGGAGGATCAGGAGGATCAGGAGGATGATGATGATGAGGAGGAGGATGAGGATGATGAAGATGATGAGGATGATGAGGAGGATGATGATGAGGATGAGGAGCAGGAGGAGGATGATGAGGATGATGAGGATGAGGAGGATGAAGAGGAAGTGGAGGAGGAAGAGGAGGAGGATGATGAGGATGAGGAGGATGAGCAAGAGGAGGATTAGGCAGATGATGATGATGATGATGAGGAGGAGGAGGATGAGGAGAATGAGGATGATGAGGATCAGGAGGATGATGATGATGATGAGGATCAGGAGGATGAGCAGGAGGAGGATAAGGAGGATGATGATGATGATGATGATGAGGAGGAGGATCAGGAGGATGAGGAGAATGAGGAGGAGGAGGAAGATCAGGAGGATGATGATGATGATGAGGATGAGGGGGATGAGAGGTAGGAGGATGATGAGGAGGAGGATGAGCAGAAGGAGGAGGATGATGAGGATGAGAAGGAGAAGGAAGAGGAGGATGATGAGGATGAGGAGGAGGAGGAGGATGAGGAGGAGGATCAGGAGGACGATGATGATGATGAGGAGGAGGAGGATGAGGAGGAGGATGGGCAGGAGGATGAGCAGGAGGAGGATCAGGAGGACGATGATGATGATGATGAGGAGGAGGAGGATGAGGGGTAGGAGGATGAGGAGGAGGAGGACTGCAACTTGAGCAAAACTACGCTTTACCAAAATACAGATTCCAAACTTAAGCTGCTTCCAATTTATGAATTAGAAATCGTAGCTAATAACCATTTGGTGATTATCATCACATTCTTTAAGATTTCCTTCTGCAAAGAGTCATTAAATAATCATTGGCAAAGCATGTGCGATGATGTTAATGACAAAATCATGTTAGAGTGGTGAAGAGGCTGATAAGTACTTTCTTAATCCGTTAGGTGTCTCTGTAGTGGGGGACCCAATGCACAAGAAGAGATTCCCTTGAGGGTTTGAAATATTACAAAGACACAGAACGTCTGTATCTGAGGGGTTGTTATCTTTCCGTCTGTCTCACTGTCATAAAGTATCAAAATTCATTCTACACAAAAATGTCATTCGGATTTCAATGCAAATTCAAACTGTATGAAGGAGTCGCACAAAATGGAAAGAAATGTCGGCAATTATCCAAACCCAATTTATGTACTGATACAGTCACACCAAAAATTATTCAGACAATGTTGACTTATTAAAAACCTTCAATAACTACATGTTTTGGCGATTACTATGGAATAATTTGTCTAGTTACATGAAAGAGTGTACAATAATTGATGATTTTTAAAGAAAGGCTAAATTTTTTTTATCACTGTAATTAAACAAATGCTTTTATTTTGAATGTTTATTGATGATTTTATCCTTGTGTGTTATATTTGTATATATTATATTTTAAATAAACAGGGCCCTATGTAAAACAGACAGTAGTCTGAAACATGTTGAAATATATTGCAAAAAAATAAATAATTAATAAATCACAGCCACAGACAGCTATTGACATAGACATTAGAATCATACTATAGAATCCAATGCAACCTTAAGCAAAATCACTTTTACTGCAGATGAAAAGTGCATGAAATTTTAAAAGTTTCTGAATATTCTTTGGTGTGACTGTAGAACAAATTTCTGAATTAATTAACTGAAAGTTCCCTGCTTGTCAAATGACAATTCTATGCCTTAAGTGCCACCATCATAGACATTTGTCATATTAAAAAAAAAAATTCCAATTAAAATACAACAACTACTGAAGTGATACAAGCATTTCTCATTATCAGCACAAGCAATAGTTAGTTTCATAAAATATGGTAGACTCTAGACAACTGTAGCAACCTATTCCTGGCTGAAGTTATAACTGACTAAAGCCAGCCACTTCTGTCTACTACTAGCTTATAGTCGGCTTACATCTACCACCACTGAAATACAAACCTTGGTAAATGTAAGAAATTTATCTTATGTCATAAATATGTACGTGCAATAGACATGCATCTTTTCAACAAGAAAAAAGAACTATATACATGATTAACTCTCAAATTAGGCAACAGATAGTGCTGCATGTACTTTTAGGTCCAGCGTTGAGTAGCCAGCAATAGCTAAACAGTTTTGTTTAGTGCCAGGTAGCATCTTATAGCAGAAGTTGTCTAGATTTGTCTTGGTTCAATTTGACAGGCCGTTTTTAATGAAACTATTTTTGTCAAGTGAATACATTTAATCCGAATAGCTCATCATGTGAATATATGTACTCCTGTCAAGAAAACGCATTTCTTTCAAAAAAGGTTTTAAACACAAACAAATTGTGACAATCATGCCCCAACATTTGACAAAAATTGTCACAATATTAAAGTGTAGATATACTAAAATAATATTAAAAAAATGATCACTAGAACTCCCAAAACATTACAACCATATTTTAGAGAATATTTCCCAGATATTACCACATCAACACAACATTTAAATCATCATTGAAGCTAACATTATGCCAATATATGCAGAACATATTGTCACATTATTAAAGTGTGGTGTAAATGATATTATCAAACAAAATTTTCAATTAAATACTTTCTCGATGTAAATTACTTAATATACTATTGCAGTAACATTCCTACAACATTTTCCCAACATGAGAGCACAAGCTACGTACAATATGTTGAAGAGTTGTTGCATTTTCTTCTTTCTAATTGAATCCATGAGAGACCTTAGTTGATCATGAAATGCACAGAGTTCCGCGAATTAACACTGCGCTTAATTCGGGCTTCATCTACTGGCCAAATTCCACCAAAATGGAATCAGGAAGCACAAACGAATTTACATACCTTGTGATACATGTAGAACTACTTTCACGGCTGCTTGATATTGATAATACTTCATATTTACCAAACCAGATTTTATGAATTCATAAATACATGCTCAGAGGTAATTAACATTGGAGGCATTGAAGGAAGTTTATTGATTAAACCAATGAAGCTCCAAGCTTTATTCTGTTCCATTTAACTTGATATAAGAAAACCTTCTTCAACAAACACAAGGTGGCGTTTTGTTAGGTATCAAACTACAGCGCCATCATATGTAAGATTAGATCCACTCAACTTGGTAAGCCTGGTGAACTCACTATTATATAATGTTTTAAGAAAGTAGTTTAATATGCCTTTTCATAATTGATTTTGAACCACTCACTATGTTTTTATCTGCCGTACTGAGCCACCACAAACTGATTTTGTTCTCAAATGATGAGCTTACGATTTCAAAGATACCTTAGTTCAGACAATGAAAACAAGACACTGGTCTGAAACTTATATGACCAGCTGCCAGGGGCAAACGTAATGATGAGATGACAAGGCTCTGAGTCCACGCCATGTTTTAAACATTAACCCCATCGGTGGGGCCTTTACTTACCAGCATGGACACTGCAAACAAGGCACGTCTATTATTGGCAATGTACATGGTATTATGCAAATTTTAAGTTTTTCCCCCTTACCTGAGAATCAATTTTCTTGATTGCTTAACTGACATGCTGTTATCATTACCTTATTAAAGCCTAGTTCACATCATCACGATTTTGGCGACGATTGATGACGATCTTAATATCGTTGTTATTCTTGGCCTTAGATTGGTGATTAGACCCTAATTCATGTAAATTACCATCATCCCAAGTCTTGTCGTGGGAGGATGGTTAATTACCCTACGACCTGCCAAGGAGAGCAAAGACCAAACTGCGAAGCACTTAAGAACCTATCATGACTGACGATTGTATTGAATACTACTAGCATTGCATCTTCCCTTTCAGTTCTAGCCATTGTTATCGGCACCATATGTGGTACACTCGCCTTAGTTTTGGCTGAATACCAAAAGAATGCACCGCCCAGATAGCATCCAGATCGTTTCAACAGCAGCGCTATGTCGGCGATGTTAGTATGATGTTGCGACGACAGTGGCCTGTATGGAAATAATGCTGGGCCAATAGAGTCTTTTCACTGAGCAGCCCTGAATTCAGCAAGATTTAAGTTTTTCCTCTCTTCTTATTACTCATTTTGCTTTTCAGACATAGTAGGTAATAACTAACTGATTCCATAAATATAATTTTCTCAGGGAAATAACAAAAATCAACTAAATGATAAGATGTCAAATATACATTAAAATGCAGAAAAAATACTGCTGCTAGGATGCACTTTACTTCAGCAAATCACAGCCAAGGGCGGGAACTGTTTCAGCCAATAAATTTGCAGCATTATGTCATAGCCACCTGGTGGAAATATAGACAACCTTCCGTGAAAATACACTATTTGGAATGCTATCTGGGCGAGAACCCAGCATGAATAGTTTACAAGCCCAAACAGGTTCTATCGACAACCAGATGTATGGTGATCAGAAACTGAATTCAGCCCACAATGTACGATACAGTGCCTGAAGGAGAAATCACTGAACATTGATGATTCTGAGAGAATGCCAATTTCATCAACATCAGAATGGCAATGGATGAGTTTGATAATGAGTATAAAGGCAACCAAAATAATCCACCATCGTGGTCCTGAATTAGTTCTCACTGAATTTAATGACAGTCCAGTTAATCAAGAGTATACCTTAGACTCAGACGAACTGCCGTTACTCTCTGTATAGTAGATGATTTGCCCCAACACCCATGTGCAACAAACCCCACCTATTCCGAAGAACTCGATTTATATCACCTAAATATGATGAAAGACTTGCACCTCCTCCAGCATACCATGAAGTCATTCGATGATTCAAGCGATGGAAAAGATTTAATATTACACAGTAAATTTCTGAAAATGACATTCAAAGACAAGGTTTTTAGAATGTTGTATTGATGTACATATGCCAAAATTAAATCCAAACCAGTTATTAAAGTGAACTTATTTGATTACAGACCTTATTTATTTCAGAACCTAAACATTTAACTTGATCTGTCAAAAGAAGTCCATGTAGTCATTTTGCACTTCAGGTATTTTCATATGTTTATTATTTTCATATGTTTATTATTTCCATATATTTGTCTTTGCCGCCATAAGAAATACAAACCGTCAGTTAAGTTACCATGGCAACATATCTATCTGCCCATTTAATTATAAAGGTATTGTAATATTTCTGAAACACTCCAGCTATATCTGGTTGTCTTATCTTCTTCCAAGATGCATTAAGTTTACATCTATTCACGCCAGGTGGCAGCAGCGACTTAGCCCACTATTAGTGGCTCCATCATGTGGACATGGACATATGTAATAACTGAGTGGGCTAATGGCAAAGGCATCCACCAATTCCACATTGGCCAGCTCTGCTGAAGGTCCTGGCACCAGGGTTCGATCCCCGGCCTGGGCACTTGAGTAGTGTTGAGCTGATAAATTGGCAGGTGCCTTGTACTCAGTGTCTATGCTGAGGCAAGCAAAATACCCCAACTATGGGGTAAATGTGCTACACGGTGTGGACTCCAAGCCTTATCATCTCATCATATGGTAACATTACACATTAAACTGATGCCAGCCCAGTACCTGCCTTATAAAATGTTAGTCATACCAAAAATAGATATCTCTTACATATTGTTTCTGTCATGTCAGGACATCGAGTTCATAAATTTCCTTTTAAAATGAAAGTGTAATGTGCGCTCCCCATTATGTTCAAAGAAAAACATGTTTTCTGATCTTGCAAATATTCTTCATTTTTCCTCCTAACATGGACCTATTATACTGTGGTTTACATTATGTTATACTTACCCCATGGGTGAAATATTTCATTGCCGCAGCATAGCACTGTAAGGAACTCACGAGTATCGATGAAGAAACTTTGGTTCTCAGCAGTTTTAATGAAATTAAAATTATAACAATATAATAGGTGGCTACATTAAATTGCACTGCCTTGTAGGCTCCTATTCTGTCAACGTGGCAAATAAAGACCCCGATCATGGAGTAAATGTATAGCATGGTGTGCACTCCAAGCCTTATCATCTCATCATTACGTCCACCTCTGACAGTTGGTCTAATAAGCTGACTAAGCTTAACACAATAGTACTCAGAAATTACAATCAATGCAATATAATATACAGCTAGCTGAGGCTAGCCTAGTACAGAGCTGGAAATTGAATGCAGAACCTTGAAAGAAGCTAATAAGCACCCAAACCATCAGGCCATATAGTGTGTCAGAAAGTCATGTCATCATAAACAACAATTTCACTGTCAATCCAACATATCACATCCCACACAGTGGAAATATTGCTATACAAGGTGCTTGAATCAGGCTTAGAACCCAGAATTTCTGTTGCTCTTACCATTCGACCACACCTTTTTGTTTTGTTTTGTTTTTATTTTTAAGAATTAAATTCTGAAGCCATCACACACCTGATCTGGTACACTAATTGCTTTTATATTTACCTGAGTTATGGATCCTCTCCTCTCCTGTCCTGTCCTGTCCTGTCCTGTCCTGTCCTGTCCTGTCCTGTCCTCTCCTCTCCTCTCCTCTCCTCTCCTCTCCTCTCCTCTCCTCTCCTCTCCTCTCCTCTCCTCTCCTCTCCTCTCCTCTCCTCTCCTCTCCTCTCCTCTCCTCTCCTCTCCTCTCCTCTCCTCTCCTCTGAGAAAAAAAATTATATTTATGGAATTAGTAAGCTATGATCTACTATGTCTGAAAAGCAAAATAAGTAATAAGAAGGGAGGAAAGACTTATGTCTTGCTGAATTCAGGGCTGCTCAGTGAAAAGACTCTATTGGCCCAGCATCATTTCCATACAGGTCACTGTCGTCGCAACATCGTACTAATATCGCCGACATATATCATAGATGTATGCATTCGAAGAGCTATATTGATAAATCTATTATGAGATATTAATGGTGTGATCATGTGGCACATTTGAGCCAGCCAAATACTGAGTGTATCATCAGAAAACAGTCATGAAAAATAAATCGATGAAGTGACATTTTGCCAAGTTAAAGCGCTCTGTAAGAGCTATTTGGCAAGATGGCAATAATTAGGAGACTCAAAAAGATCTATAAAAATAGAGAAATCAACAACAAAAATACCACCAAAAGATGTGCCTGATTGTCATAAATTGTCATGAATTGAAGAAACGGCTATAATAGAATTTAATTACCGGAATAAAACGTCAGTAAAACAGGGGAATGGCTGTCTTTGAAGAGTTTGAATGACAGAGCAGTTGATTCAACTCAGCATGTGTAGGCTAAATAGAAGATAAACAAAGACCAACAGCGTATTTGAAGTTAAAACAGTAGAAGTGACTACTCTTTGGAAACGTACTTTAAAGCAAAAGCAATGTTACCTTTGTGAGATTAGAGGAGAGGAGAGGAGAGGAGAGGAGAGGAGAGGAGAGGAGAGGAGAGGAGAGGAGAGGAGAGGAGAGGAGAGGAGAGGAGAGGAGAGGAGAGGAGAGGAGAGGAGAGGAGAGGAGAGGAGAGGAGAGGAGAGGAGAGGAGAGGAGAGGAGAGGAGAGGAGAGGAGAGGAGAGGAGAGGAGAGGAGAGGAGAGGAGAGGAGAGGAGAGGAGAGGAGAGGAGAGGAGAGGAGAGGAGAGGAGAGGAGAGGAGAGGAGAGGAGAGGAGAGGAGAGGAGAGGAGAGGAGAGGAGAGGAGAGGAGAGGAGAGGAGAGGAGAGGAGAGGAGAGGAGAGGAGAGGAGAGGAGAGGAGAGGAGAGGAGAGGAGAGGAGAGGAGAGGAGAGGAGAGGAGAGGAGAGGAGTGGAGAGGAGTGGAGAGGAGATTTACAGGAGAAAGAGACCACATAATTATACTGTAATACATGTTTTTATATCCAATTATGCTGTAATACATGGTTTTTATATCCAATTATACTGTTATGCGTGGTTTTTATATCATCAGTAATTGCCTAATTATTCCTTGATGTAATTTTCTCGTTACTCCATTATTTTGACATAATATTCACGTTATTATTGCTGTAAATGTGATATAATCCTTCTTTAATTACTGGACATATTTTCATTGAGTCCTCTTTAACTGGTATACAGGTGAACGTGCAATATGCGTCTGCAGGTACCCTGTATCTACAACTTTTTGAAAATGGCCTGTCAGTTGACTAAACTTTTCCACCTATCAACATGTACCCCAGAAGAAAGACACCTGAAGTCCTCAAGCAAAATAACAGGTCAATTGTAATTGAAAATAAACTGTATGTTAATCAATTCATTTAAAATATATATTATTTACTCTTGATATTATAATGCTTGGGTTTTTATTTGTATATTTTTATTTCACTGTTTTAAACAACAATACAATTGCTTGAATATATAATTTTAATATGAGAAATATTGTGACATATTGTATCTTATAACATATTGTATCTCATAATTACACTGAAAAAGGTGGATTAATTGAAATGTGGTCAGCCATGTGAATGAATTTTATTGACATATAGAGGTCACAAAAGAAATGTATGTATAATCATTGTTGTGATCAGGTAAGTGCAGTTACCTGTATAACTTTATTCTAGTTAGATACGTTCTAAATTTCAACGTCTCTGGATTGCCAATAATAACATGACCAGGAGTGTTTTATATATATATAAAACACTACCACATAAATATATGGATTATCCCTTTGTTGGAAAACCTATAAAAATGCTTTTATCTAGTTTTTATGAAGGATCCGCATTCTAGGCAATTTACAAAAACAAAACATAATGGAATATAGCCTATGTTCTATTCTCCAAGGCTGTAAAATGTTTTTCTATTAAACCCAACAGTTGATATAGGCTCCATGCTATTGGTCTTAAGTTTGTAAGCTTATATGACAGATGGCAGAGACAGATGTAATAATGAGATGACAATGTTTGGAGTCCACACTATGTTACACATTTACCACATGGGTGGGGTCTTTTACTGGTCTCGGCATATATATATATATATATATATATATATATATATATATATATATATATATATATATATATATATATGACAGCTGGGTGGTCTAGTGGTAAGACGCTTGCCTGCTCCTCTGAAAGACCCGGGGTTCAATCCCAGGCCCAGTCACCCTTTATGAGCATCATCCCAGCAGCTGGATGTCGTACGGATGAGATGTTAAATTGGCAGTCCCTTGTACACAGTGTCTATGCTGAGGAAAGTAAAAGATCCCAATCATGGGGTAAATGTGTAACATGTGTGGACTACTCCTATCTCTCTCACCTCATCAATCAACCCTCGATAGCGGCAATAACTTGCCTTATTAGAGGGCTGCACTTTCCATACAATCAATAATAAAAAATATATCTATAGATACCGAGTACAAGGCACCTCCTCGAACAAAATATTATTTCAATGCAATGTACTAAGAAAAATACAAAAAAAAACATTAATATCCAGAAATATGACCATAAAATATTTGTAACCTCACGTATTGAAGAGTTCAGTCTCAGGTCGGGGTCAACTTACTACGCATTTCACCTGCAACTGTTTTCACAAATTACCACTAGATGGTTCCTGGCGGAAGTCACTCTCCTCTCTGGGAGGTGAAGTTGACATGAAAATTAAGGAATGACCGGAAGTACGACTCTTTTGCCCCTTAAGAGCATGTGCAAACACCCCGTTGCCATAGCAACATAATGCATACGCGTTAGGAATAAATAGTTTCAAACATTCAAGGAAAAAAAGAAAAATGTTTTATGATTTTTCACAGGCCAGAGTTTCCTCGACGTTATGAAAACAATATTTAGTGCCACAGTGTGCACCAGTTATCATACAGAATACATATTACAGAAAAATTGTGTATAAATAATGCAAAAAAGACATTATGAGAGCCCACGGAGACCCACATTAAGGCATTTGAATACAGGGCCCTGTTGTAAAACACACAGTCTGAAACATGTTACCTTGTTAAAATATATGGAAATAAACAAATAAATTTAATGCCACTAGCATGTGGACCACCATATAGTATGATAATCCCAATGCGTTTTGCAGTTAATACTTATATTTAGCATTCTTCTAAAATTTTTGTATGCACATATATATATCAATCTTGCATGTCGATTGGTATGCACTGACAATCATCCTTTAGAGATAATTGACAAATCCGTGGAAACCGTGAGTGAATAGTTTTTCTATGATATTTAAGGTTGCTGCGTTAATATTGCCCAGTTGCTGGGATAGCTGCATTGTTATTAAGTATTGCGTCATATTGGATAACATATTATCATTGACATATTGATTGTATGGACTATATCGGTTACAGGGGGTCTGGTGATATTCTGAGATTTTCTGCCTCCACTGATGTCAGTCTTTATGTATATTTTTATTGTATTGCCTGTACACAAAAAGATTCGTCAGTATTATTATGAAAATCTTTATATATTAAAATCTCAACTATGACCCATTTTTCATGGCTTTAGATGAATAAACGTTCATTAATTGTTCATTATTTTACTTCAGGGCTGTCAATCTTTTAATTATAAAATTTCCTGACTTTCCTTGACAAAATATCAGTTAGAAAAATAAATTTCACCAACTTAAAAATATTCCCTGACTTCAAATTCCATGACTTTAAATTCCCTTACCAGTGGAAAACCTGGAATTACTGTGAAGCCAATTAACCAACTATTCTAACCACCACTAGGCCATGTAATTCCTCGATCACCAGACAAAACATAAGTATAAAAATGTTTGGCAACTATTTCGTCATATATATATCATGCAAATTGGCAATCATATCTCCACGAAATTGAATACACCTATGAATGCCTACTGCTGGCATTAATAATAAAAGTTATGAAGGTAATACAAGATCGAAGATTTGCATGCAAGTCCCCTCCTATACCTGACAAAGACTGTAACTATTTTTGCAGAAGTAATCTTTTTATATCTATCAAGCAGACAATATAACCAGACCACACAGGATAGACAGATAAATAGACAGACAGACAGATGGATAGACTGCTAGACAGACAGACAGCTAGACAGACAGACAGACAGACAGAAAGTATTTATTTTGACCATAAACTAACAATTTACAAAAAAAAAATAATCAAGGAAAACTGGTTATATTATGGTCGTAGGAGACATTCACTAAGGCCAAAAGCCGCTGACGTGCATGCCACCTATGAGCCATTTGGTGTTATAACATATGAATGTTGGCTACATATGAAAGGAACATCATGGTAATGATTGCAATTGCTACAAGTAGGACAGTACCAAATTGTTTACATTAATTGTTTTAATCGCATGTTTGCTGATGGGCTACCTTGTAATGCATACATAACAGTTTGGATTAGTGCAGTCTGTTTGATATGCATCGATATAAAACCTTTTTTTAGATAGAATGATAAACCATGAAGACTATGTGTGCTAATTTTATCTATGATAATTTTTGGTGTTTGATTAATTAGTTGTGGTAATCTATTTTTGATTGAGCTTTTTGACAGTTGGTACCTGAGCCAGGGGATTACTAACAAATGTCGGTCTCTTGTTGGATAGATAGATAGATAGATAGATGGATAGATAGATGGATAGATGGATAGATAGATAGATAGATAGATAGATAGATAGATAGATAGATAGACAGATGGCTAGGATTTTTATTTTTGTCAGTCACTAAACTGGTCACCAACAATCTCAAGTTGTCTTCAATTGATCATAGGTCGCACAATAGTTGTAGACAAGTCTTGAACAATCTGTTATGAAATTGATTTATGATAGTCTTGGGTGATCATTAAAGTGTATTATGATTGGCCTAAGATGAATGGAATATTTTATATATAATCATGTTCAATCAATGGAGACTTCTGAAGACCAATACGCAATAACCTACAACCTGTTGCCTGACCGATGAAAGTCTAATTTGTACTGGTTTTGGGACATGTGACCATACAACATAAATATAGAGCATTGGAATCTTTGGTGATCAGTTGGCAGTCAGTCATCAAGTAGTTCACAAATTGGTTGTATGATGGTCGTACGATGATCACACATAATCTTTGGTGATCTTTATCAATCTCTGACAGTTTATTTTATCTTAAGATGGTCTTACAATGGTTGTATGTTAGTCTTGTGGTAGTCATATGATTATTGGATATTTTTCTTCCAATCATTTGTAATGTGTGACTGCAACAAAGATTAAGGCTGAAACGGGAAGACTGTCTAGGATCAAAAGCTAGTGTGACTGGGGCTTTAATAATTACTCAGCTTATACTCAATCAACATTAAGAGTGCCAGGGCAAGGGTTGAGCCTAGCCTGGTAGCAGTCCCGTCATTTTTCGTTGTATTTTGCCACAGGCTGGTAAAAGAGAATATACACGGATCAGTGCCTACTATCACCATTTCACATCATTGAAAATAAGTAATTAGGTTTCTAAAGACGATGACAAAGTTATTCAGCCATAACATTTAAAAAAAATTAGGAAGCAGAAGTTAAAAATTGCCGATTCATTGCATGAAAATTAGGATTGTGAGGAAATTAAACTACTGTATTTCAAGGTTATCAATAGTGTGTGCACTCATTATCATATATCCCACAAAAAATGTTATGACTGCTGCATGATGGGGCGAGGGCCTAGCTCAGAGGTAGCGCTCTGGGCTTCCAACCGCTTGGTCCCGGGTTCGATTCCTGGTCGAGCCTAAGTTGGATGGTTGTTCATCCTTTGTCTCATTGCCATGGTCTCTGCCTGTCCTAATTAGCCCAACTGATGCAGAAATACAGGACCTAAAGCCCTAATCACACACACACACACATGACTGCTGCATGGCTCTCATTTTGCAAACTCCGACGCCAATTATGAGGGCCATTCTAGATTGAACTCGAGACCTTTAGCAGAGCATGCCAATATGTTATGGATGAATAAAACAACCACTAGGCCACCCACCTGCAAAAAAAACCAGTTGAAGATATAAAACTTACTTTTTTTAGGCAGTCCCTGATACTTAAGTCCTTAAGTGAAATGGATGATGCATTTTTTGACCTTTGACCTGCTCTGTGACCGAAGGTCGCTAATTTCCACAATTTTCTTAACGTTATTTTTCGGGGGAGTAAAGACCTTTTAAGGAATGATATACTACCGAGGTCGTACTCAAGATAAATATTTCAGGTAATTACGTAACAGTTATATCCTGAATAGGAGAGAGATAACTAACGTTTTTGTTTGTTAAATCCCGACACCAAAGCAACAAAATGTTAGTTAACTTATAAGTCCCGCTCAGAACAATAAGAAAACAGTAAGTTTAAGTCCCCTTAAATATACGATGGAACCTTGTATTAAAGCAATATCACTAAGACAAAGCCTCTTAAACAAAAAAAGCTAAATTTCGGCTATTTGGATGCAGTTTCTTGGAAAACCCCTCTACCCAGCTAACCAACAAGACAAAATCTTTTTATGATATGACCAAATAATTACGTAACAATAGCTCCAAGTGACAAGGGTGGTGGGTGCGTGGGTGGGTGGATTGGGGCTTTACGTCCTGTATTTCTGCACCTGATGGGCTAGTTAGGACAGGCAAGGACCGTGGCAATGAGATGAAGCATGAAACAGCCATCCAATATAGGCTCAACCAGGAATTAAACCCGGGACCCAGTGCTTGGAAGCCCAGCACACTACCAATGAGCTAGGCCCCCACCCCTTTTCCAACAGATGTAACCTGCATGTACGTGAATAATGATCCTCACAAGACGCTAGATAAGTAGATAGACAGAAAAAGAGAAGCTAATTCTTTGTGGGACAGCTTTTGCATTAAAACACTGGAGAGAGGTACAATCAACTGTCATTACGGAAAACCAAGAGCTACTTTCAGAGAGAAAGGAGAAAGTAGGTCAAAGTTCAAAGACAAAGGTCATGTCACAGGTTACATGAGTCACGTGACAAGACGCTGCCATGTGACCTGGCAGACGCGGCTAATGACGCAAGGGGGAGGGGTCTAAACAACGTCATGCCCTGCGTAGACGTCATGAATATTCATAAAGGACGTTGGCAATGCACGGAATAAGAATTGTACAAAAAGGGAATGAAAAAGACCAAAAAAAATCTACCTTGACCAAATTCTTTATTCAGATCTATTCAGCAACAAATTTGAATCATCTAAGTGAGCTACAGATTTGATCCAACATAAATAGACATTGGGTTTTTTAGTTTATTTAATTTTTTTTTTTTTTTTTCTTAATCTGCATATCATATCATCAAATTTAATAAGAACGGCATTTTTAAAAATATTAGTCTTAGAATTTAAAAAAATATTCATTTGTATATATATATAAGTAAATCATTAGATGGTTACAATACATATTCGTTCTTTAAGTACCAAATATGCCCTAAATCCAAAAATACATTTGGCATGGCACAAATATGACACTTAAGATCTTGCACGGAACTTAAGACATAGATGATTGCCAAAGCCGCACAGAGTGCAAAGACATAAAGTTCAAGTTCAAGTTCAATCATTATATTCACCACTATATTTAACATTTAACAAAGTCATACATAATCAACATAAAAATAATTCAGTGGAGGAGAACCCTCTAAGGCATTTAGTTGCCGCTATCGAGGGACCACCTATAGTAAAAGTAAATGTTTTATTTGCAATACAATTTTTTTAGCAGATCAGAAAAAAGGTATACATAGACACTGGCGGACTGAGAAACAGGCCTGATAAATTATTGTTTTACTCTTAAGCAACTCACAGGGAAACTGAAATTGAAAGATTACTGAATCTGTCACTGAGGGAATAAGAGCGTCAAATGCAAAGTAATGATGAGATGAAATGATTGAAGACAACGATTAATGACAGTTGTCTTGATATTTGTCTCAAAGTTCTGTCAAACATAAAAAACCATTTCAGGCCTAGACCTAACTGTGCACTATTTTGAAACTTGATGTTATAACCTAAAATCCAATTTTTTCACTGTTATTTTCAGCAAAATCCCGTCCCCATGTGATATTATATGATAATTAATTCATTCTTTCTCAAACCTTAATCATTCTAAAGGGGCTTAGACTAGGCTAAGCATACCAAACCCTATGTAGTCTACAGGGTACATTGTCTTGGTATAGTAACACACTTATGAACATTCAAGGGACCCACACATAGTACATACACTGCCGTTCAAAAATATGGAAACTCATATAAGTTTTCATAATTTTGATAATAATTGTTACATTTCCCAATGTAATTATAATTTTGCCTGTAGTTTAGGTTTGCAATACTTATGCATACAGTTATGTAATAATTAATGGCAATTATAAGGGGGGGTAATTCACTTTGGGTATTTGTTTAATTGGTTGTCTCCTTCATTTTTTGTAGATTACCTGTTTATCCTGTTATGAATAAACTGCGTAAATAAAAGAGTGGATTTTGTCGTGTCTGCATCAACAGTAATAACAACATTACAGAGAGACACAGCAAGATGAATGAGGAGGAGAAGAGAACTCGTGCAGGGAAGAAGTCTGCTGTGACCAAAGAAATCAACATGACAAACTTAGAGCCTAGTGTTAAGTTGACCAGACTTCTACAATACACAACCGACAGAGCCAAGGAATCCATTCGCCCTTGTATCCTGTTGTATCCTGTTGGTTGTGTATTGTAGAAGTCTGCATCAACAATAATAGCTAAACAATAACAGCATCAGTTACAGTGATAATGATGTGAGAAACGTCTGTGCTAAACATGTGGATGAGTTTATTTCTACCTTGATCATTAGAAGTAACAATTTCAGTCACAATCAAAATTATTGAGTGTTTTTAACTTTTGCAAGGTAGTGTATATTGTAAATCACTGGCAAAGCTGACTGAGTAACATAAATTACCCAATCAAAGCTTCCCATTTCACCGTTTTCTTTGAAATATCCATTTAAGCGCAGGTAAAGTCGTATTTTTACTAGGAAAACCAATGGATTTGGAAGAAAGTTAATTTTATTTTTTGTGCATTCTTTAGTTTGAATTACATGATCTTGACGGATAACGATCAACTCAAATGCTGCATCCCAAAACCTTTTCTGGTTAAGTGCCCGATTCTGAGACCTCGAGAAATTTGCGTATATTCAGCTGAGATCCATATTGTCTGGGATTGGGTAACTGTACGGTAACTGTACATGGGATCAGGCAACTGCAGTCACCCGCGCAGCTTTGTCCCAGTGGTAATTCACTAACAAGTTTTAATGTGCAAAAATTCATAATGCCATATCACCATTTTATTGGTTTAAGTCATTGTCAATAGCATGATAAATAGGAGGTGCATAGTACTCGGTGTCTATGCTGAAGCAAGTGTAAAAGACCCCACCCATGGGGTAAATATGTGACATGGCGTAGATTCCAAGCCCTATCATTTCATCATTATGTCTGCCTCTGGCAGCTGGTGATATAAGCTGATTAAGCTTCAGACCCAGTGGCATTGATACATTGGACATTGAACATTTAACACTGCAGGAAAAGGACAATCGACAATGTGCAACAGGTACACGAGTAAACAATAATCTGTGACTTTTAGTGGCTCTAAAGTCACCCTACGGTATTTACAATAGGCTACCACTGGACTACAAACATATCAAATTTCCTCAACACGTCATTGTTGATTTGGTTGGCATGAAATATTTACATTGTGGCATTAAATTACTTAAAACTACAAATATTAAGAGTTTAGCTTGAAATAATGTCTCCAGAATATCGGTCTGATGTAATGATGAGGTGAATGAATATGAAGTCTGTCTGATTGACTTACTGACGGGGAGACGGGAGCCTTTAGGGACATTTATGACATTTGGTCGATTATCTCACAAAAGAAACAAATAAAAAATGAAGCAAGTTTGATACCCAGTCACATCCTCACATGTAAGCAACGGTTCTGTAGCAGGGTACATTGGGACACAGCCTGGGGACTACTGGTACAGTACTGGTGGGGGGCCAAGCTCAGTTGTGGTGCACTGGGCTTCCAACCACTGGTTCCGGGTTCAATTCCCGGACCAGCCCATGTTGGATGGCAGTTTAATCCTTCGTCTCATTGCCATGGTCCCAACATGTCCTAGTTAGCCCATCAGGTGCAGAAATACAGGACGTAAAGCCCTAATCCACCCACCATCACTGCTACAGTACTTTGAAAACCACCTTAGTTGTACCTTCCCTTTATAGTGAAATGGTTTAATATGTCAATTGTCAATCACACAACTCACACAAAGACAATTAAATGTTCAGTGATCTCCTAACTTTTTAAGTCAAAATTAAAGACTCATCTATTCAGAGAGACTTTTTCCAGATTTTATGCTTAATTTTTCATATTTTATATTTTCATAGCACTTTTGCCATCTTTTTTACTTTTTGATAATTTTAAAATAGTTTTTAAGAACTCTCTTGTGATATTGATTGTAAAGCGTTTTGAAGATATTGTTTTATGGATATTACGCTATTAAAAAAAATTATTATTATTATTATATTATCAGACTTTGATGCACACATTTCAATTTTTTGCACTATGAAATTAATCCAAAAAGGTTTCGATTTAAAAAAAAATTAATGATCAAATAGCTGTGTCAAAACAATGAAATATCAAATACCTCTTTTACATTCTTCTATTTTTTTTCCGAAACCGAGTGACCAAAACAAAGTTCCGATCCATTACAGATTTAATCCAAGGGTAGTTTAGTACTTGCCACGACATAGACACTCAGTCCAAGGCACAACCAGTATACAGTTTAGGCCAAGTACATCAACTGCTGTGTAATACAACAAGAATTACAAACAGGTTGGTATACGTATTGTATGCAAAACTGAATTCTTTACTGAATAAAGGGATTCGTTTGGTTAATCCCTCTTAAATCCTTGACCAACCATTGGGTCATTGGGGAAAGGATAAACCAAGGACATCCTGTCTTCAGTAAGCATTAACATCTTAGAGGAGTTCCTGCTTTTATCTATCTATCTATCTATCTGTCTATCTATCTGTCTATATGTCTGTCTATCTATCTATCTGTCTATCTATCTATCTGTCTGTCTGTCTGTCTATCTGTCTATCTATCTGTCTGTCTGTCTATCTGTCTATCTATCTATCTATCTGTCTATCTATCTATCTGTCTGTCTGTCTGTCTATCTGTCTATCTATCTATCTATCTGTCTATCTATCTATCTGTCTGTCTGTCTGTCTATCTGTCTATCTATCTATCTATCTGTCTGTCTGTCTGTCTATCTGTCTATCTATCTATCTATCTATCTGTCTATCTATCTATCTATCTATATGTCTATCTATCTATCTATCTATCTATCTGTCTATCTATCTATCTATCTATCTATCTGTCTATCTATCTATCTATCTATCTGTCTATCTATCTATCTGTCTATCAGTCTATCTGCCTATCTATCTATCTATCTATCTATCTATCTATCTATATAAAAATGAATTCACGATGCACAGTGCTACTGAAAAAAACTTCAGGGTTACAAAATTCACCAAAAATTATGATACTTGTATATGGTCTAACCTTCATTTGAATGCAAAAAGTAAAACATTCTGTTGGGAAAATTTTAATATATTTCAACTATTAAGTTTTTGGTTTATCACACTAGAGTACCTTTTGGTAACTGGGTTAAGGAAGCTTAAACTACATTTTTATACTATAAAAAGGTGATATATGCTCCACAAATCATTAAAAACAGCTTTGAAGAAACAATTATGAGATATGATACAACTAATATTTGGTTACCATACCCATGTAATAAGCAAATGTCATGTCAAATTACATTGTTAAATAGATTTCTATCTTTATAGCTGACAAAAATCTATCGTTCAGATGGGTTAGCTTCAATACTTTCAAAATTAGCAAATTAGCTCATCAATTTTGTTCATTTTTTCCCAAAATGGGTCCTTATGAATGTTATTACATGGCCTTATGTGAATGTCATTCCTTGATCTTGTATCAATCATGGACATTAATAACCAGTTCTGACTGTATGAAGTTTCTGAGTTATTGCCGGGAACAGAGAAAGTAATTTATGATGGTTTCAGGTGACCATGGAGCCTAGTTTGCCTAGATAATGCATGACATCACTAATTCATATATTTTGGGAATATACCTGCACTAAAAATCACAAAAGGGTCTTAGTAAAGATGTCCTATTATGTTAAATCTTAATTCTAACATAACCTATTAATTTATAATGTAAATAGCTATTGAGGAGCACTGAATGCTGGAAGCTATGTGTTATAAGTTATGACACCAAAAATATGAATATTTATTATATTATCAAACTTCATTCATTAACAACTTTTCTTGGCCAAACTATAATTGAAAACATTTCTTAGAATCTGCACTTTTAATCCATGTACATAATTGATTCGAGGTCAAGGAAATATATATCAATGGGTGGTATATAACTGAATTTCTTGGACTGTTTTTATTAAAAAATAAGAAATATTATTGAAAAAGATTTTTGCAAGGAAATTGGGCTAACACATCTGAACAATAGATTTTTGTCAGCCATAAAGATAGAAATCAACTTAACAAGATAATTTGGCATGAAATGTGCTTATTAAATGGGTGTGATAAACCACAATATCTATTTCATCATATCTCATAATTGTTCGGATAGAATTGAAATAATTTCTGAGCTTATACTACCATTTTATGGAGTACACATTTAGTTTCAGCTTCCTAAACCCAGTTAGCATAAATTACTGTGGGGTGTGATGAACCAAAAACTTAAAATTGAAATATCATAAAATATTTCTAACAGAATGTTTTACTTTTTGCATTAAAATGAAGATTTGACCATGTACTAAAATCCTGCAGGCACTGACAGAATTATTATTATTTTTTTTTTTTAACCCTGAAGTTTATTCTTGATCACTATGAATGACTTTTTGTTTCTTACAATTTCCACTCACAGTTTTTAACAACCCCCCAACCCCCCAGCCCATCCCCCATCATACTATCATCTTTGCTACAATTATGCGAAATAATTAAATTTTCCTCTTGCCACTTTCTATTTCAATTTAGTCAGTTTTTATCAAACAAAATACGTCATAATCAATTCCTCATCATGATGAATGAATTGTATACTCCCCAGGGAGCTGAGAAAGACTCATGCTAGGCCTGCCATTGCACGGATGTGACTGTAATCATCAACATGACATTTACTGTTTTAAATAAGGATAACTAACTTATTTAAGGCTAACTATTCATAATATATGAGCCTAACAACTGCGTTTGAAACTTCATACCCGGTAACCATGATGGCCACACCCATAATTGGAATAATTAAATAAACACAGTAATTAGAAGACATTTCATGCGCACTAATGTTGTATTAACAAACTTATTATTTGTATTACAAGCATAATTATGGACATATTGGTCTTTTGTAACCACATGGGGATTTACTCGAATAAAGGCCCTTCACCAAAATATATTAACATAAAAAAAATAAAAAAATTGTTGGAGACTCTTTCACGCAGGCTGTTATTTGAGAAGGCCTCTATTCGAGGTGGGCTTCTATTATTTTAGGGACGATAAAGGACACCAAGATGTAATATATAAACATAACTCTGAAAAACCTAAATTTCTAGGATTTTATTCTACCTACTTGATGCGGGGAAGGGGGGGGGGTGCTTCTATTTCAGGGAAGCTTTTGGTTTTTTGGGAATCTTCCCCTTTCTTCTTTTCGAGGTGGGCTTCTATTTGAGGGGTCCCGGTCGAGCCTATGTTGGATGTCTGTTTCATCCTTCGTCTCATTGCCACGGTCCCTGCCTGTCCTAGTTAGCCCATCAGGTGCAGAAATACAGGACGTAAAACCCTAATCCACCACCACCACCACCACCACCTTCGATTTGAAGGGGCGTTTTTTCGATATATATGGCAAATGAAATGTTCATACAATATGTTTAATATATATCTTTTGGTGGTCTTAAACTTGCAGAGATTTTTTATCAGATGATGAAACAAAAAGTCAAAAAATATATAATATATGTTGGGTTTGTTAATGCATCAATGTGGCTGGCCTGAAGCTTATCCAAATTATATGATTAGCTGCCAGAGTATAACTTTGATTAGAATTGGGGATACACCGTTATCGTGGAGATTCCTTGGAGATCCTTAATAAGATCGTTTTTATTAAATGTATTACGTTATCAGAACATTTATGATCAGATATGACAAAGAAAAAGACATCATATCCAGGAAACAGTTGGAAAATCTGAGAGAAATAAAAACATCCCAAATTTACGCCACGTTCTCAACGTTCTCGAGAGCGTCATACGTAAGTCTTGACGTCATTCACGTCCCAGGTTTTGACAGAGACTCTGGGGCCAGGTTCCTTCCTGTGTACCAACCTCTTCTCTCCCCCCTGGCCCCCCCCCCCTCCCCCCGCTCTCCAAATGCCTCAATTATCGGTTTATTTACACTGTAACTACTTCTGCCTACGCTAGAATTATGGCCGCCTTGCTGATGGTAGGGGGCGCCATCTTGGATGATAGGAGGGGTCGGTTAGGGCGCCATCTTGGATTCGAGGGTGTTGGTGAATATTTTAAAATAATTATTTGTAGGCGTTTTTAAGTCTACAATACAAGATATCAATGAGCTCAGATTGAAAATATTACTAAAATAAATAAATAAACAAATACGAAATTATACATCTTGTAGCACCACTTTGACAGTAAATGGTGACTGAGCCTACATAAATAAATTGACTTTCACAACTTTAAAACCTAAAAAAGGAAAATTGGACTCATTAATCCTAAACCATTCCTCCTTATTCGACAAAAAGAAAAACAAGTGGATAAAACAAATTTCAAAGTCCTCCTTGAAACCCTGACTGACTTTGCACAGCAGCTGAGTAGGTGGATGAAGATGTATTTTGGAAAAAGCAGAATTGCAACTTCACCCCCCCCCCCCCCTCTTAAACCAACAACCCACCTCCTCTCAGAGGCCCTCACCATTAAAGAGAGTAGTCACGTGACTTTGTCAAGGTTACTGATTGGCTGCCAAATTGCTCAGCAATTTCAGTGCGATCACCCACACAAAGCCCCCTAACGGCCAGCGCAGGTATTAAGAGGGTGCAATATAAAGGAACCATCAGAACTCTCAGCCTCATCGCTCCATCCAGCAAAACTTGTGCAAAACTTCAGATCTTATCCACAGCAAGGTGAGTCATTTTCCCTACGTTTATTTGCTACTATCAACTATATAGGCATGCACTAGTAATATTGTTAACTCTAATTTGATGTAAAATATTTTAGCAAGCATAAGGCACAGTTGTTTTGATATCTGAGAAGTTGCAATATTTTTGTTTTACTGGTGAAGAATCATTGTAAAAACAGTTTCTTATAGACGCAGTGTATGTATAGGCCTGTCATGCATACATTTTCTTGGAATGAGCATTTATTTCTTTATTTCAAATATACCATTTGTAGTATCAAATTTAAACTTTCATTATTAGTGCGATATGGCTCATTAAAAAGGTGATATAGGCACTCTTACCTAAGACTCATGTAAAGTTGACTTTTTATGCTTCATTTATGCATGCATGATGTAACGGTGTCCCAGATAGAATGCCACGTCGGACTAGCATGAGCCGACCCGGCCGACAACAGGCCGATGTCGGTCGACATGGTATATCTATAGCCTGGGCCGCTGGGTTGGTCTTTAACATTTCTGTATATAGATTATAGATTACAAAAGTTAAAGCTATATACATGTAGGGCGGTTTCACTTTTTAAAAATATTATGCTGGGTTCATTGAATTTTACTAATTGATCATGAGAAGGCCTATAACTAAAAACATCATGATTAACCGTCTTCAAAATTTCTAACTTGAATGTGTTAGTGTTTAAATCAAGAAACTAACTCAGTTGGTAAAAAAACGAAGGTAATTTCATGTAGCCGATAACATTTTGTACAATTCCTTAAATAGCAATGTTCAGTGAGTTGGTCGTATGAGATGTTAATGTCTAGTGCTTTGTACTCAGTGTCCTTGCTGAGGCCATTGAAAGACTCCACCCATGGGGTCAATGTGTAAAAGATGATTGTCACCATGCCTTATCATCTCATTATTACATCTGCTTCAGGCAGTTGGTCCCATTGGTGGAATAATTACCAACAGATTTAAAGGCGGCAGAAACTCTAGACTTATTTAAAAAAAAGACTTAAGACATTTTTATACTGTCAATTTTAAAATAACATCAAGTGATTTTATCGATTTACATATTTTAAATTTCTTTTTTCAATTTTAATAATATTTTGATCTCATATTGTACAGCGCTTCTGAAAATGTATTGATTTTAAATTCTAGACAGCGCTATATGAAATAAAACAATTTACAATTTACTTCAGTTAAGCTCAGAAAAGTAGACAATGCTATATGAAATAAAACAATTTACAATTTACTTCAGTTAAGCTCAGAAAAGTAGACAATGCTATATGAAATAAAACAATTTACAATTTACTTCAGTTAAGCTCAGAAAAGTAGACAATGCTATATGAAATAAAACAATTTACAATTTACTTCAGTTAAGCTCAGAAAAGTAGACAATGCTATATGAAATAAAACAATTTACAATTTACTTCAGTTAAGCTCAGAAAAGTAGACAATGCTATATGAAATAAAACAATTTACAATTTACTTCAGTTAAGCTCAGAAAAGTAGACAATGCTATTTGAAATAAAACAATTTACAATTTACTTCAGTTAAGCTCAGAAAAGTAGACAATGCTATATGAAATAAAACAATTTACAATTTACTTCAGTTAAGAAGACAATGCTATATGAAATAAAACAATTTACTTCAGTTAAGCTCAGAAAAGTAGACAATGCAATTCATTAAAACGTAATATAACATCTTTGAATAAAGCATGGAATTACCACAATTTCATTAAAAATACATAGACATTGTTTAATCTATGCCCAGAGCATAAATTCAGTAGAAGTGACTAGTGGCAGCGGAAATCAACTCTAAAACCACACAATACTATTACTACCACGATTTTAAGGTGCTTCAAAGAACCCTTTAAGGTTCTCTAGAGAACCTTACATTGAGTTCTGGGTATTAAAACAAAAGTCAGGTAAAATTCCAACCTCCTATTATCAAAACAAATATAAGGGGTGTACGAACAAAATGAAAAGACAAAATTTATTCGACAACTTGGTTCAGTCCAGGTGTGTTGCCCAATCGGGGTTCGAAGCCAAGACCTTCCAAACTACCTCTATAACCTAACCCCTACACCAGGAATTCATGTGTATCTGTAGATGAAAATGGTAAAGGTCCTTACTATCTGTCAAATTTTTCTAACATCTTATAAAGTAATAGAAATTCATACTCTGAAATACTTATGCTGTAAACAGAATTTAAATTATCTAAAGTAATAAATTCTCTAATGTGCTGTATTTTGGTGAAGGATAAAATGTTTTCTTATACAATATGAGCATCTTTCCAAAAGGGACTTGAACTAGCTACTCCTGAATATCAGAAGACATACGCCTAACCAACTGAGCTATCATTATTTTTGTGAAGCTAAGAATATCGACTAGTCTTAAACTGCTGCACTGAACTAGTCTAATTGATATAACATATAAAGAAAAATTAATCAGTATATAGTGCTTAGGATATATGTCAAAATAACAACTTTAATCCAGAAGGATGAAGATTGTTTCACCTGGGAATTGAAATCAACACCATTCGCACTCAACGTGGAAGCTTTTCCACTACATTCCGGAGCCACCTGACAGTTTCACTGTTCATTATTTTGAGTCAGAGTATCTCAACAAACTGGCTCTCTTGCATTTTGTGGTGCAGTTTATTTTCCCTTCTCGGGAACCTCGGGGTTCATAGAGGAACCATAAAGTGCCCAAGAGAACCTCAAGTTTATCCGTTTAAGAATAGTTACAATAATACCTCCTTTAACCTTTTTTTCTTCTTTTCTTGGAGTGTGTGATGACTTCAGTAGTCCTAAATGTACCTTACAGAAGAAAGTAGCAAAATTTGCTTAAATTTGAAATGTACATTGGTCTAGTAGGTCCTAGTTAAGGTCTTGGGCTAGCTCTGCTGAAAGTCCCAGGTTCAATTCCCTGCCAATGCACTCTTCGTGAGCTACATATCAGCGGGATGAGACGTTAAAATGACGGTACTTTGTACTCGGTGTCTATGCTGTAGCAAGTAAAAGACCTACCTATAGGATATGGACTCCAATCCCAAGCCTTTTTATCTCATCATTACGTCTGCCTCTATTTGTAGGTGATAGCCCTATAAGCTGACTAAGCTTCAGACCACTAGCATTATTACCATACAATACAAAGCAACTGGGTGGTCCAGTGGTAAGACGCTCGCCTGCTCCTCTGAAGGACCCGGGTTCAATCACAGGCCCGGTCACCCTTCGTGAGCAACATCCCAGCTGGATGTCATTCGGATGAAACGTTAAATTGGTGGTCCCTTTTACTCAGTGTCTATGCTGAGGCAAGTATAAGATCCCACCTATTGGGTAATAGTGTAACATGAGTGGACTCTTCTTCTCTCTCACCTCATCAATTAACTCTCAATAGCGACAAGAAATTGCCATAGAGGGCTGCACTTCCCATATCTATCTATCTATCTATCAGTATTAGAATCTATCTTAGTTTAAGACATGCTCTTAGACCGAAACATAGCTGTCATTTGCAAGTGCGCCGAGACAACTCTCGCCATGAGGCAATTTGTCAGACTAAAGTAGTCTGGCAAAATTTTTGGAAAGGAAACAGAGAGTATTTCGTTGAAACTTTGCCATATAGGACATAATAGGTCCTATATGTAGAGCCTTTAATGCCAAAAGTAAGTCATATATTGCTCTTTATTTTATTCAGAGTCCAAAGCTCACAGTTATCGTCATCAAAGACCATTTAGTTTGAGGTTTTGCCCAAACAGAGCATCAGTTTCCTGTTACAAAGCCTCATGTTGTATTGAAAGATCTACAAACGTCAAAAGTGCCATTGACAGTCCACAAAGACACTGTTTATGACTTTAAGTCTGCTAATGTCTTTGTGATGTCATTATGTTGCAATCAACAAGCTTTTATCCGCAGGCAAATGCTTTAAACAAGCATTAAATGCTTCATTAAAGTCAATCCAGAACCTCCTCATCATTTTATCAATATCACTATGAGCGGAATGAATGACATGACACTCTCTCAAACAGACACTATTGTGACGCCCTTGAACACGCATTGTGACGTCATCATAAGCTTCCAGAATGAGTCATGTGATTTGTAATGATTCTTCCAGCGTTGCAGCATTCTGCTAATTAGTCAGACAACCAAACTGACTACAAAGTTAGTCATAATTAAAACCACAACATGTAACAGTGACTCATGTTTTCGAGTGGTAAATGAATTTGAAATCAAATCACCAGAGTTTCAGAGTTACAATGGATAGTTAGTGATTCTTAAGTAGGCCTATTAAAATGCATTATCAATGTACAAATACACATGTTTACATGAAATAACACATTTAACTCAGTGCTCGCTGTATAAGCTGAGGCAAGTCAAATACCCCACCTCTGGGGTAAATGTGTAACATAGGTGGACTCCTCTCTATCTCACCTCATCAATCAACCCTAGATAGTGGCAAGAACTTGCCTTAGAGGGCTGCACTTATCATATCTATCTATCTATCTATCTATCTATCTATCTATCTATATAGCTATCCATCTATCTATATCTATCTATCTTATATCTATCTATCTATCTATCATTCTATCTAGCAAATGCACATGGTAGTAGCTCCACCTTGTGGGCTAATCCTACAACCAAATTACACTTTCATTGTTACACAAATAATTCTTACAACACCCATATTTTATATAATTTATTAATTTAGGAAATTTAAGAAATGTGAACGAGTTCAAATCTTCCCTAAGGACTGGAAATGCTGTGCTCTAAACTGTCATAGATGTCATAACTTTACATATCATCCATAGTCATCTTCCATCTTTTTACCACCATCATTATATTTTAATAAATATAATTTATCTGTTTTATTTGCACTCTCGACTGTCAGCTTCAGGCTGTTGTTTTTTATATTGTTCTCTGTCGAGAATAAATCAACTTTCTTCTTATATTCTTATTCTTAGGAAACCTTGGTGTACTAAGCAAGGGTATATTTTGCTTATTGGCTAATATGACTTAAAGCAGTATTATTTACCACATAATATGAAATCAGTCCATGTTGATAAAAAAAAATCATTGTGACTATTATATCTCCACCATACAGGAACAATAAACACTCTTGTAATCTTAGGCCTATAATACTTTAAATATTTAAGTTGGAATCATGCTGGGTGGGTGGATTAGGGCTTTACATCCTGTATTTCTGCACCTGATGGGCTAATTAGGACAGACAGGGACGATGGCAATGAGATGAAGGATGAAACAGCCATCCAACTTAGGCTCGACCAGGAATCGAACCCGGGACCCAGCGGTTGGAAGCCATAGCGCTACCACTGAGTATTATTTGTTCATCAAAATAATGGAGCTGCTTGCTCTTTGTAATCAAAAACTTATTGTAATTCATAATTTTATCCTGAGAAAACAGAAATTTTCCGGTTTTGCAAACTGTAGCTGCCAGCAATGTAATTTTGATTTTAATAAATTTACTAACCAGATAATATATCATGTACAAAACAATGACTTTATAATATGCTAATGATATGCTAATGATATGCTAATAGCATCCATATTAGAAAAAAACTACGCCTCAGTAACGTCACGCTCAAATCAGGCTTAGTGTTGTTTTTCTGGAACATGTCATAAACAAAGCAACATGTTTCCTGGTCCAATAATTGAATAATTTGACTAATTACAACAGGTCTGCCATATTAATTTAATTACAATATTTTCTATGGCCTATATCCGTTGAATTTGCTCATCAAAACATCAGAAAATAATCATCTGAATTATTTTAGTTAGAAATTCTGCTGTTTTGATTCTGACAACAGTTCCTAAGCTACTTTCAAATTTTCAATTTCTTAATTGCATATGAAATATGACGCGACAAAATATTTCATTATTTCAAGATTTATGAAATAATCCACAAAGATGAAATATTTTGTCGAGATTTTTTTTCTTTTTAATAATTCCTCAAGCAAAGACATATCTATAAGTCATTTCATTAACTTTTTTTTTACATTTGGTTGTTAATAAATCAAATATATTCCGTCAGGCAAGAACTTACATAAAAAACCATTTACATCAGTATTTCATCAAATAATAGCTTGATAATTTAATATACGTTTTCCATGAGAAGGATAAACGCATGGAAAACGCACGCTTTTTAGCTCATTATAATGAGGCAAAAACCATGCGTTTTCCATGCGCTTATCCAAACGCATGGAAAACGCACGTGGCACAATTGGCCATGTACAATATGTAATTCATATATTTTTATCAAACCACGCTAAATTGTATTCCACTATATCATGCTTTATTCAAATCTGTCAAACTTTAGCTACTTAATAAGATACTGGCAGACGTAATAATGATATGATTACCGGGCAAACTGCGGTGGGATAAATAGTGTGTGCCAAATGTGAACCCTAGCTCGAAGTGTCACAAATGCAATCAAATAGGCCATGCAGGCCGTGTATGGACACGTAGTTTGTCCCCAGTTTATCAATAGGCACACCTTGATATTACGGCTATAAATTAAAGTTTGATCAATACATTTAATTGTTTATAACACACAACTTCACTACTAAGAACAACTCGTTATTAAGACAAATATGGTTGGCAAATATAAGGTTGTCATAATGTAATGGTAGAGTATTAGATGCAAGTAACCCCTCCCCTCCTCCTCCCCCTCCTCCTCCCCCTCCTCCTCCCCCTCCTCCTCCCCCTCCTCCTCCCCCTCCTCCTCCCCCTCCTCCTCTCCTCCTTCTTCTACTCCTCCCTCTCCTCCTCCTACTCCTCCCCTCCTCCTCCCCCTCCTCCTCCTCCTCCTCTCCTCCTTCTCCTCCTTCTCCTACTCCTACTCCTCCCCTCCTCCTCCTCCTCATCCCTCTCCTCCTACTCCTCCTCCTCCTTTCATGTTTCTGTTACCAGGATACCAAATTTCCTTGTGACACATGTAAGAGAATTCACAGAATAGGAATTACATCATTTCAAAAGACCAGGGGGATTCGATAGAGTAATTATGCTACGACAGCCATGATTTAATAAATTACTGAAATCACATACTGCTCATACACTCTGACAACGGATGACAAGATATAGGCATTGACATAAAGTCGTTAATGGCAACATGCAAAATTGCAGACAAGGGACTCCCAAAACAAATCCTACTACATGCATGTTAGATTTGAGAATCATGTTTTTCCATATGATAAAAGTTTGGGTTGAATAACATACAGGCCAACTGGCTTATAATAAACTGCTTGAGACTGAAAACTAGTTGTGTGAAATGCAAGTATGGTATCATCCTGGACAAAGTTATCGTTCAAATAAATAAAATTGCATTAAATTCAGTTCAAATTAAAGGCTGGCTATGTTTTCAGAGGAAGAAGATGATTATAACTTGTTAGTCAAAAAGGCTACAAAGTTAAGGTCTTAGTGAAATAGATTTTCAGTAATAGACATCTTGACCCTCAGAATTCTGACCTGCCCTAAAAATGTCATTTGTAACTATTTTACCCAGCAACTGATTCAAACTGACATGAGTCATATCTTATCATGCAAAAACATGTTCTTTGGTAAATTGCATAAACTTACGCCACATAGCCACCCACTCAACGGTTAATAAAGTGTGGAATTGAAGCTTGGACTATCATCATCTCATCCTGACGTCTGCTCCAGGCAGTTTCTTGTAAAATTATGAACCCGTTAATAAGGAATTATTTGGGACTCTCATTGAAGGCATTTGCTGTAACGGGGCACCACTGTATTCTCAGTATTTATTTAAAAAAATGCATAAAACCTGCATACACATAACTCTAGTTGCTGATACTACACCTGCGCATGCGCAACGGCTGTCACAGACGACGTTATGAGCGATAATTGGCAGGGTAAATTGTTCTCATTATTGGCATAACACAATCAGATGCCAAGATGTGATCTATAATGGAGAAAATGAAGAATAATGAGAAAAGACCTTCAGGCACTTGAGAATACCTCCTTTCTAATAGCCTTGTGTAAGATACACGCAAAATGACGCGGATTAACAGAAACATAGATCACCAAAGCAGCAACCCTCAGTCTGCTCATGAATTGGTCTTCAGATATTACATTCATAAATTCAACAATTAAATAATGTGCATTTGCTTTGTTGAATAATTTCAGTCGAAGGCAATTGTGCATACATTGTATTGTTAATTCATTTCAATAATTCCACATTGGCCAGCTCTGCTGAAGGTCCCGGGTTCGATCCCTAGTCCAGACACTCTTTTTGAGCTGCACTCCAGCTGGATGTAGGTCACATGATATGTTAAATTGAAGGTGCCTTGTACTTGGTGTCTATGCTAAGGCAAGTCAAAGACACCACCCATGGGGTAAATGCGCAACATGGAGTAGACTCCAAGCAGCCTAGTCATCTCATAATTACATCCAACTCTGGCAGCTGGTCATATAAGCTGGTGAAATCCAACGTCAATTTAAGGACATTTAAATCGATTTAAGGACAATACTAAGCTTCAGAACCAGTGGCTTAAGATTTTGCATTAAAACATACAATATAGACAGAATCATAATAGGAAATATATCAATAACGACATTTTTTATTAGCAATTACTTAGTAGGTGGCTTAGTGGTCAAAGCCATAAGCCTCTTTGAACGTCATGGGTTTCTGGGCAAAATGTATTTCTGAACAACATATTCATTATCAAACCTTCTTTAATTGTTAAAATCCCGTCTGACTGTAATTTCAATCACTAATTTAGATGGCAAGTAAACTCCAGAGAGCTAATATAAAATCACCAAATTCAAATTTTTTTTTTTTTTTTTTTTAGTAAATCCATAGTAAAATTACCAGCCTAATCGCTTAAAAGTTTTGATTCAGCAAGACAAATAATAACTTAGGTCTTTTATTCGACTCCTACAGACAGCTTGAGACAAATTCAAACAATGTAGTCTGGTGGATCAAGAACCAAATGGGATGTGATTCCTTCCGGAGCTTCAGACTGACACTGGTAACTTAAGGAGTTCAGTGACGGTCTTTCCGTTTGAAGTACTACAATGTGAAGTGACTCTGTTTTGTTTACATCCGTTCTTTTTCCTTTTTCTTGATGTCTCGTTGCATTAGGAAAACACTAATGATTGTTAAGTGGCAATATGGTATCAAGGGAGATTTCTTCAACTTCTCTTTGCCTGATTGCTTCAAAAGGAATTAGTTTTCTTGTATTTCTTTCCAAAGACCTTCCTTAAGGCACTTGTTTCAGTTACATTGCAAAGAAACTTAAATGACGTTTACAAGCAATGTCTTTCCCTGCAGCCTTTGTGCAGAATTAATCCCACTGATGGAGGGCTAAATTTGGATTAAAACACAAATCCATTATGGGCACCTCATACATATAGAACAGCTACTTTAATATGTTATGGTTTTACATAACTATATATCAGAGTTAGTGCAGCCTCCGATCATACTATTAACACTTTATTGTCTGTCTGAGCATTAATTCCAATTTTCAGTCTTATAAAATGATTTGAACAGTTGTCTTTTAGCGTTGAGAGAGATCTATTCTGGGGTGTAGTATGAAGCCTGTCTCTGCCCTGGAAACTCATTGTGAACAACTCACCAGATATCATACACAACTAACCCAGCCACTTTTGACATGTGGTCATCGATTCAAAGTTGTTCATTACCATTCAAGGAATACAATAATTTAGGATATTATTATAGCTCTCTGCAAAGCAATCTATAGCATTGCATGGGCGTATATGGCCAAATGTGCCACGTGCGTTTTCCATGAGAAGGATAAACGCATGAAAAACACATGGTTTTTGCCTAATTATGATATGGTGAAAACCATGCGTTTTCCATGCTTTTATCCAAACGCATGGAAAACGATAAAGTAAATATAGTCCACTTGAGTTTTGGTAGACTTCCAGCTATAGCTCGCAAAATAAGAAGCAGTCTACTTGTATGCAGGGATTATGCAATAATTTCAGGCAGACGGTATGATGCAATGGTAAGGCAGTACATTCGCGTCAAACTGAACTATAGTGTTATATGGGAGAAAAAAAATGTCTCATGTAATTCACCATGCCAACATTAAGCCATTATACAATGCCCAGCCCAGGTATCAAACCTATGTAGCCCTTAATGTTTATTAGCAAAAATCAATGAACTTGCATTGGTGTATAGACTCTTCATCTCCCGCCATCTTGAAATCTCTATATAAAATTTGGAATTCCGTCCATCAAATGAAAACCATTTCAGCTCACTGCTTACAATTCCACAATATTCTGACAACTTTTTCAAGATCCTCACATTAAGGCCTGTACACTCCAAAAAAGAAGTCCACCGGTAATTTTCACTGCTTCCTGCGTGAATTATTCATGCGCAAAATGTAGTTCTGACAAAGGTCCTTGATTATGAGGAGCATGAATTTGTAGAGTGGAATGTTTACAAATGTAGTTCCTTCAGTAGAGCAATGGAATAGACAATTTATTTATTTCACAATTATATACTTCAACTGATGCTTGATTTGGTCAAAATCATTCTTGTAAGCTTAATCGTTAAAGTATTAATCTGCTCTTTTGAATATTCCGAGTTAAAATTTCCTCCGTACCACATTTTTAGAGGCAGAACTTCAATTGTTAAATATACCATATTTTTCTTAACTTTACCCCAATTTTAATTAGGCCTAAAATGTAATTCAAACGCTAACACAAAGCAGATATTTTTACAGAGTGGTTTTAAAAATGTATCTATAATTTACTTTAGATCTTTTTAAGGCTTCCAAGAGACCTTATTTGTTTGGCACTCCTAATATCAATTACATTTAAGAAATTTGATTAAGTTCTGAATAACCGTCAAGTATCACTTGAATTCTATTTACCAAAACTTGGGAATTTCCAAGTAAAGTTCATAATGCAAAATCATTATATTGGGTGTGTTTAATTTAATGCAAAATCTGAAAGCTCTGACCTTCTGGCCTCTAAAAAATTACCTATATGTGACTGGCATAGTGGTAAAAAACCTGCCTGTAGTTTTCGGGTAGTTGTGAGTTTAATATCAGAATTTTCAAAGAAATATTACTCTGAGAGATCAATTTATCTGAAGTCTGAACTCAGATATGCAAAAGACTGATCAAAAGGTTGACTTGAGATTTTATAGTCTTCATTGTCATATCATTATTACGTCTGCCTCTGAGACCTTATAGGCAAACTGAACAGCATAACTAATAAACAATATAATTAATAAACCTAATTAATATTAATTGCTATGAGGCTGTCTGAATAACTATTAATAGATGTAAAGATAAGTGAACATTTCTATAATAATGGGTGCCGTGGCCTAGTGATTTAGGCATTGGACTCTTATGCACATGGTCGTGGGTTCAATCCCAGGCACGGCATGGAGGAACTGCTTTACTCCACCCAGGTGTAAATGGGTACTTGGCAATTGTAGAGTGCATTGACCCTAATAAGTGCGCCTTAACAGCTGCAGGTTGGGAGTATACTTGAGAAAGACTCATGCTTGAACAGGCCTGCCAAGGGTGTAACTTGTGATGTCGGCAAAGCTCGATATACATTGAGATGGCAGGCAGAAAATCCACATTTACATAGTATAGCAATAGTTATATATATATATATATATATTTTTTTTTTTTTTAGTAGAAATTTGTGCAATTACCATAGAATATGTATTAACAAAACTATCTATCTAACATGTCAATTTTGATTTGTATGCCTAATTTAACAAAAAATTCTTTTTAAAAGACAATATATAACGCACTAACAAGACCACTGCCAATTTGAAGCAAAATTATATAGACAATTAAGCAAAGATCACCAAGTATTATAACATAGTTTGCCTTAAACAGTGTTGCGTAATACAGGATATTTAACCCCTAATCTATTATTCCAATCCGCTCACGCACTGAGCTCTACCATGACTTAATAACCCTTGAGAAGGACTCCCTTAATGCAGTTCAGTATGCTGATGATAAAACAAACAGCATCAACAGGTTACCATGGAAATACAAGAGCCCCCTACGTCATTGAGTGACTCTCCCTCTGCCCCTTATATCAACAAATTGTGAGAAAATGGCGGCCGTAACCCAGCAACAGATTCTTGGCCGTTTAAGGGGGAAAAAAGCTTGTCGTTTTATAGTGATAAATCACTGTCCTGTGCAAGAGAGTTTACAAACTAAATATGTAAACCAACAAGTCACAGGTCTATTATTAATGACTGCCATGAACCTAGATTTGGACTAGAATAGACTATTAGGATTTAGTATGACATTTCTAAAAAGAACTATTGGTCCATTGAACGTTTCCATAACAACAAAAGGCCTATAAATAAAGCATTAATGCTTATTTTATTTGTTCACTGAAAACGACTTTAAATAAATATATATCCATCTTATCTTAGTTCCAATGTACAGTTAGTTTCATAAAATATGGCCGACTCTAGACAGCCGTAGTAACCTATTCCGGGCTGCAGCTATAAATGGCTAAAGCCAGCTGCTTCTGTCTACTCCTAGCTTATATTCGGCTTAAGCTACCACCACTAAGAAATTTGTTTAATATACATCTCTTAAACCAAAATTACAAATATGCATAACTCTCAACATATGTTTAATTACATAAACATGGATTTAATGTGTTTTTTTTTGGCCAAATTCATATCGAAAAATTATATACCTGATACAAAAACATGTTCATAGAATTACAGAATTGTCCCAAATCAGTGCATATGCCACCCACTTCATTTTAACATTATTGACATCACAGCTCCTTGAATTACACCTGGTCGAATGACCAAAATAACTACTTGCATGTATTTGCCTAAAGTTATTAAAATGTTCAAATGGTTTTAAAGACGTCACCATTATTGGGTCGGTTAAAGTTCTTGAAATCCCTTTGGGGCAAACTATTCCGAATTCCTTTTCTTAAGATTTTGTTTCAGAAAGTTGCTCTTCGTGCATGCTGTAAAATTCAATACGAACAACTCAGGTTATGTTTCGAAGTTTTTAAACCAAAACTTCCGAATTAAAAGCTGTAAATATGAAATGATTAAATGCGAATGATATGCCCCTAATTATTCCGCAAATGCATGTTTTCATTCTGCTAAAATGCAGTCATGAATTCTTGATTCCATACCCACATTAGGATATCATTAGTTTCATGTGTGACATGGTTTTTGGAATAAATCTTCAGAATTTTAATGCTTCATGCTAGAACAAATCATAAATGAGCTTCATGTAAATTTCCGAGCTAATGCACTAAAGTTGTTTTGCATGGAGTTTCATTATCGAGCTTTTATACTAAATATCAAAATTATTACAAATATCATCTGCCTTGAAAAGCATCCTTCCTGCTATTTATCTGTACAGAGGACCCCCGGAATTAAGATCACAGCAGTCGGGAATACAGTGGTCTTACTAGTGAGGGTGGTCATAAAATGAGAAAAATGTGGATACAAAAACTTTGTATCCACAGCTGGTAGATTATGGAATGTTTTTCCTGCAGATTTAAATGTGATAGTAATTTAAATATGTTCCAATTCAAACTAAACAAAATTGATCCTAAGTGGTGCTTTATGATTTTATAACTTGTTTTTATTTTATACGTCATTTATGTACATATTTATATTTATTTATATATTTTTATGATCATTGTTTTATGTTTTTTGTAACAGGACCAACTTGAAAAACAGCTATGTCTGAATGTTGTTATCCTGTTTTTAAATATATTAGAATAAATAAATAAAAAATAAATAAATAACGCACATTGATGAGACAAAATATGACAATTATGTATAATTGCTGGCTCATAAAGGTGCCACACAAGCGGGGTTCTAGTACATAAGACCACCTCACTACTACGACCACATCACTAAATATTTGTTCCAACCATTTTATATCACTCTGCCTCTCTATTAAGACCACCTCACAATTAAAGACAGAAACATATGCATGCACCAACGGTGAACTTAATGACGCGGCTCTACAAGTGTATATACCCCTGTCAAAAGTAATGTTACAAACTAACTTTTTCAAAGAATATTGTTTATCACTCAACCAACAACAATTTGAGAGTGGTAAAGGACACATTTTCTATAAATAAAAAATCTTTCAAATTACCAAAAATCTCCTCTTAACCAAAAACCAACTTTACCATGCACCCCACCTCACAAGTTAAGCCCCTCTTAAGGCCCACGATCATCAAGGGACCCACTGATGCGTAACCAAGGGCAACGGCCTCATTAACATATACTCAGAAATGGGTGGTGCAATTGCAGCTCCTTGTAGCTTAATTGCAATCACAACCCATGACAATGTTTTGCACACTAAATCGGCAATCAATCAAGCCAATATTTCATAAGAAAGTGATTGATTATTACAAATAATGCAAATATGCTGTTAGAGAATGCATTAATTGTTGATGCCTAGTTAGGCTAGTTTCATATTAATCATATTTGTTAATCGGCCCATGTAACCTGACCTAGTTTATTGAAACAGGGGTTCAGTACGAACCTAATCATAGTACCCCTACATATAAAAAAAATTATTTATAAAACAGATGCGAATTATCAAATAAAATTAATCTTTTTTCTTATTTTTACCTCCATACAGTCAGCCCTCGTCACTGATATCCCCCCCCCCCCCCATGGTTCTAAGTCACTGATCTTATTTATCGGGTGGCCTTACTATCGAGGTTGTACAATGCAAGAAATACAATCAAGGATTCAGTAGTCTTAATAGCAGGGTGGATATAAAATGGAGTCTTTTCAGTTAGTTCATAAATATGTTTGAATCCAGACATCTGTAACAACCTATTCCTATAACTGGCTAAAGCCAACCACTGCTGTCTACTCCTAGCTTATAGTCAGCTTACTAAAAATGTATACCTTTGAAAATCTAATAAATATATATATGTCACTTCTAGAACCGGCTTTGAGTAGCCAGCTATAGCCAGACCATTCCGTTTAGTGGCAGGTAGCATCGTTTAGCAAACGTTGTCTAGATTTGTCTAGATTCAATTTGACAGGACGTTTCTAAAAATCAGGGTGAACTAATGCACAAAACCATACTGCATAATGTCGTTATGTTTTATGATCAATTTATTCATAAGATATTTATTTATCTATTTTCAGAAACAAAACTTCAAACAAAGATGGAGGCCAAGCTAGCAGTCGTTCTCATGGCAACCCTTTTCAGTGTCGTTCTATTGGCTAGGCACGCCACCTGCGAACCTTTGGAAGACCAGCTCCCTGACACCACAGGTCTCTTCTTTGGAAAGAGGTAATTTAAAAAAAAAGTGATATAATGTAAATCTGAGTTTGTCATCAATCAACAGTCTCAATCTAGTCTGTTCACTTGACAACCCTAAGTTCAGCATGACATAAGTCTTTCTTCTCCTCTTATTACTCATTTTGTTTTTCAGATATAGTAGATCATAACTAACTGATTAAATAAATATCATTTTCTCAGTGAAATAACAGAAATCAATTGAATGATAAGATGTCAAATATACACTAAAATACTACAAATACTGCTGTTAGGATGCACTTTGCTTCAGCCAATCACAGTGAAGGGCGGGAACTTTCTCAGCCAATAGAATTGCTGTATTCTGTTGTAGCCACCTGGTGGAAATATAGAGAACCTTCCGTGAAAATCCTATAGTATCCGACTTCAATTACATCCTAAGCAGGCCATTTTGAGTCTTTCTCAACACTCTCGGGAGTATTCAGCCTTGAACACGGGGTTAACCGCAGGGACTTAAGAGCTCACACCAGTACCATCACTGTTGGTGCCTAATTGCCAAAGACCCATTGTATCTGAACAGGGTCACTGGGGTGAGGCAACAGTTGCAGAGGATATGCCCAACTCTTCATTGCCAATTTCCAGTGGGGGTCGAACTCACAACCTTGCGGATAGCATGCAAGCACCTTGACCACTAATCCATGGCATCCCTTAACTGGTCAAGTGGTCAATGTGCTATTCAGCTCGGTCAAAGGTCCTGGGTTCGATTTCTTACTGGACAAATTTCATAAGCTAAATGTAATCTGCAAAAAAAATAATTTCAGTGCCTTCTAATCGGTGTCTGTGCCAGTGCAACAAAATACCCACCCAATGGGTTAATGTATGACATAGAGTGGACTCCAAGCATTACCATCTCATCTTTATGTCTGCGAGTCAAGGCTGAATCTTATTAAGTACCACTTAATGATACCATACATTGATTAGTAGATATGTTGGTGCAGTCTTAGGCAACACAATACCATTTCTAAAGTGAAGTTAAAAGAGATGCTATTACATAGTCTCAAGGTTGACAATGACAATACAAGAGAAGCACTTAGCAAACATTTAGATCATGCTCAAATTACATGTGATCAAGGCCGTAGACTACTTTAAGTACAAATAAGGATGTGTGCCAGTGCAGTTGACTTGAACTTTAAATTACACTGAGTCACCTATTTGACCTTAAATAACATGTGGGTACATTGATTCGAAATGCCTTGAACCGACACCAAGAAATACGTTTTTACAACATTACATTATTATTTCATCAAGATTGGGATTATATTCCCATAAAATGATGTCCAAGAAAAGCTTCGAATATGAAATAAAAATATACACTACATCAAAAATATTGTCTTAAAACTGCCACAGAGCATTTTGGGAACATCTATCTCTCGTTGAAGATTGTTGTTCTAAAACCGGGATCTCTAATGTACATAAATGACATGAAAACCTCATATACCTACCCAAATGGAACATTAATTACACCATTTAAAGGTATTTGTGTGCATTTTCTTTTCCCACAGGGCTTCCCATCCCAATATGAACAACCTTCTATTCGGTAGAAGAAGTGGAGTTTTTGACACATACAATGGCAAAATTGACGTGGCCCAGGCAAGACGAGTGTGCAGATCAGTGAGGCTAACATGCGCCAACTATGGTCTTGATGACGAAAATTAAGTGTAAGTAATGTTCATTTATTTATCTATTTATTTATTTAATTATATTTTTATTTATCTATTTATCTCTATCTGTTTATCTACTCATCTATTTATATACTTATTGATTCTTTAATCTATTTATCTACTTATTTTTTATTCATTCATTTATTTATCTATTTATTTATTTAATTATATTTTTATTTATCTCTATCTGTTTATCTACTTATCTATTTATATACTTATTGATTCTTTAATCTATTTATCTACTTATATTTTATTCATTAATTTATTTATCTATTTATTTATTTAATTATATTTTTATTTATCTCTATCTGTTTATCTACTTATCTATTTATATACTTATTGATTCTTTAATCTATTTATCTACTTATTTTTTATTCATTCATCTATTTATCTACTTATTTATTTATCTATTTATTTACTATTTATTTATTTATCTATTTATTTACTATTTATTTATTTATCTATTTATTCATATGTCTCAATTCTCAATTCTACAAATATGAAGTTTTGTCAGCTGAAATAAAGCCTGAGATGACAAAATATCATGCAGCTCCTTCTTGAAATACTTTATTATTAATACAGCAGTTAATTTAATTTGTTTCGAAAGTTTTTCCGTCTGTACTTTTCAGTTTTGTTCCAAAAATTCGCAGTTTGCCTTGGAATGTGACAATATGAGCATTTTTTCCTAACGCTGGCTAATTGTAACCTATTGTAGCCACCGCATCTAGTACTGGTATAATTACATTGAAACAGTTAACATATATTTATTACATCTCTTTAAAGGAAAAAAAAACTAAAATCATCTCTTCACTTGAAAGTGTTATAGTAAATAGGCAATACAGTTTAATGTTCTAAATTATAGGTTTTCCCCGCATATTCTTTATATTTCTTATGAAAAATGGTATTTAACTTAGCTTATAAGATATGGAATATCATATTGAAAAAATATACGAAAACCCCTTAACCTAAGTTTTTATGAAACAAACACATAACTTACAGCAGTTCCAAATTCCTGATTTATTTAGAGTTATTCTTGGCATTGGTTATTCGTCTCATTATCGCCCACTGACATTAAGGACACTCACTCAAAATGTCAACTGAGGGCAAAGGTCATTGCCCCGGGGTTGGAACCATTAGGTTAAAAAAGGAGGGAGCTACAAAAAGAGAGTTACAAGAACCATCAAAAGGAGAGGTAGCCCTCTAATTGTAGGTTTGGTCTCTAACACAACAGGAACTCTCTCATTATCGCCCAGGAGTAACTACTCCATGAACGGCTTTGTAAGGGTCTTAACTCTGAGGGGCTTTAAAACTGTTGACCAATCCAGTTCAGAAATAACACAGTCAGCAAAATGTTTGATAAAAGGAGACTTGTTTTAAGCTGTTATTTGGAGAGGACTCAATCAAACTGACTAGGCCTATATTCCATGCATGAGATTAATGGAAGGTGTTATAAACAAGACTCAAGATTAATTTACTCTATTATAACACTTAGCAATGTAACATTTAACAATAGTATAGCAGGCCAATTAGTTGTTATCAACAGAGCATGACGGCTACCTGAGACACCAATAGGTGCTGCTGCTAGCATGAAGGCTGGCCACTTATTACAATATCCTGAAATTACAGTTACCATGGCAACACTTTCTTTTGTTCCATCCAAGTTTGACAATATAGCGTTGTTATTTCATTCATAAATTATTGGCTATGCGAAGCATTAGTTGTTAATATCTTATTTAGCTTTTGTAAAACTGTCTTCATTATAGAAAAATAGTCAATTGATAAACTTGGATTCTTCTTTTCAACTTTATGAAGCAAAAATCACTTAATTTCATCTTTCTTTCTAATTCCAGGTACCACGTTACAATATGAGCAAAAAATGTGTCAGGTACTTTGTTTTGTACAGCGAATTTTCGTCAAATATTAAAAACCTCTTGATGTGAATCTTCTGTTATTTTTACTGTAAAATGTCATAAATAAAAATGATTTAATTTTAGATAAAGCAATTCTGTTGGTTTTCTGTTTTATACTGATGAAAATAAACTGTTTAGACGGTTGGGGTGTATGTTGGATGGCTGCAGTGTATGTTGGATGGCTGGAGTGTATGTTGTACATTGAGTGGAAAACATATATTAGCAATTGTGAATGGCAAGTCATCCAACATAGAGTTTTATGGGATTTGGAAAAATCATATCGGCCTCGGTTTTGCCTCGGCATATATAAATTTCCTCATCCCACAAAGCTCTATGTTGGACTCTTCACCATAACAATTGTTATAGTATTTCTATCTAAAATGATAGAGGCCTAGTTCAGAGAGACTGATACAATTTAATAATATTTCCCAACACTAGCAGAATGCCATTCTAAGGACAGATGATGCAATGAGCATATTTCTACAAATTGATTAAAACAATGTAAAAAGGTTGGATTTTTGCAATTCTGGGATTATTGAATATAATACACATTAAGCTATTGTATATCACACTAACATGGACAATATTAATTAATATCTCGCACCAATACACACGGATGTCTTACCTAACCTTGACAGTGAATACCAGACATATTAATGTATAATAATTAAGTACTGTTCTGCGCCACAATGAGAAGAAATGATTCCGTTAGGAAATTGGGAAGTTATCCCCTAAGATAAAATCACAAGGAAAACGGTAATCCTGTTGCTAGTACATCACACCGGCGATGAGACTGAGATGAGTCACATCTGACTACTAAATGACTACTAGACGTGTTAGTCAGCCAAGCAAGGTCAGTCATTTATTTGGTCATTGTCAGTCCTTGACCTAATCCGACACAATGAGAATTTCTAGCAATGTTTTTCTATGGTTGCTGCTCTTCAAGTACACCAGTATGTTGCGCTACATATGTTAAAAACAAACAGTCTACCTTGAACTGTATTGTACAGTGGATCCCCCCCCCCCCCTCCCCCCACAAATAAGACCAATCAATTTCAAGGTCAATAACTGGGTCATAAGACTGGTTACCATCTAAATTTAATTCAGAATTAAGACCACATCGATATTTTAAATGACCATTTCAGTGACTCACAATTTATTTATTTATTAAAATATATTTCAAATGGGTAGCACCATCAGTATAAGCTGTTTTTTCATGTGGCCCATTAATACAATAAAACAAAAATGTATATCTTCAGATGAACTAAAATAAGAAAATATATATAAATCATAAAACATGTAGAAATAAGATAAAATAAAATTACATCAAAAAAAAAAATATATATATATATATATATTGTTTTAGCTTCCTTTTAAAAACATCGATATCCTAAATATCTTTAAAAAATGATGGTAAAATATTCCATGCATTAGCACTAGTGTACTAGACTTTTTAGCAAACTGACTAGAGACATTAGGAATATAGACATTCACAGGATGACTTGTAGGGGTAATGGTGGCATTATCGTGGCATTCCACCCCATCATAATTTTTCAGCTGATGGTTAAAATTGAAAGATGCATGAGATGAGATGAGATGAGAGGAGACAAGATGAGATGAGATCGGAGACATGAGATTAATGATGAGATGATATGTGGAGACAGCAGAAATATGGAGACATGAGATGCTGAGATGAAGAGGGAGTTGAGACCAGGAGTACACATTATAATGTCATTGGTTTGTCATCATTACTTTGCCTGAATTAGAAATATAGTTTACTACGATAAATAGTATTAATAGTATTGGCTTTAGTGGTGATCCTTGCCATACCCCATGCCCACAACATAACCATGTATCAAACCAATGAGCACAGAAATAGCAAGTTGCCTATTTCATGGCTAGCTAAAATGTCCAAGTATCCTACAGTTAGTTTCAATGGCCTGTCAAATTGAACCTAAACAAACCTAGACAACTTCTGCTATACACTGCTACCTGCTACTTATCGAAACTGAATGGCTATAGCTGGCTACTCAAAGCTGGATCTAAAAGTACATGCAGCACCATTTGGTGCATAAGTTGAAAGTAATGCATATTTGTCTTATTTTTTTTTTTAAAGATGCATGTCTATTGTACATACATATCTATGATATATTAAATTTCTTACATTTATCAAGGTGTAAGTGGGCTATTAGCTAGAAGTAGACAGACGTGGCTGGCTTTAGCCAGTTATAGCTTAAACCAGGAATAGCTTCCTACAGCTGTCTATAGTCGCCCTCACTTATGAAACTAACTGTACCGTCGCAAATTTGCCTTTTAAACATTTATCAGTCACATCACACATTTGAGTCAACCAGCGAATGTTGTTTAGATCAATATTCATAAATTCAAGAGGCTAAGATTCAAGACCCCAAAAATGCTTTGAACTGAATAAAGCAACTAGCAACTAAATTTCTTTAAATTTTATTAAATTAAATTTCAATTAAAAAAAAGTCTTTAATTTATCATTAATCTAACATCATAATGTGTCACTTCATTTTATTGTTTATCATTGTTCTTACTACAAAATTTGACATCAGAGGGCACCACCTGCTGGCTAAGCTAACAAAGAATAAGTACCAAGAAGCGCCACTCGCTATACTTTACATTGTAAACGCCGGGAATGCTGGGAAAGGGAGGCGCACACACAGGCTTGACAAAGGCCAATGTGACGTCATCATTTTATTAACAGTGACGTAATTGTACCGATTGTGTGCGCCTCCTTTTCCCTGTAGGCATAGCACGACCTACTTACAAGAGTGGTGTTCTTGTTATTCTTTGAATCTAAAATGAAAAACTCTGCCCTCTTTGAAAAGTTGGTGCAATCAAAATTCATACAATGGTCATTATGACATAGCTTTATTTAGAATAACAACTTATAAGTAAACTGAAATATGCATTGAAGTAAATCATGAAATATTGCAATTGATCAGCAAAGTGTATATTTCAATCAGTCATTAGCTGTCGTTTGCATGTATGTCGTCATGTAAATGTAATAAGCACACATATACACATATATATATGATCCGCATAGACAGCTTTGTCTTTTTGTCAAGCCATTTTTTCTCCAGAATATCATAAATGTATTCCTACAGTAATTGTTATCTTCCACTGATTAGCTTTCTCTTCCTTTTTTTTGAAAATCTTTTTTGACTAACAAGCTTTTTTCCTGCCTAGTTTTTGTTTCGTTTTTCTGAAATTGTCTTATCATAACCAGTAAACTTAGTTCAAACACATATCGTGATGTACTAATATGAGTTAAGAAATCATGCCAGTCGATGAAATTTTCATATCACAATCTCGAGTTCATGACAAAAAGGGCAAACTAATGCGTCATGTGTTTTTGTATCGTGCATTTCCAGTTCTTGAGAAATTCGATAAAAATACTGTATAGGATACCTTTTTATATAAAAAGCACACTTGTAACATGTATATGGAAGTCCGCTTATAACGCAAGGTCATCTTCCACGAACGGATTCTTGCCCATTTCTGAACAATTCCTACATATAACGAAAACAGGTTGTACATGAACACTTGTCCAGTCTCAAATGGTATGGTATAAGCAAGCCTAACTGTAAAACATCATGATGCAATGGTGAGGTTGGGACTGTATACCACACTGAACAATGTAAAAATTTATTCTATCGGCGCAGTCATTTCCCTCAGCATAATGAAAGGTCTGGCAGATAATCCGAATAATATTAGTTAGATTTACACATCCTTATTCATTGCTATTGACTTCTTAACCATTCTCTTTGCTTGCTCAAGTGTTAAAGCTGTATCGACGACAGAAAATGACTGTTCGTTTTCATTTTCGGTTGATTGCGATTGTGGTAATTGTGGTGGAGCAGCGGATCCATAAGTACCTCCAAAAAGACCGCCAGCAGGCACTGTAGATGTTGCTCCAAAAAGACCACCAGAAGGCGCAGTAGATGTTTGTCCAAAACTACCACCAAAGGGCACTGCAGATGTTGCTCCAAAAAGACCACCAGAAGGCGCGGTAGATGTTTGTCCAAAACTACCACCAAAGGGTACTGCAGATGTTGCTCCAAAAAGACCACCAGAGGGCACTGTAGATGTTGCTCCAAATAGACCACCAGAGGGCACGGCAGATGATAATGAAAATCCACCAGGTGACTCAGTTGTTGTTGCTGTTGAGTTTCCAAACAAAGCACCGGGTGGCAATTTTTCATTTGTATCTGTACTGATTGTAGTTGATGGCCGTGCAAAGTAGGTTGTGCCGAATGAATTCCCAGTTGATGAAACTCCAAAAGGACTCGCTATAGGTGCAGCAGATGTTCCACAAGTGCCAAACAAAAGGTCACCCCCAGAAGGTGCTGTTGCAGTTACAGTACTGCCAAATCCAAAACCTGAATTTGCTGTTGTTGTTGCAGTACTGCCAAAACAACCTGGCAGAGCTGTTGGTGTAGCAGTGCCGCCAAATCCAAAACCTGAAGTTGCTGTTTTTGCTGCATTACTACCAAAACTAAAACTTGATGGTGCTGTTGTTGCTGCAGTACTGCCAAAACTCAAACCTGAGCTTGCTGTTGTTGTAGCAGTACTGCCAAAACCAACACCTGGCAGAGCTGTTGGTGTAGCAGTGCCCCCAAATCCAGAACCTGAAGTTGCTGTTGTTGCTGCAGTACTACCAAAACTAAAACTTGATGGTGCTGTTGTTGGTGCTGCTGAGCTTCCAAACAAACCCCCTGAAGATCCTCCTGTTGTATAGGAACTTCCAAACAACCCACTTGAACTTCCAAACATAACACCTGTAGATGGCGCAGCTGACCCACCTCCAAAACTAAATCCAGCGTCACTGAAAAGCAGAAGGATGAAACCATAAAACTTCTCCAATATCATAGATCTATAGCGAGAAATTAAATTCATTTGGTGGGCAGTTATGGTATCCGTCATTACATAAAAAACCTTTTCTGCTGCTGTGACAGTAGGTAGAAAATTAAAAAATAGCAGGGGCGCAAATGGGCCGGAGAGCATCATCAATTGCCTAGAGCACAGCATTGTACTCGCAAAGCCCGATACAAGCATCTATCAGTGTAATTCCATTGCTTCCACTGATCTAAGTTTAATGAAATTACCATCAAATACATATGGGCCCAAGGATTAAGCCAGAAGAAACCAGCGCAATTGAGTTGTACAGGCACTTCAATTGGTACAATGAAGAAAAAAGGTTATCTAAATTCTCTGGGAATTATTAAACGGGCTTTCACTAAGGTAAGACAAAACCTCTGAGTTAATAGTCAAAATTCAATTTAATCGTACCTCGATGAACCAAAGGATCCTCCACCAAAACCAAAGTGTGCTGGTTCACTGCATAACAAAAAAATTATGTAAATATGAATTAGCCTCAGACACAAGAAGATCACAGGCATTAGTCAGTGTTAAAAGTTTCTGTTCACAACATTAATAAGAAAGTAGCGCACTAGATTTGGCTGCAAGGAAACACGTACTCAAATGCCCAGAAGAAGGCCTCTGATTGGTCAGTAACCGTACCTGACTTAAGAGGAGATACTCACTGAGAAGACACTTATAAATATGTATACACTCTCTTCACAGAGCAGCCATGTTGTCCTCTTTGCCTCATTGACCTCTCTTTGTAACAGATGTAGTATTGTGACATCATCAGTAGACAATGGCCATGGTGAGGTCACAGAGTGCAAGAACAATGGAGAAGTATTAATGTCATAATATATCAAAATGAGATCAATGAGGCAAAATTGTCAAAATGGCTGCCACGTGAATAGGGTGTATAGCAAAAAAAGTGACATGAAATCTGAGATCTGCTTTAAATGCAAATCAGGTCAAGAGGTCATTCTGGGCTATGGAACATTCCCTGGATGCAAAACCTTCTTATTAGTACATTGGCTATTTCGATGATTAAATTAACTGGCTGACGCCTCTGTAAAGATCATAAGAAATCCATAGAGAACCACTCCCTACTTTTACAACCATGACATAAGTCTGCCCTACCTGAATATTGACTGCCATAAATCATAAACATCATCAGGTGTCAGTAACATCGCATCTAGAATAAGCATATTAAAAAATATGGAAATTTTCCTACCTTGGTTTCTTTGTGGCCCATTCTTCTCTCCATTCCGCCATACTGCTTCCCTTAGTTGCCATATTTTGGGCAAAACCTGATGCTGCAGCCAATGCAGCTCCACTCCCGAACAATGCTTTTGTTTGAGCACCTATACAAATGAAATAATGCAGTGAGTGTGTATGTGTGTGATTAGGGCTTTACGCCCTGTATTTCTGCACCAGTTGGGCTAATTAGGACTGGCAGGAATCGCAGGAAACAGCCATCTAACTTAGGCTCGACCAGGAATCGAACCTGGGACCAAATGGTTGGAAGCCCAGAGCACCACCTACGATCTAGGCCCCCACCCTATGCAGTGATGAGTAGTGACTTATGCCTGTGACTCAAGGCATTTTTTTCTCTTCTTAATAAGATGGGCCAAAATCTTCTCATTATAAGAGACCATTTTTTAATTTTTACTATAATTTTTACCTACTGTAGAAGATCGACTTTCTTTTCCAAAATGGTGTAAGTAGTAAACAATTTATGTTGACTTTACAATTTACCTTGTGATGTCAGTTTCATGTGAACCCTTTCCGCAATTTCGTCTTCATTGAGGTTCGCTGTTCCACCAAACAGACCAATTTGTTGAACGACCTCTTCGTGGACTTCCCCCATCAGTCGTTGCAATGTTATCTCTTCCTGAGCGCCTCCTATGATGACCTTCGCTAACAACTTAGCATTCCGCAGTGGGACGTACTGCCCACCAGTGATGTGAGCAAGAGCCATGAAGAAGTCCTTGTATGGAACAAGAGCAGGTTCGCAGCCGACTGAATAAAGTGTGATGTTCTTCATGGCTATTTTGTTTATGATCACAACAGGATCAAGTCCATCTGGGCACCCTATGAAAAAAATTTATATTTAATATATAGTTATGGCTAGCAGAAATCCTTGCTTCTGATTGGCTTAGAGCCGTGCAATATTTTCATATATTGCACGGCTATATTGCACGGTACATTTTTGGCAGAATAGGTATTTCATAAGTATATAAACAAATCATTATACCTTCGTACTTAAAGGGGAACTAACACCTTCAGCACTTTACCTCTCAGATGTTAGGTTTCGTCCATTGGAACACATCCACGCTATACATAACTTGTATATGTGCACTGGTAATGTAATATCCGACATTTATTAGCACTGTCTTGTGAACACTGGAGGCCGCCATTTTGACTTTCCCGGGCGTCTGGCACTCGCCGGAAATACGTCACTGTTGTCCTAGGTCTCAGCCTAGAGTTTCAGAAACAGGTTAATTGCACTTAAACCTTTGTTATAAGAGAATTTCACGGTTCTTACCAAGTGTCAAGTAAATTGCCATTGAAATATGTTAAGCAATGCAATTATATAGGCCTAGGCCTAAATGTGTTAAATGAATTGAATCGAAATTGCTAACAATAATCCATCACTAATTCTTTGGGTGTATTGTCACATGTGAGTTTCAAATAAATCTATGATAGACTAAATTTTCTAGATTTGCTTTTTTGTATGCCTAATTTCCCTCATTATTAAAAACTCATATCACAACAACTACAAGTCATAGATAACTTACTTTTTCACAGCTTTTAGAGCCACAAATTTATTTTTTATTGGTGTCAACACCATCTTTCTACCCGTTCATGCCTCGCAGTTTAGTTGTGCAGTATAATTGCAATGAACATGACTGGTTAAGTTAAATTAATAGGAACATATATATTGTAGTCCTAAAAGAACGGCACTGATTGCACTTAGCACCTATAGATGACAACGTGTCAGGCTGATAAATGTAATTGTGACACTGATGGTGAATATAACTTTTTGGCATACTAGAAAATATCGGATTCAATATTTATAAACCTATCAATTTGGATGGCCCCTTAATATTTCTTCATAATGATAATCTTGTGAAGATTACTTGAAGGGAACATCCTTTTAATAAAATCTCGAAAACTCAATACAGTGTATTAGGAACATATATATGTGCCCAGCTGATAATGATACTAAATGTAAACTTATTATATAAATTATAATTACATGGTGTTAACATGTAGTGGTAATAAAAACTGCAATAATATATCTATATGTATTTTTGTTTAAACTCCCTTCATTGGTAAATAATTAAAAGGGAATACAATAAAATTCAATACATTAATTTTAATTTGAAACAGACTAACTTGAATGTTAGGAACAGATATATAAATTACGAATAAATTAGGTGTGAGGACTATAGGATATTAAAATTATAGGTATGCATACAATAAAATTCAAATACATTTGTATAAACTCCAAAAAATAGTTTGTAATAGTCGTTAATACCTTATGGTTTTGTAGTATTATAATGATGATCATATATGCCCATTGTACAGTCTCTTGTTTATTTTATAACACCCAGGCTTAATGGGGGCCCCCATTAAGCCTAGGGGAGGAAAGTGCTATAATCAATACAAATCACTTCATTGCAATTAGTCCAAAAGAAGTTGAACTAATGCTATCTTTTCAGACTGGTCTTTTCAATTTATTGCAATGAACAATGAATGAATAATTGCAATCTGTGCAGATTTAGGAATAATTTTACAGCTAGCTACATCCAATACTTAGGAGTTAGGACATAAGTGACGTCACCAGCATTGGTGTCGTGTGCAATAATGGCGGCCCCCAGCATTTCGGCGGATGGTGAAAATTGCACTTTTAATCGGCGTAAAATCATACTAAACATGACTTAAAAAAAAAAAAATTCACTCCAATTTGTTTCTTTACCTCTAATAGATCTTTTAAAATTGACATGCAAATGTCCTTGTGTTCCCCTTTAAGTGAATAAAGGACAATTGCACTCTTAAAATAACATTTGCCACATTTTGCGTAACAGGCAATTGGGTGTCTAATAGATAAACAACTTCTTTCATTAAAATAATTGACGTTTTGTTGTAAATAAAAGTTGATACCTTTTTTATGTTAAAAAAAAACACATATTGCAACTGTGCAATTATTGTATAATAATACTCCACTAAGACTGTTTAATATTTAATTATACTCCACTAAGACTCCCTCCTGTGTACAAACTGTACTTTAATTACTTAATAACAGTAGTTTAGCAAATTAAACAAATTGAACCTAGCCAACGCTGTCATAGCTGGCTACTCAAAATTGGATCACAAAGTACATATTTATAATATATTAAATTTCAATTTGCCAGTGTTTACACTTTTCTGGTGGTGATAAATGTAAGCCGACTATTAGCTATTGAAGTGGACAGAAGCATCTGGCTTTAGCATGTTTAGACCACAGTCAGGCATAGGTCACTACAGCCATATAGAGTCGACAGTTTTTTTTACGAAACTAGCTGTACTCTGTTGTGGTTCTTCAAATAACCACTAGAGTTGCTGAGTAGCGCAGTGTATGACACGCCCTCTAGTGTGTTTTGTTGATTTGAAAATGTCGGACAATGTTGAGAGGTGGAAAAAAGTTGCATCACACAGACACAAACTGGAAACTCAATACAAAGCTTAATAATTATCACCATGATGTTATATACTTCTGCCGCACGGAAAAGTGGGGCCCATGCTATAGGCATATGTGTTTAAAAAAAAGTGGTTACGTACATTTAACGTCACCAGAGCGAAACATGAAATCTGCCAGATTTAATAATAAAATGACTAACCATTTGGAAATACATCCGATCCTTGTCCAAACAATCCTCCTCCCGAAGCATGTCTAATAAGTCCATGAGGTGGGGCATCAGAAATCAGGACACATATTTTTGTCGCTTCTTCTCTCCAGCTGAGTTTCAAAACATCATGCAAGGCATCCGCAACAGCTTCTGGCAAATCTCCTCCTGACAAGAAAACACAAGACAGAATTATTTATATTCACAGCGATACACATTGACTATTAACTTACATATTATAGAGGAGACTTAATTGGCCGTATGGGTCACTGATAAACAGGCATCAGTGGAATGCTTCTTGGCCTGAGGAGACTTTCGCGTGTATTACAGTAGCCCAATAAGATGTAATTTTGATACAATTTAAAAACACAGTATTCCAGCTAGGCCATTTGAGCATGCCCAACTGTGTGTGTGTGTGTGTGTGTGTGTGTGTGTGTGATGAGGGCTTTACGTCCTGTATTTCTGCACTAGATGGACTAATTAGGATAGGCAGGGACCATAGCAATGAGTGTGCGTGTGATTAGGGCTTTATGTCCTGTATTTCTGCACCAGTTGGGCTAATTAGGACAGGCAGAGACCATGGCAATGAGACGAAGGAGGAAACAGCCATCCAACTTAGGCTAAACCGGAAATTGAAGCCGGGACCCAGCGGTTGGAAGCCCAGAGCGCTACCTCTGAGCTAGGCCCCCACCCTGAGCATGCCCAACTAGCTCAGTGCTCTGTATGAGTCTTTTCAGGTGTCCTAATATGCTTCTGCGCCATGCCCAATTGAAATCCTAGCTTGAACACTGAAGCAGTATGTGATTTATAGACTAATGGGGAAATCCACATGCATTTTGACATGTCAAATGACCATATTAATATAAGACGAAAAATAAATGGTTCTGATAAAACAAGTGATGCTGTGATAATAAATTTTGTTTTGTGTATAAAATTTGAAGAGGTATCATAAGCAACAGTATCTTATGTTGTTTTTGCAAATAAATGCCTAATGATGGAAATTTGGAAATCATTAGATTATCTCAAACGAAAAGAATGATTGTTGGAAATTCCATTATGTAAGAACATACAATTGTAATATAGGCCTACTAGTAACAATTCAGGATGCATCCATAACAAATGCATAACTTTCCAAGCTATCAAAAAAAGCCTGTCACTAAATTGCTAAAAAAAAATCTATACCAGTCAAAATATCACCTATCGTGGGAACATTTATTTAAAATGAAATATGTCATCAATAAAATGTTATCTTATCTTTAACTAGTGATGGGAGTCGGTAACATTTTTGTAGTCGATCATCAGTTGACGGAAACCAACCAATGAAGGATTTTAGTCGGTTTGGACACCTATAACCTGATTATTATACTCCATAAATTTTCACTTACAAAATATTGAATTGTGGAAAAACAACACTAAGTGTCACTAACAACTGTTGATGAGAATCAATAGAATGCATTATTTTCAAACCTTAAGCTGAATTTAATTAACTCATACATCGGAACGGACGAAAATTAAGTGACTGACGATCGAATATAATCTATCGTCGGCCCATCACTATCTTTAACTTACCTCCTGAGGCAGATGATTCATCCAACCAACTTTTCATCGTTTTAACAGAATCTATGAAGTCATGGGTCCGTGTAACGAAAGTATGCTCCTGAGGTGGATGGTCTCGATATTCCACCAAAGCGAGACGAACATCTGACTTTTCAGCAGCAACTATTTCTTCTACGATGTGACGAATACTCTGATTGAAAGAAAAAAGACTTCATTAGGATATCATGAACATATTTCTTCCTTCAATAGTACTTTAATTATACTAGTAGGATTCAAAATAGGCTTGCACTCCATCTAGATGGTTATATCCCTCTCAGTACAAAAGGAAAACTAACGAAAATGTTAGCTTACTTCCTCGTGAGTGCAAATAGTTCTTTACTTGCAAAATAACAGCACTTAAACAATCAAATAAATTAGTATACGGTTAGTTATATTCTCTAAGTTGGGGGTCAGGCCTATATCCCACCATCTTTGTTATTTTAGTTAACTCGATCCTCCTACCCGGGATATAACTATTACCTAAATTTACACCTGTTTTCAGCGAAATTTTGCCATAAGCAGCAGTCAGAGCCTAATAAGTAACAGATCTACTTTCTTGAAAGTCAAAGCCCAACTTTCTAATAAGTCAAAGCACAACTTTATAATAAATTAGAGTACAGCTTTCTAATAAGTCGAAGTACAACTTTCTAATAAGTCAAAGCCCAACTTTATAATAAGTCAAAGTAAAGCTTTCTAATAAGTCGAAGTACAGCTTTTTAATAAGTCAAAGTACAGCTTTCTAATTATAAGTCAAAAACTCAACTTTCTAATATGTCAAAGCCCAACTTTCTAATAAGTCAATTTAAACCAAAACTTTCTAACAGGTCAATGCCCAACTTTCTAATAAGTCAGAGCGCAACTTTCTAATGAGTCAAGTACAGCTTTCTAATAAACAAAGCTCAACTTTCTAATAAGTCAATATAGTGCACAACTTTCTAATAAGTCAAAGCTCAATTTTCTAATCAGTCAAAGCTCAACTTTCTAATAAGTCAAAGCCCAACTTTCTAATAAGTCAATTTAAAGCCCAACTTTCTAATAAGTCAAAACTTAACTTTCTAATAAGTCAAAGCACAACTTTCTAATAAGTCAAAGCATAACTTTCTAATAAGTCAGAGCGCAACTTTCTAATGAGTCAAGTACAGCTTTCTAATAAGTCAAAGCCCAACTTTATAATAAGTCAAAGTAAAGCTTTCTAATAAGTCGAAGTACAGCTTTTTAATAGGTCAAAGTACAGCTTTCTAATAAGTCAAAGCACAACTTTATAATAAGTTAGAGTACAGCTTTCTAATAAGTCGAAGTACAACTTTCTAATAAGTCAAAGCCCAACTTTATAATAAGTCAAAGTAAAGCTTTCTAATAAGTCGAAGTACAGCTTTTTAATAGGTCAAAGTACAGCTTTCTAATAAGTCAAAGTACAGCTTTCTAATTATAAATCAAAGCCCAACTTTCTAATAAGTCAAAGCCCAACTTTCTAATAAGTCAAAGTTAGCTTTGTAATCAGTCAAAGCCCGACTTTCTAATAAGTCAAAGCTTTCTAATGAGTCAAAGTCCAACTTTCTAATAAGTCAAAGCTTTCTAATGAGTCAAAGTACAGCTTTGTAATAAGTCAAAGCTCAATTTTAAAATAAGTCAAAACCCAACTTTCTAATAAGTTAATTTCAAGCCCAACTTTCTAATAAATCAAAGCCCAACTTTCTAATAAGTCAAAAACTCAACTTTCTAATATGTCAAAGCCCAACTTCTAATAAGTCAATTTAAACCAAACCTCAACTTTCTAATAAGTCAAAGCTCAACTTTCTAATCAGTCAATATAAAGCACAACTTTCTTATAGGTCAAAGCTCAACTTTCTAATCAGTGAAAGCACAATTTTCTAATAAGTCAAAGTACAGCTTTCTAATAAGTCAAAGCTCAACTTTCTAATAAGTCAATTTAAAGCATAACTTTCTAACTTTCTAAGTCAGAGAGCAACTTTCTAATGAGTCAAAGTACAGCTTTCTTATTAGTCAAAGCTCAACTTTCTAAAAAGTCAAAACCCAACTTTTCAATAAGTTAATTTAAAGCCCAACTTTCTAATAAATCAAAGCACAACTTTCTAATAAGTCAAAGTTCAATTTTCTAATAAGTCAAAGCCAAACTTTCTAATAAGTTAGAGCCCAAATTTCTAACGAGTCAAAGTACAGCTTTCTAATAAGTCAAATTCCAACTTTCTAATAAGTCAATTTAAAGTGTAGGGTCCCTCTGGAATGGACTCAGACCAAGACAAGGATTCAAGTTCACATGTTTTATTACGCCCTGCCCCAACACACACGTCCTATCTCTAGCCCTACAAAGATCTTACTACTTGAGATGACGCCTTCTAGCGCCAGCAACCCCCATCACGTGGGGTCCACGCTGTGGCAGCGACATGCCCCGCATTCTAGGTCAACGGCTTAACATTTCGAATTTTAAGGGGATGCAGGTCACCACATCACACCCTCCCAATGAGAAGGCATGTCCTCATGCCTTGGGGAAGAGTGATGGAGACCTTAAGGCACCCAAATGTATCATTACGGCTACATTGGTTTTCACAAAATACATCCGACATTTCTAATGTATAAACAATAGTCTCATTTTTTTCTAATCTAACAACATGGAGGACGTGTGGCTGGCGATCAGAGCAACAACAATCAAACAGTAAAGACACAAATAACAGATAACAATTGGAACAACCCCAATCAATTATGTGCACGCTTGTGTGACCCACCCAACATGAATCAACATTTTTAACTCGGAGAGGAATGGACACCTATCTGCAATTTTAAGTTGACATAAAGTTAATACTCACTAGTTCTCTCGCCACGGGCGAGCACAATCTCAGCCTGAACACAATAAAGTTCACTATAAAGTTCACAATAAAGTTCACTATTCCTCGCCATTGCGTTGTGACGTTTGGCCCCATATCCTGGGCCAGCTGTCAAACTGACAGCCACAGTGTTATTGTTACCAAAATCCAGATTTCTGGTGTTTCGTTCTTGTCTACAACACATGACAGTTTATAGTCAGACACAATCCAATTTATAATCCGTTTCAGGGGCGTATCCACTGGGGTCCATTCCTTTATGTCTGTTCTAGTTCAATTCCATGTTGAGGGGCGTGCTGGGGTCGTCATCATGTTGTCTGGGGAGGGGTCTGGGGAGGCCCCTATAGCGACCGGGCGGCCAGCCTAGCTGGGGGGGCCTCTCCCCCGTTTCATCTCCTCCCAAAGCCTCACTCGCTCACAGGTGAGTCTCTGGACTTCTGCCAATAGAGCGTCCACCTGAGACTCGGCCCCTGCCTGTTTTTCCCGCTCAGCCCTCAGCTCTTTTCTGGTCGCCTCGAGCAATTGCTGGTTTTCAGCTGTCTGGGCTCGGATTCGCTGTTGCGTGTCTCTGACCAAATCGTGGTACTTGACCTCCCAATTGCCGGGCGTGGATCGGGCCGATATCTGCAGAGGTGCAGGGGCAGGGGCGGAGCCGGGGGTGACAGGTACGAGGGGACTTCCTGGCCGTACAACCCTCGTTTCCAGGGCTTTTCCCCTCCCGATAGGGAGACCGGGGTTTACCACTGTGATGATCCCTGTTCCTCTGGTGGTTGCCTCGGCCCAGGTAAGGGGCAAATCCATGAGGGAAGGCACCTGTTTCTGGGGCACAGTCCTCGTTGGTGTAACAGCCACTGGGGGCTTCCTCGACGTGTCTCCACTGGCAGGAGCGGAGCGAGCCGGCTGCAAGGGGCTAGGTGGCAGGGAGCTGTCAGAATTCGCCCCACTGACCACCCGGACTGGGGTGGCGGCTGCTATCCCCGCAGCCTCTCCACCCCTCAGTCCATGTGTCAACCTCAGGTGCCTCTCGAAGTTCCTTTTCCGATCGAACAGGAAAGTGGCTGGGCATCTTGGGCACTGGAAGCCCCGAAAGCTGCTGCTGTGGGTAACAGCCTGATGCCTCATCAGGGCTTTCCTTGTTGTCACCCATTTCCCGCACTGGGAGCATCGGAAGACGCCTGGAGAGGCCTCTGCAAGGGGCTCCCGATTCTCCTTCGCAGGCGTCTCCATCTGGGCTGGCTTGGGCGTCGGTGCTGGCCCTTCCTTGGGCGTCTGGCTCTTGTCCTCCTGCCTCTGGCTCTTGTCCTCCGCCGGTTGCAGTCTCTCCAGGGGAAAGGGTGGTATTTGGGGCCCCTGAGGGGGGCACCCTACACATGCCACAGTTTCCATAGGCAGGGGAGTCATCGGGGCCAGTGGCCCAGGGGGGCAAGGCCCACGTGGAGTGGCGGGCTCACCCAAGTCCACGTCCTCTGGCTCATCTTCTGGACGCCTGGGGCTGGACACTGGTGTTATGGGGCTGAATGGCCGGACTACCCCAGGTGGGGTGTCCCCTCTTGGGGCGGCCAGGGCAGAGTGGGGTGCTTGGGAGACCACGGATTCCTTGTACCATGGTTTTTCTCCCACCACCCGCAACACACCTTCCATTTTAATCTCTGGCCCCATTTCCTCCAAAATGCTGTCCAGCAGGATGGGCACGTCAGCCCTAAGGGGGGGCACCCGAAGGTACCTCCTAAACTTGGCCATGCAGGGGGAGGTGTAGATTAGCACCTCCTGGGGGCTCATCCTGTTGAGATTGGCCTCCGTGATGGCTTCAGGGGAGTCCATGAAATACTCTCGAGACCCCATGTAAGACCAAATTCGGTCCTGGGTCGCAGAGAGTCTATCAGACTCCCAATAGGCCTCGCCACAGAGCACCTCCACCTCGTCCTCATTGACCGATAAATCCAGGTCCGTGATCCCTGCCGTGGCCATGGCTTCTCGGACAGGATCACGGAGAGTCGGGGGCTCAGGGGCCCCAATGTTCTGCTTCGATTCCAATTTTTTTTCAGGTTCTTGGTTAAATAATATTCTTCAATTCACTGGTCGTCTCTGGTATGTCCTTCTTAATCAAAGGTCCAAGTCGGAGTGAGGCAGGGGGACGCTGTGTCACCCAGACGTTTCCCCCCCCCCCCCTTTTTTGGCATTATGACAGTCATCAAATGCATTTTCCCTCCAAAATCTACCTCCCACCAGCGGGGGTGGTCTGTAACCGGGGGGTTTGACACTTTTGAGGAGACACTGGCTCTTTGTCCCCCAATTAGAGACTTGGCTGAGACCGACCAGGGGTCAAAAGGACACCATCAAATTTGCTAGTTTTAAGTGCCAAAACCACGTGTTTCTCTTTACCCCCCCCCCCTTTTTGTCCCGTGGGATGACAGCCAAGATACACTTGCTAAAGTCATTAGCGTGCGATAAACTCAACACTATCTGATTCTCAGGCGTTTCCATCTGTCACTGTTCCCATAATAACAACTTGACGAAAAGACATGACCATATGACGAACATTTGTCTAACTCACATTACTCCCATATCTTTCAATTACACCCGGGTTGCTATCGCAACCCTGTGGAACCCAAGAAGCACCATTAATCACTTCCCATTTTTTTCAGCCACTTCATTCTTCTCACGAATCAAAGTCACTCCAACCGCATGTTTTTTTACAATTATTTTGCATTCCCTAATAGTTGGACATACTATTATTCTCGGGCGAGTGAAGCTAAACCTACAAAATGACCTATGGTCACAATAGCATCATTTTTAGTATTTCCCCACTATAGGTACATGCTTAGCCACTTCTATATATATATATATTCACATACAAATATATCAGAGACCAGTTCACTCCTTTCTATACACTTCGCGAATTACACAGTCTTTAAAGGAAGCAACTTCACTGCCATAAATTAATACGACAGCAAGAGAGGGCCCTGTTTCCTAAAAATACTGTTGTCCTACTTTTACTTAAAGCACCATCTTATTTTACATGACAAAATAGATGAACAGGGGTTCTTAATCGAACCCCACATTGTGACCATATCGTTTTGGAGGCTGCCTATGTCTGGTTGGGACATAGGGAGCAGCCTCGGGATCCAAAGGAGGGTTCCTTGTTCTTTGGACCCTGTCCCCTCTAGCGTCCGCGACCGCGTGGTCAGTCTTTTTGCTACTAGCAGGGGGGCCATCCTGGGGCGCCACGTGGTCTGAACATTCCTCCACCCCTTCCAGCTCCACGTGGCCTGTGGGGGCCACCTCTGGCTCCCCAGCTTCAGGAGGCGTGGCCTGTGAAACTCCACGCCTCAGCCTCAGGGGCGGATCTTCACATCCAGGCAAGGGGGCGGCCTGGCTATCACCACCGTACAAGCAGGGGTCTGTATACGGGTCAGTCAGTGGCGGATTCAGGATCTGAGCTAGATCCCCGTCTTTTACCTCGGATAAATATGGTTTCAATTGATTGACATGAACCTCCTGAGATTTTCCTGAGGCCGGGGATTCAATCTCATAATTGACTTCCCCTATCTTTCGTACAATTCTATAGGGACCCAAAAATTTCAGACCCAATTTCTGCTTGGCCAGGGGCGGATAAAAGAGCAATACCCAATCACCAGTCTGATAAAATTGATCAGTTGACAATCGGTTGTAGTGCTTGGCTTGTCTCTGCGCAGCCTTCTGCAGCTGGGCACGACAATTTGCAAAGGAGGCATCCATTGCATCCCTCATCCATTCCACGTATTCCACAGGACAGGTGGGCCGATCCTGCAGAACATGGCCATACAATAAATCAATTGGCAGGAGGGCCTACCTCCCCAACATCAACTTATTGGGCGTAACGCCAGTTGAATGTTGCGGGGTGGCCCTGTAAGCACACATCACATAGGGCAGAACATCGTCCCAATTATCTCGATAATCATTCACTAATTTGGCCAACATATCCTGTAAAGACCTGTTGAATCTTTCTACCAGCCCATCGCTTTGGGGGTGATAGGCTGTAGTCCGGGTCTTGGCTACGCCCAATAACTCACACATGCTCTTGAACAACTTCGACTCAAAATTCGTTCCTTGATCACTGTGTAGTTGGTAAGGGGCCCCAAACCGAAGGACAACTTGGGTAACTAAGCAATCAGCTACTGTTAATGCCTCTTGGTTCGGCAGGGAAAAAGCCTCTGTCCATTTTGTGAAATAATCAGCAATGACGACTATGTACTTATTTCCTAATTTGGTGACAGGGAGAGGGCCCATGATGTCCACAGCCATTCTTTCCATAGGCATTCCCACTGGCAGCTGCCTCAGGGGCGCTCTTGAGCGCCCTATGGGCCTACGCCTCTGACACTTGTGACACCATCCTACCCAGCGGACTATATCCTCTTTGTACCCGGGCCAATAGAACCTCTTGCGTACCTTGGCCACTGTGCTGTTAATTCCCATGTGAGCCCTCAGTCCTTTCTCATGTATGTGCTGAAAAATCTCTCTTCGTAATTTTGTAGGCACCACTAGTTGATCAACTTTCTCTCCGGTGGGCAATTTGTGATCCCTGTACAGCTGGCCCTGTATTAAACGCATATGGTAATATTGGGCCCATAAATCTCTAACTAAACCTGCCTTTCCGGCTATCTCTGCATAAGGGGGCCTCGTTCCTTCTTTCACCCAACTCATCATTAACCCTATTGCTGCGTCGCCCTGTTGCGCGACCACTATTTCATCAACTGACCAAGAGCTCATCCAGTTCGGACCCAGGACCTGCGAAACCCCTTTACCACTGGACCCCTCAATCTTTTCAGCAAACAGGTTGCTAATCCCTTGCAAAACCTCATCTATTGCTTCATCTCCGTCCTCCGAAGTCTCAATGGTGAGGGACTCTCTGAACTGAGGGGGAAAGGGTGTGGCCACTGCGACCACCCTTTTGGTCTCTCCAGGCGGCGGGTGTGGGGGCATCTTGGTGGGCCTTTCCCAGGGCCTCACAAAAGTGTGAGCCCAATTTGAGTTCCACTGGACTAGGGCTACTTTGACCTCAGGATCTCCATGCCCAGGGTCAGGGCAATCGCCCCGTGGGCACTTCCTGACAGGAATTCTAGAGCAGCCATTGGCGTTCCCATGCTTCTTGCTCTCCCTGTACTCTATTTTGAAATCATATTCAGCCAATGAGGCTAGCCATCGGGCCAGCATCCCTTCGGCATCTTTAAAGTTCTGTAACCACAGCAGGGCACGATGATCAGTGCGTAAAAGCACCGATTCCTGCCCATATATATATGGCCTGAAAACTTTGGCCATCTTGACAACTGCAATAATTTCTCTGGGAGGCTGACAAAGCTTGGGACGCATAGGCCACTACTCGTTCCTTCCCGTCTATCACCTGGGATAGGACACCACCAATAGCCAGATCGGATGCATCAGTATCCAAAATTACTGGGCAGCCCTCACGAGGCAGCGCCAAGACAGGGGCCGTCGTTAGAGCCAAGATAAGGGCCTCAAAGGACCTTTGGCACTCCCTAGTCCATTTAAAATCGAGCTTGGGAGTCATAAGTGCATGCAAGGGCGTAGCTAGAGAAGCGAAATTGGGCACATACTTTCTATAATAAGAAGCAAACCCCACAAAACTCCTGACCTCATGTACTGACTGGGGCACAAGCCAATTTCGCACGGCCTCTATTTTGCGGGGGTCTGGGGCCACCCCTTTCTCACTCACAACATGGCCTAGAAAAGACACCTCTTTCTTGAACAGTTCACACTTGCTGGTCTTCAACCTCAGGCCGGCCTGTCCCATTCTATCTAATACCACAATAAGGTTGGACAGACATTGCTTAAATGTTGAACCCTGGACCACTATGTCGTCCATGTAGCATAGACAAGTATTCAGATCTAAACCACCTAAAACTAACTCCATTAATCTCTCTAAAGTAGCAGGACCATTGGTCACCCCAAAGGGCATGACAGTGAAATGGTAATGACCTCTAGGTGTTGTAAAAGCAGTTTTCTCTCTATCTCTATCCTCCATTGCTATCTGCCAATATCCTGCAGACAAATCTAATGTGCAGAACCATTTCGCCCCAGCTAAAGTATCCAGACAGTCCTCTATCCGGGGCAAGGGATATGCATCCCTCTTAGTGCAAGAATTCAGACGTCTATAGTCAACACAGAACCGGAAGGAGCCATCCTTCTTCCGGACGAGAACAGGGGGGCTGGACCAAGGGCTACTACTGGGCTCAATCACTCCTAACTCCATCATTCTATCTATCTCTTCCGCGAGGGCACGATTCTGGGCCCAGCCCAGTCTCCTCGCTGGCAACTTAAAGGGCCTGTGGTCACCGGTATCAATGGAATGCTTGGCCAGGTCAGTGCGCCCTAGCCCATTAGAACCCCCCCTCGAAACAACTCTCATATTTGGCCAAGACAGAGGACAGCTGGGCCTCCTGGTCGGAGGTTAGGTGATCAGCTTGGTCCACCAGGGATTGCAGGTGCCCAGGTAATTTCTCCCGTGAGGCCCCTCCTGCCGGGGTGACCGAGGTCACCCTTGGCTTCTCACTAGGAAGGTCCCCACAGGAAAGGACCTCATGCAACTCCCCCAGCAATTGACCTTTTAACAAACAAATTTCTTTCTGTTAGGGATTAGTCACCCATACTGCGGGGGCGGGACTACTCGTGTCCAATACTCCCCTTGGGATCATGACATGGTTATTCTGACATACCTGGGGCAAAGCTTCGAGCACCATGTCTTGACCCTTATTCTGCCCCCAGGTCACCAAATTAATGGCAACCAATGTTGTGTGTCTGGCTGGGAGGCAAATGGGCTCATTGACAATAGCTCTACCACCCTGCCCTCTCGACAATTGATCTCCACCCCCCCCTAGCCTCACTGTCCCTGTGGAACACATTAAAGTGGCTTTGTGTCTCTTTAAGAAATCCATCCCTAACAGGCCAGAGAGATGGCCCATGTCTGCTACTAAAAAATCACACACATAGGGAATCCTTTCTATTACAAAGGTCATTTCCAACATACCATAAACCTTTATCAGGCCGCCATTGGCAGCCGCTATTTGTCTGTCCACCGGGCGGAGGGGAGTCCCACTCACACTAGGAACTTCGTCATACACCGATTTATTTAGCAAAGATACTTGGGCTCCTGTGTCTACTAACATGTCTAAGTCAGTGGATCCCATTCGAATTAAAATATACCATACGGTTACCGCCTCGGGGCCCAGAGGGCATGGAGGCCTAAACTGTCCCACGGAAACCCCAGTCCAACGTTCTGGTGACGTTGATTTCGAGGGTGGAGGGCCTGGGGCCAGGTCCTCCTCCACCCTCACTCTTTTGGCGAATCCGATCGGCCTTTTTGCTTCCTTTCACCAGAGGTCGGTCGGGGTCCCTTGGAGGGCCTTGTGGGCCCAGCTTTTCTCCCATCCCCGCCAGTTTCTCTGGCCCTTCGTGACCCCTCCCCCGACTTTTGGTTTGAATGGCCAGGGCCTTTCCTTCTCTCCCTTTGTGGCCTAGGGCAATTCCGTCTAATATGGCCGTATTCATGACAATTGTAACATTTCCGGTCTTTATAGTCGGGGGGGCCTGGCTCGGCGTTACGGTCCCCAGTGGGGTGGGCACCATCTCGGCCTGCCAACATGTCCCTCATGAAGGAGTAGAACATCCTTTTCATTTGTTCCTCGGTCACTGGGGCACTATACTGGGACTGCCTGACTGGCCGGGGAATGGGAGAGGGCTCCACTTCATCCGCATGAACCATGGCCACAGCCCCTGGGGGGCCCATGTCGGGCTTGTGGGGCTTGGCTGCTTCATAGGCAGCCTCATACTGGGTGGCCAGGTCAATAGCATCTTGAAGTGTGGCTGGTTTCAGAGCCCCCAACCAAAACCTCATCTGGGTGGACCCGGAGGTTTCCATGAACCTTTCTTTGGCAAGCCTTTCTTGCTCTTCCCCTGTGGACGCTGGATTGGCCTTTCTGGACAAATCCAGAAGGAACAGGCCATAAGACTCCAGATCCATATCCGGGCCCCTTTTTGCATTGAACCACTTAATTCTATAGGCGTCCAGGGCCCTAGTGGAACAGAATAGAGACCTCAATTGACCAACCATCCTAGTCCATGATTTCTCGTAGGGCAGGGACACTATTTTCAAACGGGCTGGGCCATCAATGCTGGTCCACAAGTGAAAACAGCGCTCTTCATCAGTCCACCCATTAAAGTCGGCCACCCTTCCGAACTCTAGCAAATAATCAGTAAAAGCGACCCCGTCACAGCACGGAAGCTTGTTTCCTGTTTGCAGTGGTCAAGCAACACAGCTCTAAGCCTGCTACAAGCCTGTTTCTGTTCAGCTGAGCCCCTATAGCTTCAACTTTAAGCCGTCTGAGCTATACTACGCACTACCAAGTCTTCTGACCTTCATCCAAAAAAACGTGAGTGCACTTGTTTTAGTGTATACTTCAAATATGACAAGGTCTAAGAAGACAAAAGCCCGCAGCTGTAGTGTGTGTGGAGGACCAGGAAAGTGCAGAGCTATACCTCGAATGGGGATGTTTACATGCTGTCTGACCAGGAATTTGATATCGATAATGTGAGCATTTGTGATTCAGAGACTCAAAGTGGGAACTGAGAGAGCAGCATCAAGGAGCGAATTTAGTGCTGGGGCTAGCAAGTTAGGTGGGCCTGTGATAGCCGAATCTTTACTGTGTAGCAGTACCAGACCACTTGACTCTGTTAGCTTGCCCTCAGCACAAGGCAATGGATCAGCTGAGGCTGTTTCCATTAGGTTGCCAAGTTCGGCAATAGGCGAGAGTGGCAAATTTGTCTCGTTCGCCAATAATCAAATGTGTGAGAGAGAGTACAGAGATTCTTGTATCTCTGACGGTGCCCGCCTGAAGCAGTCATCGCATGTATATGACCACCCGGTCGATTTTCTGGTAGGCGAAGTACCCAGCCGGCCGGTTTTGTCACCTTTTAGGTCCGAACGTGATCCAGAGTACCTTTACATGAGACCAGACACAGTTGAGACCATTAGGCACCGAATATGTCACGATAGGCAAAGTAGCCATGATACGAGTAGACCAAATGCATACCATGAGACAAGCTATAGGTCAGTCAGTCCGCCACCCCGTGGCGCTGGGCATGATCAAAGAGAACACCCATGTTGCAGTGAGAGAGTGTTAAATTCCCCCACCCGGGGGTGTGAGCAAGATGCAAGGTTGCATAGCTCACGGTCAGTCAGTTCCCCCACCAGGGGGCGTGAGTGGCAAGCCAGGCCCATGCCGTGGCAGGAACGTAATTTGGATAAGTTAGGCAATACTTATGATGGTGACCGAGACGAACTGAGACAGCCTGAACCAAACCAGAACCCATGGTGGCTGAGGGAGATCCGGGATGGCAGCAGTTTCAAATTATCCTATTATTGGGTTATGACATACGCCATAGGCAAATCTTAAGCTGTAGACGTTCATTCGCATTTGCTAGATTGAATCAAGAGTTATATGTCACTACCTTTGATGCTTCGGCATTACGAAATGTAACACGTTGCTCAAGGTGTTCATCCATTGAGCACAATTCTTCTGAATGTCCCTTTCATGGCCCCGGGTAGGGGGGAGACCTGCCAAAGGCCAAGAGAACTGACCAAGGCCCTGATGACAAGTGTCTCATGTTCCAGGAGAACAAGTGTAAGGCCGGAAAGGGTTGCCGTAGGAAACACATATGTCTTGTGTGCGGAGGGCCAGAAGGATTCAGCACCTGTGCGAAGTGCGCCAAATTGCGCCCTTTGCCCAGTGCAGTTTCTCAACATTAATTACTGGTGCCAGACGTTGCCAAAAATTGTAAACACAGATGAGGCAGAGCTTATTATATGTCTTATTACCGAGGGAGTCCGAATTGGTCGCCCTCCAGCCAGCAACGTCGTGGTCAATCCTAACTGGCCGTCCGCACGCGAGTTTGCTCAGCAGGTCAGTGACATCATCGATACCGACTTGCATATGGGTAGGTTGTATGGCCCGTTCACAGACTCTCCGTTTCGTGAACTATGTCATATCTCCCCTTGGAGCTTTCCTAAAAAGGGACAGCTCCAAGGTGTGCCTAATACATGACCTCTCGTATCCGGCACTTGGCTCTGTTAATGCCAGTATTAATCCGGATGATTACTCTCTTCAATATGCGTCCGTCGATGATGCAGTAGCCCTTTGCATTAAATATAAGCCAAAAATTCCCTTCTTAGCAAAAATTTACCTGATGGATGCTTATAAGCATATTGCAGTCCACCCTGCATCTGCTAGGGTTTCAATGGTCCGACCAATTTTTCTTTTCTAAGGTTCTTAATTTTGGCTTACGATTGGCTCCTGCACTGTTCGATGTATTTGCGCATATTTTAGAGCTTTTTATGGTATGTGAGGGGGTCACCATGGATATCGTCAGATACGTTGATGATTTCCTGGTGGTCTCTCCCACCCACCATGCGTGTGCTGATAACATCAGCAAAATGATTGAGGTTTGCGGATTGGCTGGTTTTAAAGTTCAGCCAAGCAAGGTCACCTCACCCAGTTCTGTGGTCGAGTTCCTTGGCATCATTATAGACTGTGAGACCAAAGTCTTGTGTATCTCTGACGCCAGAGTGCGTGAGATTAAAGATATATTGGCTTCATGGCAGGGCGCTAGAGTGGGCACAAAGCGGAGTCTGTTAAGTCTAATTGGCAAGCTCGCTTTTGCAGCCCGTGTAGTGCGTTCTGGCCGTGCCTTTATCGGACGGCTTATCGCCCTAACTAGGAAGGTCAAGTTCCTTCACTATAAAATTTGCCTTTCTGCTGAGGCCCGCAAAGACATTGTCTGGTGGGCAAAGTGTCTAGACACCCATAATAGAGTGTTTATGTATGACACCGATTGGTCCTCAGACGATGTCTTGCATGTCTATACAGATGCCAGTGACTATGGCTACAGGGGTCTTCTGGACCAGTGGTTTACTATGGTGTATGCTAGCGAATCTGCCTCCCTTCGGGAGCGCTCCATTAACTGGCATGAGCTCCATGCAGCAGTCAAAGCTTTTGCCTCCTGGGGCGAGGCACTCAGTAGCAGGAAAGTAATTTTTCATATTGATAACTCTTCCGTCTGTTACATACTCACCAAACTTTACACTCCGATTCCGGAGTTGCTTGAGATGGTTCACCAGTGGACCCTCGTGCTTGAAGCCAACAGCATTCTTAGTCGCGATGTCTACATTTCCACCGGCGATAATGTAGCCGCAGACAGGCTCAGCCGAGGTCAACTACATGAATTTCTAGCCGATGGTTTTTCAATGTCAGGTACTGTATGGCCCGTAAATGTTTCGTATTTTGGCACTACCATTTAACTGTATTTTGCTGTTTCAGAATTGGATCGGCGAGCACAATCACTAGTTGCAACAGGGTTGGCGTTAAATTCACGTAAAGTCTACTGCACCGGTGTCAGGCATTACCTTAGATTCTGTCGTCAGTATCATGTTGAACCACTTCATCTCACAGAGGTAACGGTATTAAGTTTTATTGCCTATCTATCTACACTGTCTATTCTCGTTCACTCCATTAAAGTATACTTAGCAGGAATAAAGTCATGGGTCATTGCATTAGGGGCCATGCCCCAGAATATCTATACAGTTTGGGTAAATTGGGCTCTCAAGTCTCTAGACAGGCAACATCCAGCACCAAGGTCAGCCGCGCCTGTGTCTTATGCTATGTTAAAGCACTTATATGATATATACACTGCCTGATAATTACGAAAATATGATGATATCCACAGCCATGACCCTGGCTTTCTTTGCCTGCCTCAGAGCACCCGAGTATACATTTAATCCGCATGTTTCTCCTCCCCTCCTAGCTTCACACATAAAGTTTTTTGAGCGGGCTGTCCCACATTGCACACCGGAAGTTAGTTCATCCAAAACAAGCGTCAAGGGCTTTGGGGTAGTAGTCGGTTGTTCGCAGACACATGTCTGCGCGCACTGTAATCTTAAAGACTACCTGCCCCTCAGGTCGCTGGGTCTAGCCAACCCCTTGTTTTTGCACTCGGACAAGTCTCCACTGATGCATGAATCCCTTTCAGGAGCTATGAAAGAGAGGTTCGCTGCGATCGGTTATGACGCGTCTAATATTATGCCTCATTCTCTCAGGGCCGGCTCTGCTACAGAAGCAGCGCATAATAAATTACCCGACTCCTTTATTAAAAAGCTTGGCAGGTGGCGCTCTAGAGCTTATTCTAACTATATCAGGCCTTCAACTGCAGCGCTGGCCACTGCTGCAGCTAAACTCGCCACAGGCTCGCATAGCACCCCACACTAACCGTTAATCCTCATTTCATATCTATCTCTCATAATTCACCTCTGTCTTATCTAACATTTAATTACTTGTGTTTGGGATTGCCTGCATAGCATGCATCTGGGTGTCCACAAACACAAGCATGTAACATTCCTTTATGCCAATCAATAAATGTGGCAAAATGTATCCACTCACCAAATCATGTGTTCTTGTTGTTCTTATGTGTTAAATGATGTTTACTAATGTGTAAACGGGGTTAACGCCATCTTGGGAAAAGCAACATTCATTCCAGGCAATACCTTGATGGCCACCAGGGTCAAGTTACGTTCACAGCCTCCACCAGGGACTGGCAGCTGGGCTAATCCAGTTGTCCTAGGTATGTAAGGATCTCCCCCATGCTACTGGTCATTCGCTTCTTTCTACTCCCTCCCACCGTCCCCTTAAAATTAAAATTTTCCTATCTTAAAAATTCTCAAAATGTCACATATAACCTTGTTTAATCTTGCTATATCTATTACCAATTATTATTTAATGTGTCCCCATTAAGGGTGTCAACAAACATTACTTGTATTAATGTGTCCCCACTAAGGGTGTCCACAAACACAAGCATGTAACATTCTATTATGCCAATCAATAAATGTGACAAAATGTATCCACTCACCAAATCATGTGTTTTTGTTGTTCTTATGTGTTAAGGATATATTAATAACTTTGTTTCATAGACTGCACCCCATTTTACACCACTGACCAGTGTTGCTCTATTAAATCTGGCTCTGTCCATATGCACCATGGGTGCAGATCCTGGGGGCTTGGGGGATGTAAACCTCCCCCCCCCCCCCTACAAAGCAAGTGGGGGGAGTGAAAATGCGAATATACTGCCCCCCCCCCCCCCTGGAAACCTAGTGTATGAACGGCAAATTGCATCACATACATAATTATACTTATTTCAATTTTTAGACAAAAGGGTCTCTTGTACATTGATTAAAATGTCTTGAGGTATTACTCAGAAGCAGATATAATGCATACAACATTTTGGAAATGGCTCGTCGTTAACTGATTTAATAAAAATCATTATGGTAGCTGTAGTGTACCCACATTCAAGATGGTTAACCTGTGCCTTGTTTATGAGTAGAGTTTTTTTTAAAGGGATCTGTCATCCAAAGGACATCTAGAGATAGGTCTAAATATAGTCTTTTCACTGAGCAATAAATATATTTTCTCAGAAAAATAACAAAAATTAACCAAATGATAAAATGTCAAATAACCCTTAAAGTGCACTAAAAATACTGCTGCTAGGATGCAGTTTGCTTCCGCCAATAACAGTCAAAGGCGGGAACTTTTTCAGTCAATAGAATTGCAGTATTGTTTTAGCCACCTGGTGGAAATACAGAGATCCTTCCGTGAAAATCCACTATAATTTCGGATATTTATATATTTTTTTAACACTAAGCAAATCTTAAAAGATATTAAAAAAAAAAAATTAAGGTCTATGTGATCTGCTCTTGATTTGGTCCAGTCTTGGGGAGTCCTGGCAGATTTCATCCCCCCCCCCCCCCAGGAAAAAAAAATATGGGCCCATGTGCACGGTTAGTCCAATATATAGAATGGCAGTAAAACACCTGTTAAAATGTCAAAACAAATAATTACTTAATTACTCACCTGTTGTGCGGCAGCGATGTAAGCCCCCATGCTGCCAGTGACATCGATCGCAAAGGCCAAGTCCAGAACACTGGAATCATGTGCAGCTAACGGAGGCTTTTCTCCCAGTTGGAGTTGAACTGGGCCGTTTCTCTCAGTATCTCCAGTTGCCATGGTAATAATTTGGGTATATGTCCTTGTATTTTCAGTTGCCAAGCCTTCAGTGGGTACGTACGACCAGGAATGTCAGACAAACTGTCAGTGTTGTGAAGTGGCCGCCATTTTATACCACGTGAGAGTGTTGTAAACGTTGGTAACGTTGTTGATACGTTCAAGTAGGTCACGTGGCTACGTCATATGCTATTTATAGAACAGGCGTTGGATCAACGTTTATTGATAATAGATCGGTGCAATAATTGGATAATAAGAAATAACAGCTTAACCAATATGCATATATTAGAATTTTGCAAGGACTCGTAAACATTTGTTATTATCCTACTTTTCTGAGAGATCCATTAAAATGTGTAAGATGGTCATTATTAATTAATAAATGTAAGGGGCTACTGTGAGCCCCAACCAATGATATTCACTTGCTGGGAACATTTTAGGATTTAATACAATCACACATTGTTTTATTTTATTATAGCCATCCATTAGGGGTCAAATAATATTTAGCCTTCACAGATTGTGCATGGGATGGTCCTAAAGCATATGTATAGAACTTGTTATCAGTATACATTGTACCATACAGTAGATAATATATACAAGTGTCAAGTGTTAGTATGACCATAATTTGTATTTTATATTCAAGACTGTCATTATAATAAAAAAAGTGGGCTAATGCTTATAGGGGAGCTTGATTTAATTATAAATTAGATTATTTCATTCATGTTTGTAGCTATTTAATAAAAAGTTTGGACCCAGGGAACAGAGTGAGCTAATTCACATACATTTGTTTCATAGTATCAATAATGTTGTGGCTCTCATCAGTAATAGATAAATAGATAGATAAATATATATATATAGATAGATAAGATAGATAGATAAATAGATAGATAGATAGATATGGAAAGTGCGCCCTCTAAGGCAAGTTCGTGCTGCTATCGAGGGTTGATTGATGAGGTGAGAGAGAGAGGAGGAGTCCACAATGACAATGATGTTACACATTTACCCATGGGTGGGTCTTTTACTTGCCTCAGCATAGACACCGAGTACAAGACATCTCCAATTTAACGTCTCATGCTATCAACATCCAGCTGCTAGGATGTAGCTCATGAAGAGTGCCTGGGTGGGGGGGATCTAACCTTGGACCATTAGGCCACCCAGCTGCTTGTAGTGGCGGTTGAATTCATAAGTAAGCAGAAATTAAACTGGTATCTCCCACAATAGCTAATATATGGTCTGGGATTCTAGGATAATCAGAATTGTACCCCTTACCAGTGCAATTTAGCATTATGTACGCTGTGGTACAAATCTTCATATACAACCGTTAGCTATTGTATATGAGCCACACTGCGTTGGAATGGGTAGACAGCAAGAAAGTGGGCGTGGTTTGACGCAGCGTTGCCAGGGTCATGCATGGCAATCCTTGCACTAAGAACGTTAAATTATTTGATTACATGCCTGGACCACTTTCAGTTTAGTACAAGTCATTATGCAAAAAAAGAAATTATTGGACACAGTGGTGTTAAGTGGAGATCAAAACTAACTGATTCAATGAATATAATTGAATGATCAGATGTAAATATCAATTAAAATGCACTCAAAATACAGATACTTCGATGCTATTTGTTTCAGCCAATCACATTCAAGGGCGGAAACTTTTCCAGCCAATAGAATTGCAGTATTCCGTCGTAGCCACCTGGTGGAACTATAGAGAACCTTCCATGAAAATCCACTATTGTAGACGAGCGCTATTTTTCCAATGAATTGTAATGCGTGTTGTGAGGTTCAGAGGTGCAAAACATTTACACAATGGTTACATTGTGAGACATGAGATATGTACGTATAGTGTCGTATACATGTCTCACACGTAACTGGTCAGTGTACAATAAAAGAGAAACAAGAACCAGCTCTGCTCCATGATTTTCTTACTTACGTGGCGTTTATTCATGACATTTATAAAGCGCACTACAACAAAATATATCAACATAAAATGCTGGGCCTATTGAATTGTTTACAGCAATAAGAATGATTGCTAAGATGACGTCATAATGACTGCAAATTCCAGACTCACACACACAAATCATATATTTCAGCAGAAAGTGTAAAAAGAAATAAATTAACTTTCTGCTGCATGGGTCATGGAAGGAATTAATTTAAAGTCAATTTCTGAAATTTTCATTATTACAGGGCAAAAATAATCAGAAATTAAAAAAAAAAAAAGAAATCAGCCTTCTTAGCCTGCTGACAATACCAGACATTCTAATTTCCAAATTATCGTTTGCATCCATTGTAAGGGCCAAGGCTGTCCAATGGATTCATTGTTTCATGAAAAGTGAGTAGTACATGTTGTATGTAGATATATAGCACCAAAATCTGCTTGGTACACAATCATAAAGAAATATGAATAAATTGTCATTGACAAATGTAATAACTTCATAAATACTTACTGGTCAAAGGTTTTTTATATTTTCCAGAATCAACATTATAACGATTTTTAGGATCACAATAGCCTTGACAATACCTGTTAGAATCAATTTAATTTGTTAATTCTAAATTATCATTACCATCACATGCCAGGCAAACCATCAATAAATGCATAATAACAGTAAATAATGAGGTCCCACAAAAATATATAATATATGACACTTAAATTATTATTATAATTGCATGAATCATCAGAATTAGTATTTTTCTAACCGCTAAAACCACTCTTTATAATTAAACTACAAGTGTAAATTAATTGACTTTAACTGAGTACAAAACGATTTTTCAAAGATGAGAAATCTATCAATGATAATGTTGTTGTACATGATTATATATCATATATATATTTTTTGTGTTTTATTTTTTTTTGCATTTTATGCATAAAATTCTTGAGATGCTTGCAGAACGATTGAAACGGTATCACCCATCCCCGACTTCCGGAGGGCGAAAATGAGTTGGTTTATCGTCGCTTCATCGCCTTTGGTTAGTCGCCATTCCGCTAGGGCTGCGGTAGCTTGCTTGGTGGCATCCCCCGGGTACTTCTTCTCAATTTGTGAAATTTTCTCTTTAATCTTACTGGAGCTATTGTCTATTGGCAAATTGTGAGCAAGTTTCTTCCAGTTGGTTCCAATTGTTGATGTTATGGTTTTAACAGCTTCTGCTAGTTCAGGATCTGTTTTGAAAGATTTGGAAATAGTCTCTTCTCCACTCAGTTGTTTGATCAACATGTGAGCATTTCTGGGGGGTAAAGCAGGGGGCTTCTCTGTGGCTGTAGTCTGTTTTGCTTCATTTGCAGGAGGATCCGGAGCTATGCCTAAGCTTGCTATAGCAGCATATGGAGGATCATCTGGGCCAACAGTGGGTGGAACAGTAGTGTCAAGGTCACTCTTTCCTGAAAGACCAAAATAAATTGCTGGTACCAAACTAAGTGATCAATTATGAAACAGCCATTCTGCAATAGAGCCAAAAGTTCTAATCTGATAAGTGACAGTTATATAGCGTGGTACATTTTGTAGGTTGAGATTAACAACATATTACCACCAGGGGGTCATTCATGTCAGAATTGCTAAGGGGACATGATGGTTAGAAAACAATCCTATATGTCACAACAGTATAAGATACTTATCGATAGGAACATAAATCAAGACTTCTAAACAACATGAAAGGGAAAGTCAGCTTTAAAGTGTGGTGACAGCAAGTTGTAAATATGACTTTCTCTGCAGTTTGGAGCACTAATATCGCATCCAAGTTTTGTTTTTAACTAATTCACTCTGTATTATAACATACCTCCTTTTTCACTGAATTCCCACCTCGCTCTCGATAACTCTTCCCGCATGATACCTCTCATCGTTTCAACTCCTACTACTTTTCCGAGAGCAAAATCTTCAACTTCCGCAGGATCCAGATAATCCGAGTCAAGTAGGGCACGTTCGATTTCCTTTCTGACCATTCGACGGATAGTTCCTCGTCCGATATTTTTACCTTTTCTCTTCGGAAATTTCCTTTCCTCTGCCTTTTCTCTCTTAAATTCTTTGTTTACAAGAGAGTAACCAAGGGCAACATCTTCTATTTCTTTATTGTCTAATTCGACATCATTCTCGACTTGATTTTGTGGACTTCTAAAACCATCCGCTCGGCTGTAAATCGAATTAATTTCTTCTTCCTGGTCTTCTTCTTCATCTGATAGATAAATATCTAGTTCAGGAACAGTTAGCATCAGTGTGTTGTCTCCTTCCATTGTGAGGTATTGAACGACAGCTTTGTGACCGTTTGTCTGTAAAAAAATAAATAAAACATATTGTACCAATGTATTGAAATATGATCGTCAAAATCCAGCATCAGTGTGAACTAATTTACACGTTAAGCCTATTTTCATTTCAACAAAATATCTAAATTACATATTTAGGTTATTCGAGTAAAAGTTTTTAATTCCACCTGTGCCCTGAAGGCGGCAGTAGTTCCATCCTGGTCACGTGCTAGAACGTCTATTCCGATTTCCACCAGACGGCGCACCAGGTTGAGATGACCTTCTGTACTAGCATAGTGCAGGGCTGTCCATCCATATCTGAAATGTAGATATACATACAGTCAAATCTATTCATACTAGCATACAACAATCCGGCTTTAATTGTTATTACCAGCCTAAAATATAGTTTAAAAACAGTCTGTGAATCAAACGCAGGACCCACCAAAGAGCTTATCAATGTTTTTACCATTGGGCCACCAGTTTCATTAGCTGGCCCAGGTCTTTGAGAATATGAAATAATCATAATTTGATAGAACTGCATCGGATATAATGTCGAATTCAGATTTGTCTTGAATCTCTTAATTGGATAAATATGGAAATATGATTTAGTAAGATTAGCATAGTGCAGCCCTCTATGGCACGTTCTTGTCCGTCTCAAGAAAGAATCGACATGACTTAGGAATGAGCACATAAAGCCTCGATCATATATATCATGATAACTTAAATATTTACTCAATATTTATGTTCTTTTACCTTCGGGCTGAGTCATATACGAAGGATCGGATGGAATTGAATGCCCTGGGGCCGAACGAAGTAGTTCTTTAAATATCGTCAAAAATGACATTGCACCATCTTGTTTAGTACAGGGACTGACGTATTGTATTCTTGTGATTAATATACACTTTTATGCACTGTCAAATTCCTTGCTCTCCCACTAGGATACCTGCTCCCCTGATATCCATCAGACTCTCTCCTGTATAGAGGCCATATCGAGGGTCTGACATTCAGACTGGGTCTCAGCATGGAACTTGACTACAATATATACCACAATTCAATGTAAAATACCAATCATCCAGCATGTATCAGGAATTGAACCTGGACACTCTAAGAGACGGACCATCACTTAAACAACTTGACCAAATAGTCACAGTTAACATCGATAGAATACACTTTAAACTATTTGGGAACTGTTAAGAAGGTCTTTGTTATAATCCTGCAGGTTTAATTATATGTGAGTACACAACACTGTTAACTCATTCAATTCAATTCAATTTATTTGACCAGCTGATGTATTACTAAAATAACCTCAACATTACAACAAAATATTTTTTATGAATTATGGGTCTAACTTCTCCTTGACAAAAGCATTATTTGACAAAAATCCATGAGCAAATAGAGTCTTAAAACACACAGCCAAAACGAAACCTTTTGAAAATCTGGAGAGCAAAGTAAAAACTATCTGTTGTTTGCATAGTCAGACAACTTAAAAACTAACTCTATTTTTGCAATTCGTTGTCAAAAAATAACCAGAATAATGACCTTGTGAGTTCTTCGTGGGATCTTTCAAAGCAAGATTTTGTGTTACACCATACATGTGACTATATAAGGGCAGGGGCCGATCTCAGTTGGGTTTACAACCGCTGGGTCCTACGTTTGATTCCCCATTGAGCCTATAAGTTGGATGGCTGTTTCATCCATCATCTCATTGCCATGGTCCCTGCCTGTCCTAATTAGCCCAACGGGTATAGAAATACAAGACGTAAAGCCCTAATCCACCACCCACGTGACTATTATACCAGAATAAGGATATTTTTTTAATTTTGTTTTTATTTTTATTTTTACAAAATAATATGGGAGGTCAAAGCCCAATAGTATTCTGGATACCCCTGGAATTGACCGTAACAGTGAAATTATGTAATATTGAGGTGACACTGTTATTGACTTACTTGTCTATCTTAGACTTGTCAGCTTTGTAGACTGTAAGCAAGAGGTTGACAGTGTTGAGTTGATCAGCAAAGGCTGCCATGTGGAAAGGGGTTGTCCCACTTGAAAGAGCTTCATCAACAGGAATATCTTGATCCAGCAGGCACATCAGGATGTCATCACGACCTGTGAGAAAATGGAATATACCCTTTGCAGCAAGATTTAACAGTTGTAAGTTTTCATTAACAAATTTGGCCTGGTATGTACAGTTAGTTGTTTCATAAAATATGGTCGACTCTAGTCAGCTTTAGCGACCTATTCCTGGCTGTAACTGTAACTTGCTATAACCAGCTATTTCTGTCTACTTCTACCTTATAGTCGGCTTAAACTACCACTACTAAAAAAATATAAAGCTTGGTCAATGTAAGAAATTAATCTAATATATAAGAAATATATATGTGCAATAGACATGCATACTTTCAACAAAAAATAAAAAATATGTGTAACTCAACTTATGCACCAAATGGTGCTGCATGTACTTTTTGAGTAGCCAGCTATAACCGGACAGTTCCGCTTAGTGGCAGATAGAATCATATAATAGCAAAAGTTGCCTAGTTTTGTCAAGGTTCAATTTGACTGGCCGTTTTTAATGAAACTAACTGTATATCTGTTACTCACATCAAAATGGTTCTTTAATTGCACCTATACTAGCTCTTGCTACACACCCAAGCACTGCCTGCTATACCTGGTCCACACTTGAGTGACCACCCAGGTTATTGTCATTGTAATGATTACGTAGAATAGTCTTTCAATTCCAACTTTCCTTCAAGATTCACCCATGACATCATGAGGGATTTAGTCAAACAAACTGTTAACTGCTAAACTGTTTTGATTAAGTCTTAGTTATGTCAGATAGGCTTTTACAATGCTATCTTGCTTGGCTTGAGTATTGTTTTGTTTCTTTGGAAAATAAAACATGTAATTGATAGTGCAAACACAAGACATCTTGTTCTTAGAATCAAGAGAACATTGAAAAGTGATTCTAGGTAATTACAACGAAAATAACATTCGTATTTTACACAATTCTCACAGTGATACACTCCTCAATGCTCTGCCCAAAAAGATGTGCTGCCTGAAAAGACACGGTGGCCACAGCTACGCTATATTAAAGGCTTGAAGAACAGGGCATTCTAGACCATTTCTATTAGTTTTCTTTAGAAATAAACTGAGATTTACTTGCTGTCAGAATTGGCTCAAATGTGCAGTGTCTCCATGTGTAATCAACAAACAACAGCAACATCCCTCAGAAAATTTTGCCATAAAGCAAACTCTCAATTATCTTGCATTGTATGATTGTAGATTACATTGAAAGATAATTCAGTCCAACATTATATATAACTATGAACATTAGAACAAATGCTGACAAAATAAATCAAACAAATACTTCATTTTCAAAGTCTTACCCAGCATTGCAGCCAAATGGATCGCACTCATTGTCCCAATTTCATACTGAAGCAACTTTGCCAATAAGGCATCTCCCTTCATGAAATCATTGAAGACGTCAGCTAAGCTAATTTGATGACGTATTACGTGACGTAAAGACTCTTTGTCTCCCTTCTGGAACAATGACTCAGTTGCTTTGACGTCATTTTTGACTACGTGCTGTAGAACAGTGTGAACGAGGCTGTCCAGCGACATCTTGTGTATTGTTCAAGAACTAACACAAAAGCAATATGGGCTAAAGTAGATTTTCTAAGTAATGAAGACCCATATCTGGGTGTATCAATTGTTGCTATTTAGATAGTTATTTCAATGTAGCTTTAATAAAGTACAAGTTTATGATATCCAGTTTAAAAATAAGCTGGTGTGGTCTTGTTAAATAATTTAATAATAAAAACAAAAACAATTGTTACTCCAAGTTTGCTAATTGCAGTATTTGTAGATGTCCTGTGTATATATAAAGGAAGTGTATATAGGTCACATTGTATGATGAACTCAATGTTCTTGAGTTGAAAACTAGTATATTCCAATTATCCACAACAATTTGATGCAACCTGTCTATCCAAATACTCAATGTTATCAATATTCCATGTAACTGAAGTATTGCCTTATAGTAACAATAAAACTTCCTGATAGGGGTAAAAATAAGTCCATCCAAGTTGACCAAACGTATCTTAGACTGTGTTGTGGAATGGGGGATCCAGCCCCTTTCATGGTTGAGTGATTTTTGATGTCGCGAATTGAATTTTTGTTTCCTTATTCGCAAACAGTCATGGTTGGCTAGTCTAGCAGATCTAACAGTGTGATATGATTTAAGACTCATGTCAGAGGGCAGCTGCACCAAGGAGTGCCCTGTATTACCTTAACTATTGTTATTGGTCAGGGCTTCATTGAAAAACAGGGTGCAACTGAATGAAATTACCCTGTTTAAATAAAGGTATCATTGACTTTGGTTTTTTTGGCTTCATCATCAATCATCAGGTACAGGAATCAGTTACCAAGGGTGCTGCCAAGTATCTGTGATCTGTGTTTGTTTAAAGTCAATTTAAAGCAATTTATATATGGTGCTTCTTTATTCAAATATGACTTATTCTTTTAATTTAGCTTATTTCTGTTTATTTTATATTATGCGTTTTAAATGTATGTGTTATTTGTATGCAAAGAACTTACAGGAACTATTAGCAAAACATAATTTGCTGAAATTGTGTACCTGTTTAACTATATTTTTAATAAAATAACTAATGATAAATCATCTTCTTCATCATCATGAAGGCAGGTGGCCTCCAGAAACTTCCCCAGTGTTCATATATTGAGCTGCTCTCATTTTATTCCATCTCTCCATTCTCTCTTCAAAAGAAATAATATAACTATTGTGCAAAGTTTTTATCATCTGAACGGTTTTTTATTTTGTGACATGTTGCATGAAACCTTCAAAATATTCAGGAGAGATGCTAATAATATAATTTGAGTATACTCCCAATAAATAAATACTTTGTTATTTACTTTCACTGTCCAATATTTTTTTTATAGTATTAGAAAGTATATATTGACAGAAGAGGTTATATTGGACAGAAAGTCCATGGTTATATTGGATCCAAGTGGAGAATAACAAATGTTGGATGGAAAGTTGTCCAATATAAAGGTTTTTTATATTCAGATGAGGACTCCAACCACTGTATTGTATTGTATTGTATTGTATTGTATTGTATTGTAATGTATTGTATTGTAATGTATTATATTGTATTGCATTATATTGTAATGTATTGTATTGTAATGTATTATATTGTATTGTTTTGTTTGCTGGTTAGAAGCTGAAGCAGGTAAATGACCATCTGCTCATGGCAGATGTAATGCTGAGATGACACATTTACATTTTTTTGTTACGATTGTGCTGGATGTTAATATTCCTTACCACAAATATACAACAGCCGGAGTTGATTCAAGATTCAAGAAAGTTTATTTACACCTAGACGAAAAATACTTGCTAAAAATACATTCAATGTTTCTGCACATAAATAAGACAGTTGTGAGTCAACTCCCAAAGATTCCAAGCTGGTGGGAGTTGGCCACATAACAGAAAAAAATTAATTAAATAAAAATGATAATAAATTCCAGCGTTAAAAAAGCAATGCAACTGAATAATACAAACTAATTAAGTAGCATTCTTAGGAATCATTATTGGATTATAAAAGTACATTAAAAAAATGAAGAGGTCCAATAAAAATGAACTAATACTAATCAGTTTCAGTGTCAGCTCCAGGGAGATACAAGAATATTAAGTCCAAAAAGAAATAGTCAATGAGTGGGGGCCTAGCTCAGTGGTAGCGTGCTGGGCTTCCAACCACTGGGTCCCGGGTTTCTTTCCCGGTCGAGCCTAAGTTGGATGGCTGTTTCATCCTTCGTCTCATTGCCATGGTATCTGCCTGTCCTAATTAGCCCAACTGGTGCAGAAATACAGGACGTAAAGCCCTATTCCACCCACCACATCATCAAGATAAAAAATGGGCCTGAATGCATAGGTTACTATTTAATTTTGAAGTTAAATAGGACTATGAGAAAGCAGCTCTAAACATTTGGACACCTGTTAAATATTTGCGTTTTCTGCTGAAAATCACATGTGACAAGCTCATAATTTACGGATGGTTCAATTGAAGCCAGTAATTGAGATGTATTGAAATGAAAGTCACTTGCTCATTAGCATGTTAAAACATTATTTTGGATGGCGATCACATCTTTAACATTGTGTGGTATTTGATGAAAATCACATATCCTACAATTGGAATTTTCAGTAATTCAAAATAGTGTTATGACAATCATCTAGATAAATACAGTTTCTTCCCTAGAACTCCAATTTCAATGATTAGATCCCATCACCATTTAAGAAGATAAGATTCACTGGAGAACTCCCACATTTTATAGTAAATTTAAGGTCCAGTATCTCGGGGGCAGGGGCCTAGCTCAGAGGTAGCGCACTGGGCTTCCAACCGCTGGGTCCCGGGTTCAATGCCCGGTCGAGCCTAAGTTGGATGGCCGTTTCATCCTTCATCTCATTGTCATGGTCCCTGCCTGTCCTAATTAGCCCATCAGGTGCAGAAATACAGGACGTAAAGACCTATTTACCCACCCACCCAAGGTCCAGTATCTGGCATATTGTGTTAAGCACCTGTAAATGTTACTTTATATTTCTTCGACAGGTGTATTAGTATGGTACTTAACACACGGGCTCAAAAGTATTTTTTTGCAAATTATGTGCACAATTCTTTGCAGAGAAGCAAACAAGCCAATGTTTTATCGATGATTTTATCCTTGTGTGTTTTATTTTTATATTTTGTATTTTAAATCTACAGGGCCCTGTTGTAAAACAGACAGTATGCTGACACATGTTACCCTGTTAAAATATATTGAAATAAATAAATTGTCAAAGAGTAAAATATTAATTGGAAAGGTTTCTAAAGTTTCATAAGACTGGCACATCTCATAAAATATATATTTTTTTATGCAGTGTCTAAATAATAGACGGTATATTAGTGTCTGCGATCAATTCATGCTTGGTTGCTCTTCTAAATCCAGACAAGCAATTAGTGCACTGAAGCAAATCAAATAAGTTCTATGGTATTGCTGGAAAAGCTGGAGCATGCTATTTACAATATCTAATAATTACGGTAGCAAACAGGCCAAATATTTATATAGAGATACTGGCTTTTCTTCTTATCTTAAGTCTAGTATTATCCCAGAAGTGGAAGAAGGTCTCATTGTACCGGATGAAATAAGATATTATAAGATAACTCTTCATTATCCAAGAAATGGAAATTTGTTGTACATTGTACAGGCATACATGTATAAAACTAAATATCTAAATGATATATAGCAATTCCTACTGACGAGTCTGATGCTTTTAGGCACAAATTAATTTTGACGTTTTGTTTTCTCTGCCATAGATCTGAGTATCTTTCTAGAGAAAGGGAATGTGTAGCAGGACTGTTGTCAATCATTATTTCCTTAACCTTATTCAAGGCTTGCCCTTCATTTACAATGTTCAGACTGTCTTAAATAATTTTACCAGCCGTGGGTTCATATTTGCTAGAGAGCAGCTTGTTTTGGTTTTGGCAAGTAAGACTGGACAAAAAATTAAAGCACACATTTGGCAATCGGAAAGTTTTAAAAATCAATGGCATGATTTATTTATCCAAACCAAACGGTCTCAAGCATCTGAGAAAATACAAACGTCCATTTTGGTTAACCCTTTTTTTTCTTAGTAAATTTATACTTCTCCATTTGTTCAATTTCGTCTACATCTACATGCACAGGTTGCAGTGGGTTGCCTAAGTCAAAACCTTAAAGTCATAGTACAGCAATATTAATGGGGGCAGCTATTTTCAGAAATATCGCTTTTATAGGAACTTGCACCCACTGCAAGACTGGTGACCCATTAACAGCTTTGGCCAGTCCTTCGTCAAATATGTGATCTTGATATTTCAGTTCAGTTTTTATTAATTGCGTTGTTGATAATCTTTGCAATATCTATGTTGTTTGTTGAGCTGAATAGTGGATTTTCATGGATGGTTCTCTATATTTCCACCAGATGGCTATGACAGAATACTGCAATTCTATTGGCTGAAAAAGTTCCCGCCATTGACTGTAATTGGCTGAAGCAAACTGCATCATAGCAGCAGTATTTTTAGTGCATTTTAATGTATATTTGACACTTTATCATTCAGTTGATTTTTGTTATTTTTCTGAGAAAGATATATTTATTGAATAAGTCAGTGATTATCTTCTATGTCTGAAAAGCAAAATGAGTAACCAGAGGAGAGGAAGGACCTATGTCTTGCTGAACTCAGGGCTGCTCAGTGAAAAGACCCTATTGTGTCAGTGTTGGTCAATGTTGGTTCTGTTTGAATCTGAATTTGCTGTTCTTTGAGGTCTAGTAATCTGAGACTGACCACTGTGATCGGACAGATCATCTGGTGGTGCCATGGTCCCTGGCTTGTTATCAGATCCCTGATTGTCTGATGGCACATCTTTTGCTTCGAAGTATCCATGGTCATTTCTACTTCCTGTACTTCCGGTGAACTGCTACCCATAGGTGTTTGCTCACGTTACCAAGACTGATGACGTCACTGGAGCATTGTCTGATTTCTACAAGCTGGTTGTAAAATTCATTCCTACTAACAGTTATACTCAAAAGAACTACACAATGAAGGGTGCAGTATATCTAACTTGTGCTTTGCAATAAAGCACACCTGCACTTATTTACCTTAACATATCAAGATATTAATTAATATAAGAGTATTAATTAACTTATGAAACATTAATAAAATATAACATGCAAATAGATGTAAAATATACTACTGCAATAGATTGTGACAGCTCTCTGTCCTTTTTAGTTAAGAGACTAGCATACCAGGGCAGTCTGTGTGCTTCCACCTGACTCTGTCTGGGTTTGTAGTTTGTGTCTGTATATGACATTTTGATTATATGTGTTTATGACATATTTTTTATGTCCTTAAGGGAATAATCCTTTAAACTGCAATCTGTTGTTGATCTTTTGTTGGACAAGGCTAATGGTCTATGAATCGTTATGTCATGGTCAACTTGGCTGAATTAAGCTGAGAACCATAACATAAGGAAAACATGTAAAACCAGTAATACTCTTAACAGTCAGCATCTCGGTGTATTGGCCAGGGTTGTATGCAGTTCTGGAGGTCCCTCTGGATTCAAAATGACAAGGACCACAATTGCTATGTATTGTCTGTCTATAAACATAAAAAAGACGCGTTTGGCTAAAGACAATGCTGCGAAGGACCTGTGCACAAATAAGCTCAATGCAGTGGTTGAGTGCATTCATACGGGAAAAACAGCAAAAAGTTTTGGAATGGTATACACCACTGTAAAGATAAATATCAGTTTCAGGGAGATATCTCATATATTAAAGACACTGAAAGACTATTTCTGATGGCCTATCTGTTGCGAAATATCTATGGTCATTTCTACTTCCTGTACTTCCGGTGAACTGCCACCCCTAGGTATTTGCACACGTTACCAAGACTGATGACATCACAGGAGCATTGTGAGATTTTCACAAACTGGTTGTAAAATTCATTACTACGGTTATACTCAAAAGAACTACACAAAGAAGGGTGCCAATAAGAAAATGCTACCTGAACATAAAGGAGCTCAAGGGAAGTTGAATAATGTGTCTTTCGGCCAAAGTAGATTTGCAAGGATAACAACTTTGCTGAGTGGTTCAATGTTATAAAATTGGGAACACTTACATATATCAACTGCCTTTAACTCTTCAAGTCAGTTATGCTGAGTAACTCGCAATCAAAAGAAGTGTACTTGTATCGCCATAAAAGTAACTTTGGAAGCAACACTCTTCTGTACAGTGAAGCAACAATGTGGTATGAATGGCCTGGGGTCTATTTACAAACTGCTTTTTAATGACAATCTGATGATCTCATGTGTGAAGAAAATTAAATCGGTGCAAATGATTGACTGACTGACAGTTGCAAGATGCTATTGAGAGACTTCAATAATTTTAACAAAGAAGCTCTTAATGCCACAATTTTATTTTCGATTTTTTTTTCTTTTTTTTACAAAGCTTGTAAAGTATCACTTTGATCTCGGTTTTTAATTGTCACATCAACATTCTACAATTCTTATTATATAACATATGTACATGTCTTCATTGAGGCAATACATTTTTTTATTATTATTATATAATTATTGAAAACAAACACTGACGTTTTAGTTGTGTTTTATTTCTGATTATAACTTTTTACAGTAATAACGTGAACTATATAATATCTGTACAAGGATAAACATATAACAAGTGGAAGCTCAAAACAATATTTCAAAATTTTGTTTTCAGAGATTAACAATACAAAATTTGTGTAAAAATCATTAACATGATATGCAGGACTAATGTTTTTTTGTATTACATAAATCATATTGCAATTGTTTATTTACATGTAATGTGCACTTCAATTGATATCCCAGCCCAACGTCAATGCCTTCATTGTGAAAACTACATTGTATATATATATATAGTCAAGTAGACATAGGCGTAGGAGGTGGGGGGGGGGGGGCAGAGGGGGGGGGGGCAATTGCCTCCTCCCCAAGTGTCCAGGAAAGCCAAAAATTCGGGCAAAAAATTGAAAGATTCGGGCATAAAGGGATGCTAATAAAAGCCTTAAAATTCGGGCAAGATGACCTTTGCCCCCCCCCCCCCCCCCCAAAGAAAGGTGCCTCCTACGCCTATGCAAGTAGAGGAAGTAAGAACGTATAAAATTACTATAATAACAATATAGTTATATGTACAAATATGTTATGACAATTTAAAGTAAGTGCTAATGTGTTGTTTAGAAGTTAAAGAAGCTATAATGGTATTCAAAATTATAAAATTTAGATGTCAGTAATTGTAAAGGATTGTGAAAAAAGAAAAAAAAAAAAAAAAATATATATATATATAAAACAAAAATGGAAAAATGTTTTTAAACGAAAGATAATCAGCACCATTTTTGTGATATTTTTATCTATTACTTTTGAAAGCCAATAAAATCACAACTTTTGTGACGTCACAAGGTTTCAAGAGTACGAAACTAAATTCATGTCATTATCAAATGTTCAAAAACAAAACCGCAAATTGGCAATAGTCTTTAATAAGGAATACTTTATTCTAATAAGTATATATTGCCTTTTTTTGTGTTTGGCATGTTGTAATATATTTTTAGTTTTCTTGATGTGGAAGATTTTATTATGATAACTGCTATTTTGTGCATTTCATAATGTAATCTCATAAACTACTCTAGCTTCAAGATGTTTATCTGCACTGACTGAAGCCTCCATTGGTTCAAAGCTTCTCCTTCCAGATATTTTTCATAATCCAATAATTCTGTGACATGGTACTCCATTCTGCTATCCCAGAATAATTCGAATATAATGGCATCAATGTCATCATCTGTCAAAAGCTGTTGGAAAGTCAGGCATACATCAATTAGAAGATCAGTTCAGCTTGAAGATTACTGTATTCAAGCAGCTGAAATAACTTCCGGTGCATACACTGATGTAGTTCAACAAACTGGAAGACCTCTGTATCCAATATCGTAGTGATCCATCTGAAACTTTGTTCCAATCTAAAAGCTGCAGTATTTGGGAACATACAATGGAAGATCTATGTGTCCATATTGGAATATCCATTCATGAAGTCATTTGAATACCATACGTAGTCTAAGGAGAAATGTGCATTTCAGTCTAAAGATTCTAAGATCTGCACTTCGTCTTGGATCTTTTTGACAGAGCAATATCATACCATCCACTGCTTTGTCAATTTATTAAACCGATTATATTTTGTGGTCCCCAGTTATTAATCATTTCAGGAAGATAATTTCTTCATATAAGTCTTTAGATGATGGATACTTTGAGGGTACACTGTTGGAAACGTATAAAAAGCAATTTCTGAAGTCTTAGAAGTCTTGGGATTATTTGTTAATTAGAATCGGTAAATGACTCTAACTTTACAGATATCTTGATTGAGCGCAAAAGCTCTTTGAGACGTAGCATCGTTGTCGAAGTCATTGTTGTTCGGATTCGTCTGACTGGAGAGGGTGCTCATCATGTCATCCATGCTACTGCAACTTCCTGTGATGCTAGAGTTCTCGCTGGTTACCCTAGATCGAGGGTTTGGGAAGCGGGTGTGGACTAAAGTGACGTTGCCAAGGTCTTCGCCATCGTCTTTGTACTCGATGGCACCGAACTGCTCGTCTTGTGCTTTGAGTGCCTTGGCGCTCTTCCTGCATCGAAGCATCGCTGTTGTGATTTTCATAAAGATAAACACTGTTGTAAGAGCGAAGTACGTTGTGGACATGATGAAGAACGGCGAACCAACTTCATGGGATAGGATCGGTTGCAGGAAGACCACTAAATACAAGATGTAAGGTAACACGATGAAGTGTGTCAGCGCTCGTGCGACCCAAACATCCAAGATCATCCAGATAACTACATGGGCCATCATGATGGACAGACTGACATATTGCGCTTGGTCATCATCCAGCAGATCGAACCTCTTCAAGATCATCGCGATGGTGTATGCTGTGACCACAAAGGTCCATGCGACAAAAGCTGTGAGAGCATTCTGAACCAGAGCTCGGATGGTCCACACGTCGACGATGTATCCTCTTGCAATGATGTCTTCTTGGTACATCTTCGTAGCATGAAGCGAGATGGCGACAGACAGACTGAGAAAGACGGTGGCTGCTAACATGCAGATAGCTGAATAGACGTAATAAGCTTCGTTGTCCCATAACACGATCCATCCTAAACATCCTGCCGATCCAAGTGCATAGGTCAGGAACATCGATGTTGGAAGAATTGGAGGATCAATTATGAGGGCACCGCTCTACAACAATCAATGAATAATAATATATACATAAGTACAACTTGCAGTTTTGTTGGATTGTTTTCTCTTCTTACTGCCAATATGTTCAAATTGTTCAAGCAAAGTGTTTACAAATAAATAATTTTGAAGGAGAGTATTTGGTGTATCATAGAAAATATCGAGAAATATCGAGCATTACCTGCTTTGAAATATATATAGCAATTATAGAAAGCTGATATTTTGTGGGCTATTGCAGAAGTGTAGATATTCTTTCGCAGAATCATAGAAATATTAAGCCGATAGCCTGAGGTTACTGGTCTATCACTGCTTTTAAACGAAATTCTGTTAGTTAAATTGATTGAGATTTCCACGAGTGCAGCAACATTTAACAACAGGTGATTATTCCATTTTCAATGTTTTTTTGGAAATAATTGTTGTTTTACCTTGAAATGTTTGCACCCTAGTATCATAGCATAGATGAGCCAGCTGATCTGAAGACCATAGACCACACCCCATATTGGAATGAGCCAGGAGGGATCCACTATGGCCAAGCTGTGTACTTGCCAGTTTTCTCCCTGGGTGTGGGACATCATACCTGGAAAGTAATATTCATATAAGATTTTGATGTATGAAGAAGACTACTAATGAGCCATTTATGTGGTCTGTAGTAGTCTATACTATTTAGGTCAGCAATATTGCCATAAAAAAGTACACAGGAAACATTTGAGAAGACATATTGTGTTCTTCACCATTTACACCAGGTGGCGACACTGGCCAGTGGTATTGGATTATCAGATTCTAGAAAGAACTTGATTGATTGATTGATTGATTTGCTCCCCGGTGTATCTAATATTTTCCCTCTAATATTCCCTTCTTTTGCTTTAATTTTTTTCCACTCACCCAAATCCACTGCGATGTTCGACCATGACAGCCCATGGAATATGGCCACCCAAAGAAGAATAAGAAAAGCAAATAAGAGAGAACAGAGATAGGTCAGGCCACTCTCCTTGCCCATCTTGGAAAACTGGAACGTCATCGACCAATCGGAGGAGTTGAATACGTCACGTGATGCTGTTGAACCAATCAGATGCTGTGGTACTTCGACGTCAGAAATACGTCACAAAATGTTTATATAGTCGTCTGGAATTGAAAACAAAGCTCCTTCATAATAATACTTTATGAACGTAAGTTTAGACTTTAGCACTTGCATAAGTAATTATTTAAGGTCTTGCTGCTTACCAAGAAAGAAATATCGTCACTGCATCTCCTAAGGCTGGTTCATGGCCAGCCTAGAGAAATTTACATGTTGTCTGATGTTGCCTGTAAAGATAAAAAAATTCAAAAATATGAAAATAAGAGTGCTTTTGCAGCCAAATTCAGACTTGGAAACAAGTCTAATAGAGTTGGAAGCTAAACTCCACACTCCAGAGGACGTCATGTGAGTCCAGGACTCTTATTGGTCGAAGGACTTGGCCAATGACATACCTTGATTCAAATTACATCCTCTGGAGTTTAGCATCTTCCACTAAAACTGCATATGAGTAAGAGCGAGTCAAGATATAATACATATAGGCATACAACAAAACTAAAATTATGAAAATATATACTGATGACAACTAGTTCTCACTGACAACCTACACGTTTATAATTTATTGCTATGGTTACTCAATCAATATATTCCTTCAAAATGGTACTAAATCTCAGCCATGAGAGACGTCCACATGGGACTTTGTCATTGGCAGTGCCTTGTACTCGGTGTCTATGGTTGAGCGAGTAATACACCACCCATGGAGTAACTATGTGGCCTAATACTCTATCATTGCACCTCATTATTACTTCTGCTAAATAAAGACATTGACAATCCGGTCTGAGAATCATGTTTGCATTATAAAGAAATGACAAAAGTTAGTACTGTAAACATAATAATTATGTAGAATAATCTTAGTAACTATTTAGCTACTTTCTGTGTAATTGCATACAGTTCTAAAACTCGCCTATGACCTTCTACATTTTTAGTTGTACATTGCATACATGTCATATTAATAACATAATATAATTGCCTAAAGTTATTTTTTTTTAAATAAATACCTCGTAGTATATTGGCAGATTATGTACATGAGTTTTTTCAAACATATTAAATTTGTACATTAAGCATGATGTATGAACTACACTGTGCACATGTGTTACACGCATGATATTAAGCATTCATATTTTGTATTACGAATATCACATGTAGTACATATATGGTATTACACATACATATCACAGAACCATGTCAAATATTATTTATTTTCCACGCTTGAATGCATTTAACAAATATATCTGGTGCCTACAATATGCATATATAGTGCCTCAGGGTAAAGGTGCTCTTATGGCCTGGGAGATCTCAATACTGGCATCTCAGTAGGATAGGATAGGATAGGATAGGATAGGATAGGATAGGATAGGGTAGGATAGGGTAGGATAGGATGGGATGGGGTGGGATGGGATAGGATAGGATAGGGTAGGATAGGATGGGATAGGATGGGATAGGATAGGATGGGATGAGATAGGATAGGGTAGGATACTGTTGCATTTAATACTTTATTAACACAGGATAGATAGGATAGGATAGGATTGGATTACTTTATTAACACAGGATGGGATAGGATAGGATTGCTTTTTTGACATAGGATAGGATAGGGTAGGATAGGGTAGGATATAGTAGGATAGGGACACTGTAATAGGCGAGGATATGCTAGGATAGGATACCGTTAAATCTAATGGTTTATTAGGATAGGATAGGATAGGATAGGATAGGATAGGATAGGATAGGATAGGATAGGATAGGATAGGTTAGGTTAGGTTAGGTTAGGTTAGCATAGAGTAGGATAGTGACACTGTAAGTGTTGAGGATAGGATAGGATACTTTATTAACTAAAAACATTTAAGTGGGAGTGAGATACTGCATATTAAGTGAATGTCAAAATTGGATAAACACTCTTAATATTGAGGTGATCGTATGGTGAGGTTAGTATAAAACCCCACCAAAGTACCCATCAATACTAAGACCCCCTCTTAACTTATGCCACAGAGATTTGATTCAATCTAAACCAAGTAATTAGAATCCCCCACATGTTAGAAAGTTCAACATTAAGACCACCTCGATATAAGGATATAAGAATAACTGTGGTGATAGTGTATATACATGTATACAAAATTTCTTTTTGTTTGTTTGTTGTAATTTATCATTAGAGATAACCAAAATAATTGTATTAACAAGTCTTAGACCGGTGAAAAAAAAAATATATATATATATATATATATGCAAGGTCACCTTGCTATTGAGGCAATATGGGGTGAAATTAAGTGTGTCCTTATTAGAGAGATTTTAATGTACACAGTATATAGTATGCCTCAACCATTATTGAGCACACTGTATTAAGTAACACAAGTTCATTAGTATGTGAGAAATATATAGCATGTGAACTTTAATACTCAGATCATGTAACTCAGCTAATAACTTAATATGTGAGATGATTTTTACATGTTTAGCATGTCATTTCAGAATGTGGAATGCAGATTAACATGTATATCTCCAACGTGTCACCATGCGTTATGTTTGTAGAGTGGATTATGATAGATTATGATAGATTATAATTATATCAAGATTGTTTCCAGTTAATATATTTTAATGTTCTTAGTGTTAAGACTGTAATCATGTTAATTTAGGCAATGTAATTAAAAAAGTGAAGTGTTACATTAGCCAAACAAAGGAAGGATAAATAACCTTTGACAAAGTATATTAATGTTAAATAGTAAATCCTTTAATATTTCCATGGTGACGTCACATATTAAGTCTTACATAATGTTCCATGCATGTCTTTGAATATACACTATAATATTGTTTTCAATTTGGTAGGAATTCTGTGACTATATTAGGTCTTCAAATGTCTATAATATAATAATTTATATCTTTTAATAATATAGAAATTTAAGGAACTAATAAAGCCACAGAATTACTACCAACTTAATCATTGTTAATATATTTTTTATCATAAAATATATATATAAACCAATAAACTAGCTAGTAGTTAGGTTCATTTATGGCCTTGAACCTGGGTAAACTTCTCACTAACACCAAAAAACAAGTCAAGACTGACTTATAATTATAATCAGAAAATATTCCAAACATACTTCTCCCTATTTTTGGTTATGTCAAACACAAGAATTATCATTTTGCTTAAAAAGCGCATCATACCTTTTATGACTGTCTACAAAACATCACAAGCACTGAGAATCTGTTGCCATGGAAACATGCAGGGGACTCACAGATGTTTGGCAGAACATCAAAGTCAGAGTAAAATCACTAGGGGCTAGAATATATATATATATAGGTGTTGATGAATGTTAGGATCTGTATGCTAGTGATGCTTATGATTTATGAATATGAAATATGATAATATGTAGGCTGGAAGATTATAGAGTCAGTTCTCGGTGCAAAATTATACTCGACTAAGGTCCAAGTTAAACTTAATGATTGGTTTGGGACAACATGTCAAGGAAAAGTTTATGACTCAACTAATTTAAAGCTTTATCATCTGATCATTACGTCTGCCTCTGCAGCTGGTCACATGTGCTATAGGCCAGTGGCACTAACACAATACAATGCAATGTGAAAAAATTCAACAACTAAAAAATTGTAAGCCACAGTAAGAGAAATATTGTTGTATATTTTGAATAAACAAATAAAAAACATAATTTAACTTGTTGTTATGAAGGCATTTCACGGTGCTAAGGGCAACGTTATTGGACAATATTTCACGTACTGCATGTCCATACATTGTTCATATTACATGTAACAATACAATATTTAACACCATGATTTTAGATTTACCCACGCAAAAAGTTTCTTTGTCTGATAATAAGGAGTGTTATACCTATGAGCAGTGCACATGTCGCAATAATATTGTCAACAAATCTCATTGTCTTGTCATGTTGGAAAATTTAATTAACAATTGATGTAATTTTCTTGTTGATTGGCCAGAGATACAGCAACGAAAATATAGGCCAGGAATCCTTAGTGCTCAACAAAATTCAATACTAACACGTATGTCATATGGTGCCCTAATATGGTCAGTGTCCTAATATGGTCACTTTCAATTAATGCTTCCTAGTTTAATCTGCTGAGCAGTTACACCACTGAAAAAGCATTTTGAAACTTTAAAAGTGTCTTTTAAGTTCGCAAGGTCATTTATGGGTCTTTAAATGTGTCTGTTCAGTTCACAAGGTCATTCATATTTTGTATATGCATGAAACCATGTTGGCCATCAAGGTTTCTCTTCTCAACTTAAACATTTTTGCTAAGCTGGACTCCAAAATAGCTTTCTTTTGAGAGATTAGTTCATCTATTTTAAATCGGAGCCTATTTTATTAGGCAGAAGCCATTTGGTTCAATACATAAAACAAGGTGACCATAATAGGGCATCTTTGGTGACCATAATATGACACGGGTGTCCTAATATCGTCAGAATGAGGTTACTTGTTCTAACAGGCAGTTATTTTTTTAATATTTCATTATTTTTTGTGATTTTGTAAAATAAAATATATATACTTAACAATAGAGTTATTAGGAACATGCTAAGTGTGCAAGAATTTTATTGATAGCTCTAATAAACAAGAACCTGACCATAATAGGGCACCATACGTTATTGACCAAGAGAAAGTCTTATTGTCTCATCAGTACGTCTGCCTGTACATTGACACATCAACAGATAAAGAAAGACAGAGGGGAGATTGTTATATAAACACACTGATGGAAACTGTGAATGATTTAATGATGTCCACTAAAACTTAATGCAACAATCTGTTCATCAACAGAACATGGTTTTGCCAAGCAGAGCATTGGATATCGAATTCCTTCAATATTTAACAGTATGGATGATTTAGTTAAGACAAAATCCCCCCCCCCCCACAATTTCATAGAATATAAATTGAATTTCGTTATAGTTATGATGTTAACTGCAATATTCCAAATAGCTAAATGTGTCATATAATCAATGAAACTACCTTCTATTTATTCATTCTATTTTCATCAACTTGTTCTTGCACCAATTTCGTTTGTCGCTATGTGAGCCAATCCAATTAAATATGCTTTTGTACATACACTTGCTATATTTGATTTTTTTTTGTGTATCTATCTTTTTTCTCTGTTTCTATAAAATGTTCTATGCCAAATTCATTGACTTGGAAACAAATCGTATAGTCGTTGGCTGAGTGACTCCCTTAACCAATAGGTCATCTGGAGTTTAGCACAACAAATTTGCTTTAATCAGTTAATTACAATGTAAAATGTAACTAGTGGCCTTTGGACAGTGTTTTCTAAAGCCTTTGAAAGGTATCTAGGCTGTTTTGCAAGATAAATGAAGTCTGAGTCCGTAATAAATAAAACAAACGGCAGTACTTATTTATTGAGAAATTCGTTTTGTGTGAGTATAAGGCATACTTCCTTGATGTGTTTTCCCCTATGTCATTGTAAATTTACAGTAACAAACTGTCCTATGACAATTGGGTTGTTATCGATAGATAGATAGATAGATAGATAGACAGACGAGTACTCGTAAATTTTACATCTACTTGTTTACAGTGACGTAGCGTAACTTTAAGGAAAGAAAAGGAACTTGCATAGACATTGAAATCCCCAAAAATAAGCAAATAACTTCCCCAGGCAACTACATATCTCACTGTATTATAATACACACCGTTGATTATACTGACCACTGCAATGTTCATAGTAAACACTGGACTGACCAGTGGTGACCACTGACCACACATGAGACCATGGTCACCCAAATGACCTCTCAGACCTGTCCAAGGATGTTGACTACTGAGTCCATCTGTCACTCTACAAGAATTTGACCAGTGGTCAGTGGGATTTTAGTATTTCTAAGCCGCTGCTTTATTTACATTGATTAACTAAGAGTGTACAAATGTAAACAATGTACTGTGTAGTGTAATTAAGTACATTATCTGGTAATTAGTACTGGTAATACACGTAGTAATTACAGGTTTTATGTACACCTGCATGTTTGTGTGGTAGTGCTACTGAGCAAAGAGTGCACTGGGTGGTATCTTTCACTTGCCTGTGCATAGACACCGAAAGGAAGCACGAGCCAATTTTATGTCCCATACAGACACGTTTCAGCTTAGATTTAGTTCGGTGTCCATTTTCACACTAATAACTGATTGCAAAACATGATTTAGTGGACAGTTAGTTTGTGCAAATACATTTCCAAGAGGAAGTTTCTAAAGAAAGAAAAAGGTAATTATGTAACTGAAAAAAGATAGCAATTATGTAACTCAATATGCAGACTACAAACCAATAAAAGCGAGCAATAAACTAAGATTGGGGTCAAGCAAGCATTTCACTTTTTCAGATATATATATAAATGAAAACTCGTAAAACCAAAATATATAGCTCAAATGAAAGCTCATATACACAGTGTCACTGGTACGCTGCCTCAGTAATCTAAATAGCATGCATGTAGGACTGTAGATATAATAGTAGTTAAGATCTGGAGGTTTAAGAAATATTATTTTTTCAAATTTTTCCCTTGTTTCTATAATTCTTTACCATTTATGGCCTTAAAACAACCAAAAGAAACCACTACACTATTTTAGACAATCCTCACAATCAGAGGATTGTGTCAGAGGTCTGCTCCGAAATTGTTATTTTTTCTTCCTGATTTCTTAGAACATAACTGAGACATGTCAACGAGACTATCAAAAAGAACAACAAAGCCATAAATATTAATAAAATACCAAATTGTATCAACTGATGTTCATAAAATAGAGTATATTGTACGAGTATGTATTTCCCCTCAAATTTAAGGCATTGTCATATATCTAACAGTAACTTTAGGACCAAATATGGTCGAAATATCGAAGCTCTAAGTGCCTAGGATATTGTCAGCTTTATTTAATAGAAGGTTTCTATCAACACAGGATATCAGTTTGCTGTCAGAATACAAAATATCACGGTTAAGACATAACCTTCGAAAATATGGAGTTCAGATCCCATAAATTTGGAAGCAAGATGCATAATGAGATTAGAAAGGAATGTTGAGCTTGAATTTCTCAATGTAAGACCGTGGCCTCAATCTCAGCTAACGTGAAACGAAAAAACCAAGTACAAAAAAAGGCAAAACATTTAGAAAAAATAGCATGGCTGTTAAACATTAAGGCAGGACTACATGTAAATGACATCATTTTTCTTATTAAAGTTATGATTAAATTATGTGATGTCACTGTGAAGGGATCTATTTAGATGTAATGGTGTAAATGTATAAATATTTCACGAAAATTGTAGCATAACCAGAATATTTTCTGGAGGGGGTTATCTTATTAAACAAAACCCAAAAACTCTCGATAACTTAATAGTGACTTATTTATGGCAAGTACAGAGCACCCCAATAGTTCTGACAGAAAACTACCCCTAAGATTCAGCTAAAAGATCTCACAGGACGGGAATCGAACTCAGAACTGTCAGAGAAAGCACCTTGACCACTGTGCCACCGAGCACCTTGACCACTGTGCCACTGAGCTCCGTGAAGCAGGGCAAGCTACCTCTTGAGAGATAGTAGCAAAACTAGTATACTTCTATGTCATTGCCTTGTATTGTGACCAGCTGCCAGAGGCAGATATAACGATGAGATGATAAGGCTTGGAGTCCACACCATGTTGCACATCCACCCCATGGGTGGGTTCTTCTACTAAAAGGCAGCTCATGAAGAGTGCCCATCCCAGAAATTTAACCCAGGACCTTCAGAGGAGCCAACTGAACCATAAGACCATTCAGTTGCTTATAACCTGTTATATTTCAACACAAATTCTGTGTTATATTTCCATGTATTCGTGTGGGGCGCCAGTTGCCAGCTAGCTAGACCTACATGTATACCTTGACGCTTGCATGTTAAGTCTAATTAAATCAATTGCCCCAGGCTTTTCGTGAAAAACTTCACATTTGCAGACCCAAGCGCAGATCCATACAACCTATGCATGGTGATTATTGAATGTAAAAGGCACTCCTTACATTGAAAAACAGATTGATTGATTGATTGATTAATCATGATGATCTTCTCGAAAGATCTAACTATCTATCTATGAGGTGGGGGCCTATCTCAGTGGTAGTGCACTGGGCTTCCAACCGCTGGGTCCCGGGTTCTATTTATCTATCTGTCTATTTAACATGCAGTTTAGAATTTCCAAAACAAACTAACTAAATTGTCAATGCAGTTAGGTATATATTACATAATAAGCTTGCAGGTCCCTTGAATGGTTGATTATCAACAATCTTTGACACAAATAATTTGTTTGTGAATTATCTTAAATGTGAGGTGGTCCTAAATGTCCAGTGTCTATCATACATAGATAATCATATTATGATGATCATGACAGACATGTAAACAATTTGAAGCATGACGTAACAATCATGTAACAGCTTGGATCCACCATCACTTTTGGCAACCACTCAAGTTTGAGATAATCTTGTAAAGTGGACCCCACAAGCTTCAAAATACACTCTAAAAATTTTTTAGGACAAATTTGGTCGTTCAAAAAACCAATATATATATATGTGTGTGTGTGTGTTTATTAATATACTTCCACTGGAAGTAAAAGGTAAATTACATCAAATGAATATCAGTTTATATAGCTAATTACAATAATATAAAATACAAATAAATATAAGTGTCATTTTGAACAGAGAAAGTCCATAAAATCATTTTGCTCCTCATCATTAAACAAGTCACACATATTTTCCTTCATTTCTTTAATTACTTGTATAATGCTAGTATCCTCATATACACAGTCAAATTTGATTTTAAAACTAATGGGAGTTGTCAGTTTCTACAATTTGTAAATTTGGATTATCCACACAGTGGTGTAATCATTGTTTATCTTTGTGTCGACCTGAAAGTTTATTAAAGTTTTTTGATTTTGTGAAACACCTAAAATTTAGATTTTTCAAAATACCAAAATTGTTTTTTTTTTCAATATCTTTATTAGAAATCAAAACAGGTATGATATACGCTTAAGGGACAAGCTAAAAAGGTTCTTGTTTTTGGCATGGTGTTTTAGAGTGTATCTAAATATAGAAAATAGTCAAATAGTCCAAATAGTTTCTGAATGAATTTCTCTCTCTCTGGTTGTGACATTTAATTGTGCATAATGATGGGAAACAGGTTTCTGCACACAAGCAAGATTTTGGAAAACCAAATTATTTAAAGTATTATCAAATACTTTTTTACCTTACCTTGCCAATTATTATAGTTATTATGTCCTAAATTTGTGTCATTACAGTTATTAATACAATTATACATTAATTGTATCCATATATACATATCTATAAGATGTGTATCTGGTGTGCAAAAAATTAAAAAAATAAAAAAACCACACTGCAGTGTACGTAGGTCCTCAACATTGAGTTTACATCTTCATATAATATTAAGCACATATTCTTTTCGTATTTGTCACAATGGTGAAGTTCTTACAATCCACAATTCCTATGGAATTGTACAAGCCCTAACAATAGAAACTAGTTCACTAAAAAATAAGCTGCAACAACAATTGACTTAGCATTCTAACAAGAACTAACACCCCCCCCCCCCCCCCCTGCAGTTCTTTAATTACAACGATTATATCTTTGGAGTAATTCTTTACCTCTAGCACAGGAAATGTTTAGGTCTACTTTTCCTGTTATTGTGTTTTTAATAACCAATTATATTCTTTTGCCTGGTGTTAGCACTAAAAACACATATCATAATAAATACTGTATTTCCCAGATCAATCTTAGACCTGTCTTTTCATGTTCACATACAATATTTTATTCCCATGTATATAACTCATACAGCTTTGACATGATTGAGTCTTTATTTTTGTAACTTGTCAATAAAGTTATCATTGTATTATTTTCCCCAGAATTAATAGGTGAGTGGCTAGGTTAGGGCTTGATGTCCTGTATTTCTGCACCTGATGGGCCAATTACGACAGGCAGGGACCACGGCAATGAAATGAAGGATGAAACAGCCATCCAACTTAGGTCTACCGGGAATTGAACCCAGGACCCAGTGGTTGGAAGACCAGAGTGCTACCACTGAGCTAGGCCCCACCTCTCAGAATTAATATAAAATTGCATCATTGTATAAAAGGGTGGAATATTAGAAGAAAAATAATTATTCATTCGTAGTTAAAAATAGATTTATTAACGTACTACGTGTATAAAGCACATTTGTATTATATTTCTGAATATTTACGTGCATTGACATATAGGTCTTTTGTGACCTCTACATGATAGTTTAATTCATTTATTCATTCATTCCTTTGCATGTTTATTTGAAGCACATACATTGGCAGTGATATGATAAAAATACAGAATATATAAATATGGATTATATGGATTGCAAATAGCCTTCCAAAATATAGGACCACTTAAGCATGCTCAAAGAAATCAAAGTAGTCCCTTTTTTTGGAGAGTGTTGTACTATGCGAGTTCAATATTCTGAAGCATTTGATCTTTTACAATTGAGAGATTATATATCAGGTGTGTACATGGCCAAATGTGCTACGTGCGTTTTCCATGCGTTTGGATAAAAGCATGGAAAACGCATGGTTTTCACATCAATATAATTAGCTAAAAACCTTGCTTTTTTCCATGCGTTTATCCTTCTCATGGAAAACGCACATGGCACATTTGGCCATGTATAACACTGGAATACACAAAGAAAACTAGGCGCATACTTGAGGGTTTTGTAAGATGCTCTAACTTGTTGGAAAATCCCATGGCATACCACATGAAACTCGTGCAGAATATTGAATCTTGTTTACTCCAGAAAATACAAAAACTCCTTGTACTATCGTGAATATCTTGGCTAATTTTAGCGACATCTCACAAAAAAGGATGCTAAAACCCATAATATACATACGATATATGGTCTGCACGAAACTAGGTCACCAGATTCACCTACGTGTTAATAATGATCATAATAAACTTGATCATTATCATGAAGTCAATATTGCTGTATATGTGTCCTGATGGTAATTAAAGTCACTTGTGGTAATAGACTCATGATAATTTTGATTACTGGCGTGTGTAATATAATAGCTTGGCAGAGCAATATTAGGTTTTCGTGATATTGCACAACCCATTTTGTCAGGGTTTTGGGTTGTTGGGTACAGTAGAGACCTAGTTATTTCGGATATTTCTAAACAGTGGCTAGGAGATGATATTAATGTACTGTACATGGCTTACACTGGATCAAAGAATTCAACTTTGTATATCGTCTTTCTTTGAGCATGTCAAACTTCATGACAGCAGGTATTAAAATGGCAGAACATGTCTAATAGCTTGAACGACATTCTTATTAAGAAGATTCTGGCCATAATACTTTGTGAATATGCCTCGACAAATCCAAAGTTTTGTTGGTTAACAATTGAATATAATATGTAGCTGTCTTTGCTGAGGCTTATCTATCTAACTATCTGTCTATCTGTCTGTCTATCTATCTATCTATCTATCTATCTAACTATCTATCTATCTATCTATCTTTCTATCTACCTATCTATCTATCTATCGTTCTATCTATCTTATCTATCTAGCTATATATCTTCTATCTATCTATCTATCTGTCTATATATCTATCTATCTATCTATCTGTCTATCTATCTATCTATCTGTCTATCTATCTATCTATCTATATATCTATATATCTATCTCTATATATCTATCTATATATCTATATATCTATATATAACTGTTCAACTTGATAACCATGCATTATGAACATACAGCATACGAGTTACCATGGTTACTGACTAAGGTTTTTGCAGTGGTAGATGTTTACTTAAAAATCCTTTAGTTTTCAAGAACATCTTTAGTGACCACTAAATTTGGAATTTTCAAGTAGCTTTCATGTAACAAACGCCTCACTACTAAGAAAGACCACCTCACCATGGTAAATGTTTAACACGGTGTGGACTCCAAGCGTTATCATCTCATCATTACATCTGTCTGTGACAACTAGTTATGATATGAGCTTCGTACCATGTCAATAATATAGAGGCAACGCTGGCAAGTAAGCAACCAACCAACCAACCAATCAACTAGATAATATTCAACCAAATAACCCCACAGTCTGAAGTCATGGTATTTTCTATTTAAATATGATTTAGTAAGCTGGTAAGGGGGTTGCCTAAGGACATATATGTGAAAGGGCAACCCGGGGCATTTTGATGTTGTATTTACCCCAAGATCAACAATACAATGTATATGCGAGTGATTTAATTGAATAGAACCAGGGTCCACATACTTGGATCTAACTTATATTAATTTTATTAGGGAGTCTTATGCTAACCTGACCTTTGACATGTTTTACATGGTATTAGTATATCTGTCTATGGCTATGTCTCAATGCTACTGGGTCTGAAACTTAGTCAGCTTATATGACCAGCTACCAGAGGCAGACGTAATGATGAGATGATAAGGCTGCTTGCTTGGAGTCCACGCCATATTACACGTTTATCCTATGGCTGGGGTTTCGTATAACTCTCAAGAATCAAGATATGCACAACACAATTTGACTTATACACTCAATCCTGTCTTTAGTATGACCTTACATGGTCCACTTTCTCTCCTATATTAAGCATGTAGATCATGTCAAATATTAGGACTGGACAGTAAATATGTATTGCAAAATAGTTCCATGTTTGTTTATGCCCTCTGTGACATCTGGAGCTTTAAGTAAGTCCAACATTGGGAATTTCAGGGTTTTCTCAACTCAAATAGGTTGACTTCGAATTCAAATAAGCTGCTTTAAAATTCAAATATGACTAGCATACATAGAAGGGTTTGTCATAATATTCAAGGATATGCAAGGTATAAGTCTTGTTTAGAAGAGATTTAAGAATACACGAAGGATGTTTATGATCTGTTGCTTAATGAGAATTTCCAGCTTATAAGTGATGAGGAGGATGTTATGAATTATTAATGAAGGCCACTTCTTGTATCTTTATGCTATTGTCATATTAATCAGTTAATACATTTTTTTTTCTTTTCAAAACAATTGCCACTGTCACAACTATTTACTCACTCTACTGGGACTTTTACTTGACCCAGCATAGACACGAAATCCAAGGAACAACCTAATCATTGCCATTCATCATAGTTCATTAATATCTTCACTTTGGGCGAGTTTTATGTCGTTAACGCTAACGTTAGCTTTGCCAAGCCACGATACAATAAAATACAATACAATACAGCATATATAATACAATACAAACGATTGGGAGGAATGTTTTATATTGTATTGTATTGTAGAAAAAAAATATATATCCTTGTAAATAACTATAACCTTCTATAACCTTCTATAACAACAACAACAACAAAAAACTCATAAAAACATAGGCCGCTGCAGCAGCAAACCCTCTGCAAATTTTAGACAAACCAGTTGGCAAAAAGGCAAATTGTCATATTTTTTCAATTATTAAGGTATGTTTTCAAAAATAAAATGTGTTTTGTACAAATAGTATGACAACAAAGCTATTAAATTAAAAACATACATATTCTTGAGCTGTAAAAATGTCTAGATCGTAGTTGCTACCATTGAAGTATTCATGTATGATCGTTGAGATATGTGAAGATTTAGGGAAATATGAATTGTCACATCCTTATATGGGTTATATGCAGAGAATATGAAAATAAGGTTATCAAATTTTATAACATACATATATATACTTTGATATTCCAGAATTTTATTAATATCTTGGCAAACATATATATCGTACCAGAGTTCAGGGAATGTTGCAAACAACACAATTTTCGCAAGGTCATTCATATTTTCAATTATTGTGGAAAAAGTATGAAATAAAACTTAAAATAAAGTTTTGGAAAATTGTATAATTTAGACATCTCATAGCAAGTGTTTTTGCCGAGGGTAAAAAAAAACACAAAAAAAAAACTGAGACTCTCTGTCTGTCCTATTATGGAGTTTCTGTTGATTTCATGATCTTACTGTCTATCTCCCATTGTCTGTCTCTCTGTCTATATACAGTGTATACATAACGAAGTGCTTCCATCCTTGTTTTGCATGATTCAAGCGATGTTCGTGACTTTTGGATCCAAATTGTTACACGTTTGGGAAAAACATTTGTAACAAACCACGAAACCAGCAAACATTTGTGGCTGATAAACACTCGGAAAATGCACTCAGGGGCATGAAGTGGTGCTAGTATCACGAAATCTAACAAAATAGCTGTTGAAATAACAACTTGGTCATTTCCACTTTAACACTTGAAATCTAAAAAGGCAAACTACTGTGAAATTATACTAAACAGATGTAAATGTCTGGATACAGTAGGCTTTTGTTGTAGCTATAATAGGATTATGTTATATTGGTTATTTTACTGTAGAGCCATAGAAATATCCATGATTTTATAGTGTTCGCTATAGAAGGGTTCAATCATTTAGGGGGGCATCCACCTTATGGGTTACTGTATATTGTTATACTCGGGTGTACCCCCATTACCAGTCAGTGTTGTGATATTTCTGTAGTATGTAACATTAAGTAGTAAAATTGTATTTGCGGAGATTTGTGAAAATAAATAAACTCCAACTCTCATTCAGGGACTTCAGAAAGTTCTTCACAATTAAAACCATCTTATGCAATCACTGAAATGTTATTTTAAATATTGAGCTGGGTGGTAATTCTGGGGTCTTTCACATTGTAAATATCTTTTGGGACACTGTAAAATTTTAAATTTTAAAATTAGGCATTATACATTTGTCGGTGGACGTAAAATATAGAGTTCTGAGTTCCATTGTATTAAAAAAATTATCATTGAAAAAAAACCCCCGAATATATGATAAATGGGGTGTGGTCTAAAAGGCGAACTCCCAAAACGTCGACATTCCAAATAGTCAACATTATTTTTATAGAATGTCATAATGTCGACATTCCAAAAAGGTGATATTTGAAACAGGACAAAATGGTCGACAGGTGTACCAGAAGGGTGACATTGTTGTATTACCAAAAGGATGACATTTATTCATGGTCAACAAGAGTGTTATTGCTCACAATCTTCAATTTTCTAGTTAAGTACAGACCACAACAAATTTACATTCAGTTTCTCAGTTCAAAATAGACAAAATGGAGACTGTTATGGTCCAGTTGAGTGATCACCTAACCTTGTCCAAAAGTGACATGACTACATTTAGAGCTCATTTCAGAATCTGGGTAGACATGTTTGGTTGCCAATTGTTGGTAATTTGTGACTTCAAAGGAACCATGCCTTAGAGCACCTCTCAAGAGCACCTCTACAGAGCACCTCTCCAGAGCACCTCTACAGACCACCTCTACAGAGTACCTCTACAGTGCACTACAGAGCACCTCTCCAGAGCACCTCTCCAAAGCACCTCTCCAGAGCACCTCTCCAAAGCACCTCTACAGTCCACCTTTACAGACCACCTCACTAGCTTCAGCCACTGGAAATATTTTTGACCAACCCTAAGCCATTTGAGAATGTCTGAGGTTGGGTCCCAGCTCAGTGGTAGCGCGCTGGGCTTCCAATCACTGGGTCCCGCGTTCAATTCCCGGTCGAGCCTAAGTTGGATGGCTGTTTCATCCATCATCTCATTGCCATGGTCCCTGCCTGTCCTAATTAGCCCATCAGGTGCAGAAATACAAGACGTAACGCCCTAATCCACCCACCCAATTTGAGAATGTCTAGACTGACACAATGCAAGTATTGGTGTTCATTGTTCAATGCCATTTTTACCAATAAATTGGCCAGTCTTATCTCACAAGACAGACAACCTTAGTCAGTGGCATGCTCAGAGACATGCTTTGACATGCTTTGACTAAGAACTTAGTCTATTAATATGTCTTATGACACAGGACAACTAAAGCTGACTAACTCAATAGACCAACTTGTTATCATTAATTAGTCAAAGCAGTGATGAGTCGATTATATCAGGCGAAATATCAATATTTATTCACAACTTCAAAAAGTTGGGTTATGTCTTTACAAGGTTTTTAAATTTAGTCAGATTTCCAGTGTATATAAGGCAACATTTTTGGACCGCCATGTCAGCGTAAACTTTGTATCATTATTCATGCAATAATTTGCTTGTTAGCTTGCATGATTGTGTACTGATCAGGTTGTCCATTTGTTCCAGCTTGCATGCATGTTACTTATTTCAATAACTTACGTAAAGTTGATCATATTGCTTGATTGCATGTTTGCTTGCATTCTTGCCTTGTTGATAGAACATATTTACATGGTTTGCTTGTTCATTTGCTTGATCATTTGCTTGGTCATTTGCTTGTTCATTTGCTTGTTCATTTGCATGTTTGCTTGTTCATGTTGCATGTTTGTTCATTACCAACTCTTTGGTGTTGTCAAAATCTCAAAAGGTTAGTTCTATGACATTATAGCTGCTTCTCATAAGTTTGATTCCATAAACAAGTTATGACAGATATTATAACAATGCTTATGTATTTGTCTATGAAACATAACTCCATGATTGTAATAAATACCCATTGTGTTGTGTTGTATAGGGTTACCACAGCACTCATTGCACACATCATATAATAACCCCTCTTCTGATATAATGGTCTCACATGACTTGAGGGCCAGAACATGCTGTCGGTTGGTATGGCAACAACATGCCCGGATATCTCACGATATACGAGATTCGGTCACGAGACATCGCGAGTGTTGTGGTCTGACCACCTGCAGTAATTTAACAAATGACCCGAGCTCTAGAGTTTGTTGATATTAATGACCATGAACAATTTGACTAATTAGGTGTTTAGATGACATCGTGTGATTATGGTTACTGTAAAACGATATGTATTTTGCCTGAAGCTTGTTCAGTTGTAGGCAAAGGTAACGATGAGATGATAATGCTCTGGGGTTCACAAGTTGTCCCAGCATAAACTGTACTTAATTGGTCAGGGAATTGAACCTATGACCTTTAGCTTTGAGTAACTTACAATGAAAAATATACAGAGCAGGAGAAACTATTATGGTTTTATTCATAAGCTGGCTTAAAAGTGAGGTAAAGTACATGTATAGTGTAATCTGCCCATTAGGACCACCCTTGGCGACACTGTAAACCTATGCCTATGTCTCAATGCTGGGTCTGAAGCTTAGTCAGTTTGTATGATAAGCTGCCAGAGGCAGACGTAATGATGAGATAATAAGGCTTGGAAACCACACCATGCTACACATTCACCCCATGGGTGGGATCTTTTACTTGCCTCAGCATAGACACCGAGTACAAGGCACCTCCTCATGCATACGATCGATAACCTGATAATTGTTCATTACAATATCTAGAATAAAACGGGGTCAAAAGTTTTAAAGTCTTTATGAATAGGTGGCCTTAAAATAGAGGTGACTTAATATCGAAGTGGCCTTAATGTGGGTTTCTACTCTATTTATTCTATTTCTGTCTGGATATTGTCAATAATTGCACGTTTATGACAAGTTGAATGTCTTGCTTCACTTGTTCATATAACAACATTAATATATCGAATGAATCTACTAAATGTACAAAATAATACCACAATAACTAGTGCAAAACGTGTGCAGTCAATCCCCATAGTACTTTATTATGTAAAACCATTAATGCATAAAAGACTCCAATCTTAAATGGACCACTTATCATGCAATGCAGGTACATTGAGGTGTTTGAATAAGCTGTTTCTATTTTTTATGTAAAAACAGGTTCCACCCCAACTATTAGATAAATGCCCTTCTAGTATTATGCATGGGTTATTCTAATGGTTAGACTAGAAATACAGGCACTAAAAGTATTGGAGCATACATTATACATGAGCCTACATGCCTATAGCATAAATCTATATATGGCATATATAGTTACATACAAATGTACTACAAGACTTTGGACATATAGGCCTACAGTACATAGATTTGTAAATATAACAATCCACTTTTCTCTCTATCTAACTATCTAACTATCTATTGGTCTATCTATCTGTCTATCTATCTATCTATCTATTTATCTATCTGTCTGTCTATCTGTCTATCTATCTGTCTGTCTGTCCATCTATCTATCTATCTATCTATCTATCTATCTGTCTATCTATCTATCTATCTGTCTATCTATTTATCTATCTATCTAGCTAGCTAGCTATCTCTCTACCTCTCTATCTCTCTATTTATCTATATCTCTAAATGTCTATATCTCTATATGTCTATGTCTATCTGTCGTGCTGTCTATCTATCTATCTGCTTTTCATCGTCCCAACAAACTATTCTGGGCGGGGGGGGGGGGTATAATTATTGAAAAATACTTTAATTAATACCTAGATCCTTACAATCTTGCTTTTTGACAAACACTTTAGCCTTCGTTACAATTCACCTCATAAGTTATAAATATCTGTATAGCATAACATAATTTATAACCAACATATAACTTTTTGTGAAATTAATATAGGACCTGTTGCCTACAAAAACTTCCTACATTCTTTTTTTTTTAAGGTTAAACAAAACAACAAAAACCACACGAAAAACACATACCTGTAGAGACAGCACACATGCTGGTAGTTGAGTCTGGTATAAAGATCCAGTGAGGCGAACTTGCAGATCCAGCTGTTTACAATATGTGATTCGCGCTGCCACAGCCGAATACCTCCGAACATTGCCGAGCAAGGCCGAGCGCTCACGGAAATCACGATCGCCATAAACGAGCGGTCACGACTCGCGCGCGCCAATAAACCGCAGAATGTTTTTGCTAAATTTATATAGCCAGTGACAGAAGCACTCAACATTGACCGTTACATAATTAGGTTCACTGCATAAACATGTTTACTTCTTTAAGAAACTATTCTGGGAGGGGATAATAATATAAGTTACCTTTAAATGGCTTTTAATAGCATAACTTGTTTACTCTTTTTTCCTACATTATGCCAAAGAGAATGGTTTCTCTAAAATTACACAAATATGTCTATGTATATAGATATATACTTACTTACTTACGTACTTATACTTACTTACTTACCTACTTATCTACTTATCTACTTACCTACTTACTTACTTACTAACTACTTACTTACTTACTTATTCATGGATTTGTTAAACTCCAAATACGCCAAATGTAAAATGATAAAAACTGGTTTTTTTCTTAGTTTTTTCTTTAACCCTCAGCGAATAATTACCCTGAGAAACATGTTTTTCATGTAAAATATAGATTGATACCTAACATGACATACACGTACATATCATGCAAAATTTTATTATTATTATCACCTCCTACAGTAGAATTGGTATTGAGATGTACTCATCATCCTCTCATCCATAACAGCAACTGTGGGTGCATGGGTTCAAAGTCTATGCACTCCTTTCACTGTTTATGAGCCACATCTAAGTCCCTGTACCATCACATGATGTGTGGCCCAGTGTAGGTACACGTGTTCAAATACTCTTTAAATCCCCCTCCCTATCCCCTTCTACGTGGAGGTGCCTTAGTGCATATAACATCTTTCAGCAACATTATAGTGAATGTAGTACATGAGTCATTTTATTCTTTGACTGATATCCAATTGTCAGAACCTGCAATATGTAGATCAATATCTCAAAAATATTAATGACATGACTTAGCTAATAGTAAATTTAAAATACCACAGTAGTGCACATATTCCTAATTTTGTTCAGTAGGCCTACAAGCATGGAGACAAGAGTTGACACAAATGAGTTGCTCTTGTCCTTAAACTATGTCCTGTTGCCACCAGGTGTCCAGTCCCAGATGCCACCTGGTGTTTATTCAAATAACTGCACATCCTTAAGATTTGGTTTCCTTGCAGGTTAACTGTTTTGTTCTCACCTCGAAGATATGAAGGTGAAAATTTGACGAATGGTGCTTGTTCGTTAAGTTAAAATCTTCCATTGAATAACTGTTTATAATGAATGGAGTATGAATTTTTGGATTTAATCAAAAATTCACTAAACTTTCAGAATTCTGAAGAAAACGAAAGTAGAAAGCATCAACAAAGATAATAAACTTGCTCGTTTGGCGATAACGATAAAAAAAGTCATTCATGACCAAAGTGTAGCCATATTCATGTAAAGCTCGGTCTCCAGGTGCCCAAATATGGTGACGTAATTCCACTGAAGTCTTCAAAGATTTCATCAACTGTTTTGTGGTGTTGTCTGAAAGAATCAATAGTAAATTGCATTCTTGGGTATCCTAATACACATAAATGTATGTCATGGAGTGATTTTGATTGCTGGGATTGCACTGGATACATGGCCAAAGGTGCCACATACGATTTCCATGAGAAAGATAAACGCATGGAAAACGCATGGTTTTGAGCTAATTATAATAAGGCAAAAATCATGCGTTTATCCAAACGCATGGAAAATGCACGTGGCACAATTGGCCATGTATTCTACGTGAATGACAGGGCCATCATCATCACAGTTGTTAGAAAAGCTTAACGAAACACCAATAACGTCTGCTGTAATTTTGTAGATGTAATGATAACTTCTCTGTCTGCTGAATACTTTCTATTATAGTTCCATAGCATTTCCTCCGAAGCTGGGTTAGCAAGGCAGTAAGACGTTCCGTCGACTGCGATAAGTTTGCAATAAACTGAAAGCGATTCTGAGATGGTGGAAGCCAAGTACTCTAATTTGTTTCACTTTGTTCTGGGGATGTATCTCTTCATGAAATGCAGACAGAATCTTGTACGTCGTCATGGCATGAGTTCGGAATCCACTGCTGTTCACAGTAATCTTGTTATCAAACCCCGACGCTTCTGCGAAGTGACATAAAATGAATAAGGAACAACGACTAGACTCAAAATTACCAACATAATCATTGGGAGGCTTCATTATTCCACCGCATGCCGAAGAAATTGTTGAAAAGACTGAGGACATCATCGTATCTTGAATTTTATTCAATAAGATAGTACACCCCTCAAAGGCAAGTACTCACTGCTCACAAGGGTTGAATGGTGCTCTTCAGACTATGCGGTTCTTCAACCCACTGCTTGAAAATGCGAAGATCATTCATTTACTGGTATGCTTGAATGTTTTCTTGATTACAATTTACTTGTTTGTTTGAGTATTGACTGCAAGTTGCTCTATGGAGAGCTGATTTCTTGTGTCAATGATTCTCACATTTTCTTCAGAGCTTTATTTGTCAATACATTATACCTGATGTGAATTATCTCACTGCAAAAGAAAAAAAAGGGGGAAAAAAGCACAGAATTGTATTCTAACTTATATAACAGCTGGCAGACTGGTAATGAAAGTTGATTAATATATATCAGAAGAAATAATAAAGATCAATGAATAATTTGCAGACTTGACAATAGACTTGTGTACATATTAGGATTGATATCATGGCATATACCTGAGATGAAAAGTTCAATGAAGTAAAATTATTTTAAGGTTGGCTTACACCACATGCATAATGGCTTTGTTTCAAAGTATACATAAGCAATCTGATTTTTTTTTTCCAATTTTGTGGGATAGAGCTAGGGAATCATTGCAAACATCATTTGCTTGTTAACTCTTACTAAGTTAGAAAATTGAAGAATTACACAATTGCATAATGATTAGGCATACGGTGTTTAATAAGTTGTAACTAATTACCTGCAAGGAGTTCATTTTTGTCATATAAATTCATCTCGTGTTGTTTTTATCATCTGAATGGGGACTATGTACTCCCACGAAAAAATATAAAGACTGCAACCAGTTTGACCAAATATTGTGACAAGTCAACCATGACTGCAGTCTGCTGTAAACGCCAGGTGGCGACACCAGACATACTAAATTTGTATAAAATCAACGCTAGATGTCGACACTAGTCTTAAGAATTGCTTCAGCAAGGTGGTCTGCATTGTTATTACAGATTACAATGAATTAACTGGCCAGCTTGGTATTTATCAAGTATAGAAAAATACCAACATAGAAAATTATTAGACTTACATACATTTTGTGAGTGTAAATACGCAAATTATAAAATAATGAAAATTATATGTTATTTCCTAATTTCTGTTTTTCATTTCTTTTTCTACCGGACTCAATGGTTCTAGTTTCTACCTGAGGTATTGACCAACTTGCATTGGCAGACGTAATGATGAGATGCTAAGGCCTGTCCATATTATTTGTTAAGCCTGTTATTAATTCCTTTTAAAAACAGATTCTGCAATGCATTCCCAGTTAGATCATAATTTTTTTCTAAGTTTCTAGATTAAATATTACATGTGAATATTGTTTAACGTATATAATTTTATTATAAATCTAATGCCAGGTAGGGTTGAATAATAAACAAATAGGCCTATATCGTACAAATTTATGCATTTCTCATATCAAATTAATAATAGCACGAATAATCTTTTGTACTTCATGAATCATACTGGAATATTTTCACATCCCTGAATATGATCTTTTACTATATTATTCTATCATTATGAGTCATAGATATGGATTATTCCTTACATCCGGGAACTGTGAGTTATTAGAATGCTACTCAGTAAAATTATCTCCTGGGCAGGAGAGCGCAGATGCATTGTTCCGATTGATAGTGACAAACAATCGCAGGAAGAACTCTCCAGCAATAAAGGTATATTAAGAGCCGATTGTTTGGTGCGATAAACAGGTCATGTGACTCAAATCTCGTAGGGGAGTGAGATGGGACGAGATTTGGCGAGAACGAATCCTAATAACAATTGATTGGATTGTTATGCGTCATAGATGGACAGATTCCATCAGATCATGTGACAGAATCAGACAGATCATGTGACCAAATCAGACCAATCAGAAGACAGGCTTGTTCACTCACTCTCAGCATACCATATTTGGTTGATTAACAGCCTTGTGTCTTATCCTAAACTTATGATTTTTTTCAAAGTTGTGTGAATCCCACCAATATATTCATTCAAGATGATTGATTGATTGATTGATTGATTGATTGATTGTCTGTCTGTCTATGTATGTACTATCTACTATCGATCTATCCATCCATATATCTACTATCTATCTATTTGTCTATCTATCTATTTCATTCTTTTCCTGTGTGATTTCTTGTACATTCCTTCCAACAAATCTTAAAAAACCTTTGGTTTCAATACAATCCTAATTTCTGGTTCTGTGTTAGCTAAGCCTAGCTCCGTTTGAAAACGAGGTGAATTTATTAGTTGACTGGCAAGTGCTTCCCCCTGGGAGATGTTAGGGCAACTAATGCGATGCCCTTATGAGGGCTTATCATCTACCCCATGTCCCCTTCACCCCCTGAATTGCTGATTGGGGCATGGCAGATAACCCATCCCGATTGCACCCCTATTATCGAACGTTTTGTGAATATCATTGCCCTTCTCCCCCTAGCGGTTGAATCTGCAACTTCTAGAGCTGTCATAGCTTATAGTCTCGTATAGTGGCCGGGACTACAATAATAATGGTCTGCTGTTTGCAATTATATAAATTGTTTAATATACTTTTTTTTAATTACTCGTCTCATTAAATTTATAATTGCAGGGATAGGATAGGATAGGATAGGATAGGATGTCTATCTGTCTATCTGTTTGTCTGTCTAGGATAGGATAGGAAAGGATAGGATAGGATGTCTATATGTCTGTCTGTTTGTCTGTCTAGGATAGGATAGGATAGGATGTCTATCTGTCTGTCTGTCTAGGATAGGATAGGATAGGATATGATGTCTATCTGTCTGTCTGTTTGTCTGTCTAGGACAGGATATGATTCTATGTCTATCTGTCTGTCTGTCTGTCTGTCTAGGATAGGATAGGATAGGATGTCTATCTGTCTGTCTGTCTGTCTAGGATAGGATAGGATAGGATGTATATCTGTCTGTCTATGATATGATAGGCTAGGCTAGCTCCTTTGAAGATCCTGGGTTCGAATACTGGCCTGGGCACTGCTCATGAGCTACGTAAAAGATCCCATCCATTGGATAAATATGTACAAAATGTGTAACATGTTGTGGACTCAAAGCCTCATCTCATGTAGGTAATGCTGTTTCATATTTGTCCATTTTTGGTGTAGATAGTAAGATAGATAGATATTATTACAATATACGATAAATATATACAAATATTATTATATATGGCAAAAACGAGAGTTAAAATCGATAAAATTGATAACATGCCTCTCTTGTGCTAAATTTTAGTTATGTGAATATATTAAGGTTGTATTTTTATATATCATAAAACTATAATAATTAATTCACAATTAAATTCTTAATATATATATTGAGGTGTTTGTTATTAAATAACTAATTTGGGTTTGAACACGATGGCAACAAATTTACTCATACAATTTTACACTTTGTTGACTCAGCACTCAGTAATTGTTCAATTGTGACCCCATTTTCATGCAAATTTATTATCTTTTATGACGTGACACTCAGTTCAAAGTGATGTTTATTTAGTGCTCATTCTTGCCACTAGGTGTCTCTGGCTGAGTGATCAGTTTTTCTTTTCCCAGAATGCTCCGTCCATTTTACTCTTGAATGGGACCAAAAAGAGGCTGTGATGACTCTATAAAGAGCTACAATTACCCGACATGCTTTGCATGATTGTTGGTTCTGAACAATGATGAAAACATCAAGGCGGGAAGCGAAAAGCAGACGACACTCTTCTCTTTGCACAATTGCGTTTCAACGACCTCTGTCGGCCTTTGATAAAACTATAATGAGTCAGTTTTATTACCCAAAATGGCCACAAGCTGGCTCTCCAGTCATGACAAATACGCCAACAGTTTGGGTCAAAAAAGCATTGTCAATATTCCACCAATCACAGTCAGTTCAAATCACTTTTTTCCAGTTATTAATAAGGTTATAAAATAATGTCATAACAGACTTCATAAATTCTGGATTATGGCAGTCAAGTGTTTCTACCTTCATAAAATCAGAATGCCAATTATGAAAATTCATGTTCAATATGTAACATTGGGGATGGTAGTAAAAATAGGGTGTATCTATCTGTCTATCTGTCGATCTATCTAAGTCTATCTGTCTATCTATCGATCTATCTATCTATATGTCTATCTATCTATCTGTCTGTCTTTCTATCTGTCTATCTATCTGTCTATCTATCTATCATCTATCTTTCTATCTTTCTATCTATCTGTCTTTCTATCTGTCTATCTGTCTATCTATCTATCTATCTATCTATCTATCTATATGTCTGTCTGTCCGTCTGTTTGTCTGTCTGTCTGTCTATCTGTCTATCTGCTTGAGACTTTTCTGGGCTTTTTTACTTTTCTGTTTTTCCTTACAGAAAGAATTTTTTCATTCTTTAGCCACACGCGCGGGGCTATTTAGAACTTTGGTCATTCGATTATTACGTCATCGTACACAAGTATTAGTGACGTAGGCGTTTCTTGATGACGTAACACACAACGGAGGCGTTTTGGAAGGTTTTACTAGCACGCCCCCTGGCACACGAATTTAGTAAACAAAGCTTTGAAGTTCCAAATGAAATTCTGATATGTCTTGATGTCTTCATGTGACTGTCAATTGCCAAATAATAGTCAAAGGTAGAATGAAAAAAAAATGTAAATTCTTGAATAAATCTATTTCTACTATTTGACTGAGCGTTCATGTTTTAATCAAGGATGTTGCAAAAGGTATGCAGATGGTATTCTTGTTTACTGTACAGGTAATGAGAATGATACACTTATTTAAAACACAGAATCATTATTATTTTCATTCATATAACACAATTGACCATAATAAGTATAAATATGAAATAAGTAAATAAAGCCTAATAAAATATATATAAAAAAAAAGAAAAAAGAACAGGCTTTCTGATTATAGAAGTTGGGTCTTTATTTTATCAAATTCTAGTAGTGGGTGGACACTGGTCAACTAAAATGCATGGGAGTCCCAGGTTCGAGTAGTACTTTACAGCTAAATATCATAGAGTGGACTCCAAGCAGCCTTATCATCTCCTCACTACGTCTGCCTCTGTCAGCATCTGACCATATGAGTTGACTGAGATTCAGACCAGTAGCAATGGGTATTAAAAATTAAATATATGAAATGATTACATAAATTAATTATGAAAAGAAAAAGTTTTATTTTAAAATTGATATTAAATGTAGTCTGTTTGCCTAAACATTTCCGTTTTATTAAATACATCCCTTTCCAAAATAAATAAATAAGAACTACATTTCAACAGTAAATTAACACTGGTAGCACTTAAAATATAAATTTAAGGTCTTAATTGTCATGTAATGAGATTGTTACATAACAAGACCAAAAAGAGGCCAACCTAGGTGTCGCTATCAGTACCTTCAATTCGAATTTTACTCCCCGGAGGACGGACATGGCGGGGGTGTGCAATTTGAGGGAAGAAAATTATCCAACAAACAAGTTTGTCAATTGTTTGTTAACAAACACACAATGGCATTAATTAGCTGCGAGATCAAAGATAAGTGATGACGTCACAATGGCAAATCTCGCCAAAACTCTCGTTCAACAAGTGGCAATTAAGGAAAATAGCGTTACATTAGCTATTATTTTCAGGAGTGTGTTGTCCACTTACACCACTAGAATTCAGTGGTAATTTAGCTTAATAGGTTTAATTTACAACGGAATTGGTTTAACTGGTAAAGAAAAACTGTGAATAGATGTGTAGATAAATATAAATAAACAGAAATTATACAGTAACTTGAATAGGACCTACCTACAATAGATAAATGAATATATTTTTGATTAAACAGCAGAAAAATAAATAAATTAAATACGTTAAGTCAATAAGCAATGAAAGTAAAATTTGAACAGTTAAGTAGGCTAGTTTAGAAAGTTAAGGAAGGAATGAAAGAAGGAAGGAAGGAATGAAGGGAGGAAGGAATGAAAGAAGGAAGGAAGGAAGGATTGATGGAAGTTACTCTTGAACGTTCCTCATTTGAAATGCTCTCTTTTTACGCCCTTTCTCTCCTGCCCTCTATTTACATGATCACATTCTTGTGTGGTCTATCTACCCGCTAGGGGGCTCCACTAACAATTACCATTGTTCTTTTATTGTTTCCTTTTTGCTCTGAACTCTGGGTAATGTTTACATTAGGAGCCATGGCCACACCTCCAATTGTTGAGGGCAATAAAATTCTTTTATTTAGTAAGAAAACAGACATGTTTCACTTCCTTTAATCTAGTCTTTTTACTTGAAATTAGTGATTGCTAATTGTCCTTAAATGTCAGGGGAGGGGTTAATAGAAATATCACAAAGATATTTTTAAGTCAATTATTTTGAAAATGACACTGAAGTTCCGTTCCGCTCATCCCGCTACCAGAAGTCAACATTTTACATACAAAAAACTCACTGAAATTTTTGTGATATTAAATAATGCTTGGGAAGTTAAAGATTAAAAACATAATTTTGTTTCAAATGTGGGTATTTTGTTTTCTTAATTATATTTATTATCAATGCATATTTTTTAATGTGATATGTATCAGGTCTAAACTGATGCATGTTTTAATAAAAGTATGTATGCAATGTATAATAACTGATTTCCATGGAAACGTTTAGAAAAAGCTAAAATTTTAGTAATTTTTAATAAGATTCGGTATAAGACTACTTAGCTTTTACAACATTTTTTTTCTAGCTAATCAATAGCATCTTTATATTGAAATATACAAAAAAATTGTAAATAAGTGACTTTTAGACTATATATTGAATAATTGAAATTTTCTATAAAAAGAAAATGATTGAAATAAATGTCTACCTCTAAATGTACCCGTGATCATATCAACATATCTTTGGCTCATATTTACACTCTGGCAACGATCATAAAATTTATGAAAGCAATTTTGAGAGCAAATCATTGAAATTATTTGTTTGGACACCTGCGACCGTTTTCGTTGACAGTGTAGCCAGAAAACTTTTAGGAGCTTTATGATTTTACACTGGGTGACTTAGGAACACTTTATTACAGCTATTGTCAAAAGTGTGTACATGAAAACTGTCATAAATGCATCAACAATGTCAGGGCAGTAGATTATATCTTCAAAATTACTAAAATCCTGGTTTTGTCCTCAAATTCTCAAAGTTTTCTCACCTTGAATCGAGTAGGGCTGAGTTTTATGACGGAGAGTTATTTTCTTTTAAAGTTTACTTATGAAAGAATTTCAGAAATTGCCCAGTTTCAATGATATGGCATGATAGAGTTATCACCTTTATTTTACAAACCGTAGACAATTGGCCCAACTCTGGACTTTGTGATCATAGCCCCTAAATGGGGGTATAATTTCACCCTGCTATATACCCCCACAATGGCTTAAAAAGGGCAAAACAATATCAGTGAAAAACCCCCTTAGGAGAGGGGTTTTATGACCCTGTACCCTTTTGCTTGAGGCTAGAAAAGTGAGATTTTGTTGACAACAGGCTTCAACACTTGGATGATAAAATTTGATGGCTCTATTTGTAGTCACTGACCCCCTCTGTAGTCACTTTGTAGTCGCTGAGGTAGTCATTAACCAGTTAAGTGAAATTTAGGTACATGCTACTTTGCATAGTTCTAACTGAAAATGGTAAACCAGAAAATATTGTAACTAAAAAAATGTTGATTTTTAAATAAAACCGTTATTTGAGTAGCTTTTTTTTTTTCAAATTATTTATAAATTAGCAGATGTTTTGTATCTTTTCAGTATTTTCTGTTTTTTTTTTTGATTTTAAGAAAGAAAGACGGAAAGAAAGAAAAAGAGAAAGAAATAAGGAAGAAAAAAGAAGAGCCAGAGGAAGGAAAATAAATAAAAAGAGAATGAAAGCAAAGATAGAAAGAAAGAAAGAAAGAAAGAAAGAAAGAAGGAAAGCAAAAAGGAGAAACGAAGAAGGAGAAACAAAAGAGAGAAAGGGAAGAAAGAAAAAAATAGAAAGAAAGATAGAAAGCAAGAAAGAATGAGAAAAGAAAAAGAAAGAAGAACAACTCAGAAAGAAGAATTATTTATTTTGAAGATATAATTCTTCAGAAGGGTCCCTCTAAGACTAACTAGAAGTTGCTGGCGAAGGCCATTTTACATCAATATTGCAACTTAAAGTTAAAAAAAAAGCCTTAAATGATGACTAAAAGATATCGTATCCTTATTTCAATTTGGAATGTTATAATTTTGACACACATCTTTGTGTGCATTTTTTTCTTTTATCTTTGAGCGTGCGTTATTGTAAGCCACAGGAATTACATGCTGAATGCTGTAAAAACTGATGTCTCACTCTTGGCAAGTGCAGATCACTACTATTTCTGAAAGGAAGGAAGAAAGAAAGCAAAAAGAGAAAGAAAGAAAGTGTATGATAATATAACTCAAATCAGTGAAAATTAGAAAAAGAAAAAATAATTGTTATTATTTTATTAATCCAACGAAAAAGCTTGTCAACAACCAAATAACACATTTCTGACAAAATTTCATCCAATTCTAACTAATTTAAATTGACTAAAACTCTATTTATCGCATCCAACAAAAATCTCGTCTGCTTTGGCGCGCAGACGAAAAATCTGGCTGCAATGGCGCGCAATTGCCATTAGTCGAATCGGCCAACAGTCGATCCGGCTGGCTGGTCATATCGACTTTGTTTTGATCAATGAGGGTAGATGAATGATCTCATGGAACCTTCGCATGATTAGAAATCATTTATTTGCCCTTTAATATGTTATTATTTCCGGCGAAATATTGAGTCAAAGGATATACCAGTCAAAACAATGTTACAGACTCATGGAATTTTCGCCAATATGTCAAGTTACCTGATTGAGCATTCTGAATTAAGGCCAAGCGATATTAAGTGCCTATTAAGGTCTATTATGGCTAAATAGGTCTAGTCCCAATAAGGGCAAATTGTCAATTAAAAGGAAAGAGAAAAATAACAAAGAATACACTGCAGTGGTGTATGAATGAAACTGATCCATTGACAAAAAGTAGACAACCATTTTTATTTCTATTTGACTAATAAAGTTCAAAAGTCTAAACAATTAAACAAGTTAAAAACATATCTATTAAAAAAGCTGGATTTTTTTTCCCCACTTATTTAGATCATATAGTTGAAGAAATTTAAATGTACCAAGTCAAGTTCGTCAATTATGAAATGAAGTTGTCAGTTGTGTGGTCTGATAGCAAGTGACTTGGTATAGAAGCCACCTAGTTAAAGTGGAAATATAAACTTGAAAAATTGACACATGCAGTAGGCCTACTGCCTGACAATACCTTGGTACCTAATTGACACACACAGTACTGTACCAGCATTCTCAAAATAAGGGAAACTTGTATGTCAAGATGTGTGCCAGCAGCCATTGGCATTTATTTGGTATACCTTACAACATTTCTTTCGATACACTGCTCTCCAAAACTTTGGAAACACCCAAGTTGACAAGGCCGATGCCTATCTATGGAGACTTATTCATCGTTTGTCTAAACACTGTGTATCGTCACCTCACAGCCTATAGCAACTTAATCATGTACATGTTTTGCTCGTGTACTCATCTAAAGTAAATTAATTAATTTCTGGTATAGGCTGGCTTATGGTATTAAAGGTCTAACAATGAAATTACAGAATAATTAGATGTTCATGTGCTGAGTTTATTTAATTATTTTTCTGACAAGTAGGCAATTCAGAAAATTTGCCTAAACTAAACAAATGTGGATCATATCTCTTGTATTTTTAAGAGAAGATTTCTTAAGTCTATACTCAGCCTATTGGCTACTTCTTTTAACGTATCATTTTGTTTAACTAGGTAAACTAGCGAAGAATGTCCATAATTAGGTCGCTTGGGTGCAAAGACAACATAAATTAAAAGTAATCTGATTTACAAAAATGACTCTCTGAATGTGTTAGAAATCACAAATGATTTGATATTTGCAAACTTTTGCAGGGCACTGTATAGAGCCTGCTCTAAGGCCTACATGATCCAAATGGAAAACAAACCGAATTCGCCCTAATGTCAGATTCAGCTAATGCTAGCCCAGGGCGAATTCTATTTAGCCCCCATAATGCGCCAGTTTTCATATGTTTTATTGTGCCATTAGCGACTAAGTTGCCTTTCATTGCCTACAAAGACTCGAAAAGTTCCAATGACCGATCTTTGCCGAAGGCTGACGGAAGTAGCCGAAGTGATTTGAGAGTGATCACGTGACATTAATCGGCTAATCATAGCGAGGCAGGAAAATGATGGCAGATTAGTGGGCTATGGGTACCTGGCACACACAAAAATATTTCGGATAAACAAAGATGTTTCTTAGGTCAAATTCTCAAAAATGGTTTGTTACAATAATATTATATGACATTATTTCTAATATGTAGCCTATTCAAAATTATGACAATTGATTTTAAGACTTTCGAGTGGGTATCAAAACTATGATTACAATAAAATCTTTTAGAATTAAGACTACCTCCTATTTAAGATTATTTATATTTTGGATTAGCTACACTTTCTCCCAGGCGTCGAAACTAATGTAGTGTTTTTATAGATGTGACATGAAGTTCTGGTCTCATGACCTTCAACCATGACCTTTGGCCAGGTGTAATACATCCTTAACATTGACTCTTAACTTTTAAGGTTTACATAAGTTACAAGACTTTAAGAGTCAAAAGATATATAATAATGCCAGATCTATGAGATCTGAATACAATCTTAGTTTTCATAACATGGCACAGGTCTCTATAGAAGTGCCAATAAATCCGTTAAATTCAAGACAAAGTTGCGTTATATTTACATTATTATAAGATACTTGTACAATTCTATAATAAACCCAGTTTTTAGTCAAGAAAATATTAATGAATAATTATTTTGTACGCACAAACATTTCGAAATAATTTGTGTTTGTTTATAAGTCCACAAATGTGTTTCTTTTAAAAAACCATAATTCTATCTGACTATCCATTTTTTCTCTTATTCCATCTAATTTCTTACAAGTTCTGAGAAATTCTCAATTTCTTAACAAGCAATAATGAAGACGTCATGAGCTGCCTAATTAGCATATCGTCAAGACTAATTAGCATAACGCAGCTGTCTGCCACACGTGACCCATTGTGACGTAGAAGATGAAAGCATTAAACAACCATTGTTCGTCACTTGCAAATTTCTCGCTAATTTCCAACAAATTTCACCATCTTTGACTTTAATTGAGACATCGGGTCACAAAATGTATGCAAATTGGAAGGAATTGTCCCAACTTTGAAGTCAAGAAATTTATGGCGGAAATGTATAAATTAAAAGACAGGATATAAAGTTAAGTAATATGAATATTTCAAGGTGCATTTGGAAAAATCATTCTTCATGACTATTCTGTTCTATTCTGTTCTATTCTGTTCTATTCTGTTCTATTCTGTTCTATTCTAATCTATTATATTCTTAGTTAAAAATTACATAGTAAGATTGATAATTAAGTGCCCAGCCTTAAATTTTGGTAAACAATTAACAACTTGCATAACATGTCTGGAGAATATGTCTGGCAGAAAATATGGTCAAACAATCTATCTATTTATCTATCTATCAATCTATCAATCTATCAATCTATCTATCAATCTATCAATCTATCTATCTATATATATATATCTATCTATCTATATTTATCTATATTTATCTATCTATCTATTTAAAACATTCATCATTATCACAATGATTCTGAATAAATATCAAATATTTGTAATAATGCTTCAAAATATGACAACCCTATAATCATAGTAGGCCTATTCTTTGTACATAATATGTGTCCATAATGTTACAAAATTGTCTTTATTTGTTAAATTAAGTTGTCAACAAGACTGACTGCATGAAAAATTGGCGTCAGTTTCTTATAAGCCACAAGAGACATAAATTATTTGTCAGTCTGTCAGAAGGAAAGAAAGAAAGAATGAAAAAAAAGAAAGAAAGAAAAAAGAAAGAAAGTGTACCATTTTAATCTATCGTTGCTTGGATGAAACATTATTTTTAGTTATTCAATTTCATCGAAGGAAGGAAGGAAGGAAGGAAGGAAGGAAGGAAGGAAGGAATATTTACATATCATAAATCCATCACACACAAAAAAAATTCATTTCATATTTATTTTATCTATATTTCAAATATATAGTCATTATTCCTGACAGATTAGCTAGTATTTTCTCCATTTGTGGTAATTTTGATCATTGTTAATGTCCACTTAATTCATAATGTATTTCCTCTTATGAAACATAATCTTATCTAATAATCAGAAGTCCCATATATGTGTCAATATTTTAGGTGTATATTGTATTTAACCAAACTTTAGTGAAGTAACCAGATTTCATTTTCAGATATCTGTGCCTTGCTATCTATTTATAAGCCATATGGGGAGTCGGCTGGATTCTATTGTAAACCCTTTATACCAATTCCACAAGGGGTAAATACCCTGAATTTATACCCCTTTAAGCCAACTGGCCGTTTTCAAAAGGGGTAATTTGTCTCATGCCCCTTGGGGGTGAATTATAAGAAAAGAAGTTAGGTTATTAGCCTCTTAAAGCAATTGAGTTTCCCTCTAAAAGGTTTCGCCTCCAGGGGTCTCTCTGCACAGCGGCGCCACACCGTGGATAGCTCTGACAACTCAATCAAACACAATTTACTTTCTATGAATTTTCTTACTGAGAAAAGAAAGAACGAAAGAAATGAAGGATAGAAATATAGAAATCTTTAAAGATAGAAATATGGAAAGATGAAAAGATAGATAGATAGAGAGATAGAGAGATAGAGAGATAGAGAGATAGAGAGATAGCGAGATAGCTAGATAGATATATAGATAGAGATATAGAGAGATAGCTAGATAGATATATTGATAGAGATATAGAGAGATAGATAGATATATAGATAGAGATATAGAGAGATAGCTAGATAGATATATAGATAGAGATATAGAGAGATAGATAGATAGATATATAGATAGATAGATAGATAGATAGATAGATAGAGAGATAGATAGAGAGATATAGAGATAGAGAGATAGATAGAGAGATAGATAGATAGATAGATAGATAGATAGATAGATAGACAGACAGATAGAGAGATAGATAGATAGATAGACAGACAGACAGACAGACAGACAGATAGATAGACAGATAGACAGATAGACAGATAGATAGATAGATAGATAGATCGATAGATAGATAGATAGATAGATAGACAGATAGATAAACAGATATAGACAGATAGATAGATAGATAGATAGACAGATAGATAGATAGATAGATAGATTGATAGATTGATAGATTGATAGATTGATAGATGGATAGATAGATAAATAGATAGATAGATATATAGATAGCCAGATAGATAGATAGATAGATAGATAGATAGCCAGATAGATAGATAGATAGATAGATAGCCAGATAGATAGATAGATAGATAGATAGATAGATCAATAGATAGACGGATACAAAGATAGATAGATAGATAGATCCTAGATAGCATTCCAAATCTATCGATCTATCTATCTAATTCTAAAATTAACTAAAATTAAATTTGAAATACGATAAAACTTTTCCAAAGATATGCTGATGCAAATATTTGAAAAACTACTACAATATTTAGTAACATGATCCCATAACCTGAACTCAAAACTTACTTTAATAACACTACCCCCTACCTCATTTCGACCCCCTGAGTTGACCTGACATAATCTAGCTAGTACTAGCCACCATAGCCAACGGGCAGTCATAAATTCTTTACCCCAAATGATTTTTGACAAGAATTTCCTTTGCAATTGTCCACTCATGACACCCCTTTGATCACACCGATTTTGTAATAATTTAAATATTAAATATATTTCAGCTTATTATGAAATGATGTAAATATCACAATTCACAATTAGGCCCTCAGAAGACTAGAATTAAGGGAGAGGTATTGTATTGTATTGTATTGTATTAATATCTTCTGTAAATTATTATGATACTATGCAGTTGAAAACAATGTTTTACAAAACTTTGGGATCCATACCATGATGTAAATTATCTATGTGGGTAGGGTCTTTTACACCAATTTATAGTACAATGTTGCTGCAAGATTAATCAAATTAAAGCGAACAGAAAAATATATTTGTCTTGTTTTCTTGCTGAGCTTAACAAATGTAAAGTATTTCAAGGGTTATTATTATGAATTTAGACTTTAATTTATCTTGTTCAGTAAAGTAACTAAACACAATTTTGGTTTTTGAAATTTTATGACTTTTGTTATCATTCCAATCATAGCTAGTGGACATTTCTTTATCAGACAATGAACAATTACTGACACGTCATTGTGACGTCAATTAGGGGATGTAGACCTCTCCTATCTGGGAGGCGAATACAGTTAACGACAGGAAACAAACGTAACAATTGGTAATACACTTTTGGGACAATTACTTTTTGGTGACGTACCCCTAACAGTTTCAATTCAACACCAAAACAATGGACCTTCTACAGCAACAATGCTTACAATTGAGTTTTGAAAACATTTTTGTTCAATTCCATCTTCCCGCCATTTTGAATTGATTAGAGCAGACGATATGATGTTCCAAATGTTCCGCCCCCGTATTGTCTGGAAAATACCCAAAAATAAAAGATTTTGTGTGTTCAACAAAACCGATTTTACGACCCACGATATAAAGGCCTAGCCATTCAAAATTTGACACATTTTATCTAGATTTTACAGTTGCATAATGGAAGGCATTTAATGTAGTTTCGATAGTTACTGAATTGTGACTTACTTATAAGTTAACAAAAGATAACATTTTGAAATTGCATTGATTATATAAAGGAATCCCACCTAAAGACTTCCTAGTCATTAAAACAACTTTTTTTACTTCTTTTTATTCTTGCAATGATATTGTATTTTACCTCTCTTTTAAGACCACCTCACCATTTAATTAAGACCAGTGTATTTTACACCAAGGGTAGTCTTAAGATAAGGTTAGCACTGGGAACGAGGTTCCACAATTTAGCCCCGTGGTATCCTATGGTTGACCCACCGTATCTAATTGTTTTAAACTTAGGTAATTTTATTATCTTATTATTTCTAAAATCATATTTAATATTTTAATTTACAATTTCTTAATTTCGAAGTTTCACTCTTGTACTTAAAAAAATAATAAACTCTACAGTGAAGCCATTAAGAGCATCTTTGATGTAAATTTTACTGTTCTTAATGGTTAGGTTGCCTTAATAGTGAAATGGTCTTAATAGTGAAGTGACCTATAGTCGGGTAATCTTAATGGTCAGCTGGTCATTTAAGGGTTTCGTATAAAGTTCATTTTAATTGTTTAAACTCAACTTCAAAGAAAGATATTTCTGGTCGGTTCTAATTGAAAAGTCGAATCATTGTAACACAGCAACCGAAATGGTCCTTAACTTCACCAAAATACAGATCCTGATTTATTCAAACGAAAATGAATTCAAATTTCCGTTTCCAATTTAAGTCTTCAAATGGCCTCTTATTGAAGAGTTTAGTGCCAGTTGTGGTTTTAAAGTCTCTTTTGAAATTTACCCACCCTCCCCCCCCCCCCTCGAAGTCAGATCTACGTGTTATTCTGCGCATGGCATCGTGGGTATAATTGTGTTATTTTTAAGGCGCCAAACACTGAAAAATCTGAGAATAGTATGCTAGTTAATATAAATAGACATTTTTTTTACTAACTTTTAGATATTTTGACTGTGTCTAAAATCACTGACCCCGATAGTCTTTTCGACTAACAGTTTAGTCAGCCTTAAACAATGTCACGTATATATGTTATCAGTCATAAATGACTAATTTCTCAGTTCAAAACGTCACTTCAATAACATTTTCTACGAGTCTTCATATGCTGTAAATTCTGATAATTTAATTATATATAATAATAACAACCAATATTCTGTTTATTTTGAAATTTAGTATTTTCCTGTATTTTCCCCCTTCTCAATGCCAGTACAAGTACCCCCCCCCCCCCCCCAGTTCTCCAACCCTCCCCCCCCCCTTTGAGAAACCCGCCCCTCCTTTTTTCTTTCTGTATCATCCCTACCCCATGTTTCCTGTGTGGGTAAAAGCAGGGGGAGGGGGAGGTGCCTCCCTTACTTTTCCTATTTCCTAATTACTGCTATAAAGATCCATCAACGACTTGTCATAAAGTTTGAAAAAATTAAGAAAAACTTCAAAGGTGGCGGGGGGAGCTGAACACTGGTGCCTTAGGGATAATACCACGACTATTAAAATTCCTTAAAATATCTTTATTGGACTAAACTAGCACCTCACCACAAGACTAGGCTGGTGGTCTGTGTTGTTAGGCTGGTGTAGTTCCTTCTTCCTTGAATTCTATATTTATTTTATTTCGGTTTTCTTGATTTCTATCTTGAAGTTTTTATTTCTTATTTTTACTTGTTATGCATAATTCTTTACTTCTTTCTTGGTTTCTTTGTTTCTTTCCTAAAGTAGTTTTATTTTAATCAAATATTACATAATATTATTTCTCTCATTATTTATTTATTTCGTTCTTTCTGACTAATTTGTATCTTTATTTCTTTCTTTTCCCTTTTCCTTAATTGCTATTTTGCTTTCTGTCTTTCTTTCTTTCTTTCTTTCTTTCTTCAGAACTGCTTTTCTTTCCATCCCTGCATCATTCATTCATTCATTTATTTATTCATTCATCGAAAAAGTTCATTTCTCCTTTAAACTAGTCTAAAGTCTCGCAGATTTATGTTAGTATTTATAATCCTTATTATTTTATTAATATGATGTGTGAATAAAACAGTTACTGTATTGCTTTTGTCCAGGAAACGGTATTAATTTGTCATGCTTTTTTTTTTTTGTGTATTGACAAAAAAAAAAAGATTGATTGATTGAATCCAACCACCAACTAACCACACAATGTATTACACTGTGGATGGTAGCAAATGGTAGCAAATATTTTATATTGTTTGCCTGAGGATGACAGTTTATCTATCTATCTACCTATTTATCTATCTATCTATATATCTGTCTATCTATCTATCTATCTATCCATCTATCCATCTATCTATCTATCTATCTATCTATCTATCTATCTATCTATCTATCCATATATCCATTTATCTATCTATTAATCTATCCATCTATCCATTTATCTATCTATCCATCTATCCATATATCTGTCTATCCATCTATCAATCAATCTATCTATCCATCTATCGATATATCCATATATCTATCTATCCATCTATCCATTTATCTATCAATCTATCCATCTATCCATTTATCCATCTATCTATCTATCTATCTATCCATCTATCTATCTATCTATCTACCTATCTACACTAGTCACTGCAGTCAGTGATGTGCACATCTATTTAACATTCACTCAGAATTATATAATGACAGTATAGACATGCTATTTATTTTGTAACTTTGGCCCATTCAGTGACTTGGGATGTGCACAGATTGACCTGCAAGATCAAAGGAACCGCCGCGTCAGAATCGCTTTGAAGACGCCAGTAAATGGCGTCACAGAACGTAGAACGTAATTGACAATATCTAAATGAGCTGAAATGTCATTTTTCTGGCTTTCCAACAAAAGAAATCCAACCGTCACTGTAATAAAAACAAGAAAAGGTCAAAAGAATTGAGTTTTCATTTCTTTTTTTGCATTTCTTTAGGGAAAGGGGGGGGAGGGGGGGGGGGAGTTTTTCTTATTCAAATGAATTGTTGTTTCAACTTTTGACTTGAAAAGAATTAAAGGAATGCATGTATATAGCTGGCATTATTGACAAAAGGAAAAGTATATTATCTAATTCCCAATGGATATTAAATGATGAATTCACAATAGCATCAATGGCACCAGAATGACATCAAAAAGAGAGAGAGAAACAAATATATAAAAATGGCATCGACAAAGATCAGAACTATGGTATATGTTAGGTAATATTGTCAAAAGTCCAAATATCAAACAATAAATTATCCAATGTCTTTTGATTTATTGGATATTGCGTCCATTTTATTAAAATTATGGTATTCAATAAAGTTAAATAGAAAAGTGTTGCTGGCAATTTTTAGATATTACATGTGCATAATTACATGTGATGTATGACAGTGACCAAAATCGGTTGCATTCATTTCATCTTCTAAAAAACCGATTGAATGTGAATGCATCCCCCGTCCCAGCCTACGCTTCCTACGCTGCTGCTGCATTGACCCATGTATTGGAGGTGCTGTCAAAAATGTTTCAGCATAACTATCTAGACTTTCTGTTGTCCTAAAATCATGTTGGTGTTGGCTAACAATTGATTTGCTTGCAAGTGACCCAGACCACCTCACTATCAAGACCACCTCACTATCAAGAACACCTCACTATCAAGAACACCTCACCATGTAGGTCAGTGTAGGGTAGTCTTAATGGCGAGGTTCAAACTTATAACTCTCTTGAACCAAACTTTAAATGTTCAATTTGACTTCCTAGATGAGCAAAAATACTGACTAAAGTTTTCTAAATAACTTTTCTTTAGAATTTTTAATTAATTTTTTAGATATATTAACAAATCTTTTAGATATTTTGAGTGTATCTAGAATGATGGACTAATCCCGGAGCCATTTTGACTAACAAGTTAGTCAGCTTTTAAAAATGTCACATGAATTAGTCATAATGACTAATAACTCATAGACAAGAGTATTTCGCCTTGGTCAATATTTGATGAGACTAGTAAATGTATGAAATTTATCCAATAAGGTACTGCATGTACTAATGACTAATTGTTAGTCAAAATGACTACTGGAGGCTGTCATTCTATAGACTTAATCATATTGACTAAGCTTTATTGAAAGAAAAATTGTATAAAGAAAAAAAGGACAAGCTCAGGAGATCGAATCAAAACTGTAACAGGCGGATATGATGATGAGCGGAGGTTGGAGTCCACACCATGTCACATATATTTAAAATATTCTTTGCATTTCGTTGCCACTCAACTCAGCTCACGTCTTGCTAAAATTACTGATAGGCAGATGTCATGATGAACTACTAAGGCTGCTTGGAGTCCACACCATGGATTTTTATTCGCCTCAGCATAGACACCGAGTACAAGGCACCACCAATTTTAACATCTCATTCTGACAACATCCAGCAGATGAGATGTTGTTCATGAAGAGTACCCAGGCCAGTATTCGAACCCAGGACCTTAAAAAGCTGTGAATGACCTTAAATATTTGGCCAATTTAATTTTATTAATTCTTAGTTATAATTGCCTTATTATATACCACACTGTTTTGGTATGGAAAGTAGTAGAATTATCTCAATTTCGATTAATCGAATTATCAGAAATTTGATATTTAATATATATAATATTCAAATAATATTGAGACGAATGAAAAATAGAACAAAAATATAAATTGTACATTCAGTTTATTTTTTAAATATTGGATACTATGTACAACATCAATTTAATAACAACTATTATGAAATAATCAGTTTTCTTCCCTCTCTCAACAATCTTTGATTTTTGTTCTTATCCGAATTAATAAACCTGTAATAAACTTACATCAATTTTTGTGAAAATATGAAAAATGAAAATGATTATTTACAATGCGTCGCCTAGCAACCAGTGCTAAACAGTACGAAGATATGATTATGCTTTAGCAATAAAGCACAAAATATGAAAAAATATGCCTAACACATGTAATAATGACAGATGAAAAAACTATAACAATAATATCATGTAAAATATCATTATGCATTATTAATGGATTTCTTACGAAATTTGACAAATTTCACTGACAGAAATATATATATTTTTTTTGCTTAATTTTTTGCCTTCACATTTTGACTCTTAATATCATTACAAATTGTCATTTAACTATTTTTCAATAATTCACATTTCATAATAATATAATCTGTGATTTTTTTTTGCACATATTAAATACAGTCAGTTTGATTTTTGCAATTCATTACAGACAATTAATACCTTTAGAAAACGTTCATTTTCAATAGCCAGTTTTTTGCAAATCATTATGACTAACTCATTTTCTATAGTCATTATGACTGAGTCATTTTCAATAGTCTTCAATAGTTCCAATAGTCAGTATGACTTTGCCATTTTCAATAGTCATCTCTCAATAGTACATGACAAAGTCAATATCAATTTTCAATAGTCAGTGTAAAGTCATTTTCAATAGTCACTTGATATCTGAGATCATTTGAGGAGTACTTAAGCTCTTTCCACATCCGTTTTGTAAGGTTGAAACAAACTAGGGCCGGCCGGAGTAGGTAAAGATGAATGGGAAATTGTATGGGCTAGAGATGTGGGGACTGCAGCAATGCTACCATACAATAAGTGGCACCCACATGGTTCTCCTGCAGGGGTGGGACAGTGGGAGGGTGGGTGCAGTAGAGAGGTCGGTGGGTGAGTGGGGATTGAGTGTAATTCACGGGGTAGACTTGTCAAAGGGGGCATGTCTCGGGGTTGAGTTAAGCCACAGGTAACTTGGGAAGGGGTGCCTCCTAGACTTTGGGGTAAACTTGACGGTGCTGATGTTGTTGGGGGGTGCTCCGCTTGCGGGCGTTGGAGTCCACACCCAGGTGCTCCGACGGGGGGACCTGTGGGTACACCTTGTGCTAATAATTCAGGCCGAGGTCTCAATGGTGAGGGTAAACTGTATGGACTATATGCGGCTGCAGCTCTCTGTAACCCCAAACTTGCGTAATAGCTGAGATGGCTTGCTGCTGCAGCATTTGGCAAAGTTGCGGCTGCTGCATAAGGATAAGTACTGAGTGATGCTGCAGCATTCATTATGTAAGCATAGAGGTTGGGGTCAGAGATTCCATAAGGCCAAGCCATAGCCATACGTTGGCGCTTGTCCTTCATTCGTCTGTTTTGGAACCATACCTGGAAATAAATAAAATAAATAAATAAGTAAATAGATAGATAGATCTAGATAGATATATAGATAGCTAGAAAGATTCATGTTGAGAGAGATATTAATTTTTTAAGAACTTCATAAACATATTTTTTTATCACTATTCATATTATACTATATCAGTCTATTTTATATTAAAGCATGGTATATTATACACACCTTAATTGTGGATTCTGGCAAGTTAAGAGAAGCTGCCAATTCGCATCTTCGTGGTCTAGAAACGTAATTTTCTCGGACGAATTCTTTTTCCAATCGACCAAGCTGTTCCCGCGTAAATGCGGTTCTGTATCGTCTGACATTTGGTTCTTCGGGGGGACCTGGAATTGACAGAAGTAAAGAAAGTTAGTTGAGTGTTGCAATCGAATTCGGTCTATAAATAAATACATGAATAAATATATCGTAAGATAAATTGAAGAAAAATACATTTATATATTATATATTTATTAATAATATGATATGAATGTGGCACAGATGATGATAAAAAAAAAAAATAATGAATAATGGAAAGAAAGTTGATAATAATTAACTTAGTTACTAGAATTTAGTTTTAAAATTTTGTGATGCCCACTGTATGAGAAAACATGATTAGGCATTGAGATAGTTATTTTTATTACATATTTTAGTTATTAAAATTCTATAAATATAGACACAAATACGCATAATTATCTACAGATATTGTCATATTAATTCAGTTGTTATCGGTCCATGTTAATTTTAATGACTTGTTTTAAAATCATTGAAGTGAATTGAACAACAAAATGACAAGCCCTCAGTGCAGATAATTGTAACATCTGTCAACACGAATGAAACAGGAGTGCAATATTGGGGTAAAACTGTGACATTTGCCCTTTCAACTTTGACACAAGTCACATGACAGGGTAAGATCTGTCACCCCCTGAATCCCATCTGTTCTTAGACGCGCTAGTTTCATGGTTAAATTTGACAAAAGATGGGGGGAGGGGGGAGAAGGAAAGTGCTCCGGGGGGACAGTAGCTGGCCGTCCCCCGACACCACTCAAGGGGGGTGAGTTGGGGGTTCAATAATTATTCATAGGCCGATAAATTTCAGTCTATCACTGGTCACATCAGAGTTCTTATGAATTAGTGATTGTTGAGTAGGGGGAGTGGTTCGAACGCGCGTTCTTTTCATGGGATGCTCATTAATGGCGCGTGCAGGGCGCGTGCAAGTGCTCTCCTGTGAGTGAGTCGCGATTACTGATATCATGGCGCGCAACTGTCGTCTGCTTTGGTCAAAATGACGCACTAAACATGGATGGATGCACTTTAATCCAAGTCAATTGTCTGGCGATTGTTTCTATTGTCCGACACAGGCTCATAATTAAGTAATAATGGTCCCCACTGCTCATAGTACGACGCCCCCGCTTGAAAATGATGACTTTACCCGTTGCTAATGACTCCAAACCGTTGCTATGGCCCAGAATTTGAGCCAATTTTGACACCTCCACCTTTTCCAGCTGTCCAGGGCCAAATGGTGAAAGGTCAAGCTAATATCATTCATTTTTATGGACAGCACAACTAGGTTTATTAGATAGGCTCCATTATTACAGAAATCACGAAATGCTGAAAAATCCAATTCATATTTTGCATACTTGTGTAGGCCTAAATATAAAATATATTCTATACTTCTCAGTTAGCCCTGAATCGTTGTGTAAGTTATTTTGTCTACATGTAAGTATTCATTTTGACAGAACTAAAAGCCTAGCTAATTATTGCAACTTCAGTTTCTCCAGAGATATTTCGGGAATATAATTTCTGATATACAAAATTGCCTTATGTTTTTATAAATCAATTTTATGTTATGGTATTGCCCACTCTCATCTAAATCTTCCAGTACTTATAAAGCTAAGATTTCTAAAAAGCGCTACTCTGTGATGACCATGCACAGCTAGGCCCAACTCGCAGAGTTGCTATTCGCCAACTCGCCAACTCAAATCCCTGCTCGCCGTTCGTAAATCACCACTCGTGCAGGCTTTGCATAAAACATAAGAAAAAGCCCGGGGCTGGCATTTCAGAAGATAATCTGAGCAGCACCTAGATTACTGCTTCACTCTGCCCCATGATTGGCCGAACGCCCTTCGGCTCCACTCGGACGTCTCCGTGGTCCCTCGGCTCATTTCGGTGGTCATCGGGTGCGTTCGTTGACGACCGAGGCCAACGGAGGCAGACGATCTGGGGGGCCGTGGAATAAGTCATGATGTCTCTTTTCAGAGCAACAACAAAGCTTGGTTTGGGAGGTTTTGGCTTATTTTGGGGGACGAGGGAGAGATCCCTATATTCTCAAAATATTCCAAAATAATTCATACAGGAAATTGCAAAAAGAATTATAGCAGAAGTTCAGCTACAACAAGTTCATGTTTTTTTTAACTTTTTTTTTTTGTGTTTTTAAAGTTTTTCGCCTTTCGTTTACACAATACCCGCTTACTACAAAACCCAGTTATAACCATGGAGTCACTAGAGACTGCATGTTATAACGAAGACTTTACTACCATCCCAAATTGTTCGATACCCAAAAGCAAACCCAATGTTCTGCGAAGCCTCAAACAAGGTCATGTCAAAAATACCAAAAATGTTCTATGTAAAAAGCTTACTTTGGATATATAGAATCTTCCATTAAAAAAGTGAATTTAAATGTAGAATGTTCACCAAAGAAAATCCTTTCTAAAAACCAAGTTTTAAAGGCAAATCGAGATAGAACCTTCTTGCCCTATTGTCTCCATACAACCGGAAGTGATGGATGTAGGGAGGGTGCTAGTGGCGCTCTCTGGCGACCAATCTCATCTCGGTGAATTTACACCAATAAGGTGGCCATGTTTTATTCAAGGGGGTACAGAGGTGAGCGCCCTCTGTTGAGTGTTGCTAATCTGCCCTACTGCCATTCCCTACTACTTGCAATGACCCTTCGAAAGCATTGGGCCCCACAGGTGCCCCTTGTAACACGCCATTTTTGCTCCCACCCTCCCTCCTAATTCTAGCCTTATTACCGCCCTCATTGCTCTTCTAAACTTTCCCCATTACTGCCCAAAATGACCTTTTTGAAGCCAAGGAAACTTTGCACCTTCTATAACACTTCGGAATGACAGACAATGGGTAAATAATATTGCAGAAGTAAAGGGAAACCTTTTGACAATATGTTGCAAATCCAATTGCTTAAACTTCAGATATCTAGATTTTATTTTATTAATATTTTGTTCCATTTTATACTATATATAATTCACAAATTATATATTGGTGTCAGTCAGAGACGTTTAGGCTCCATTTCAGTGTTTTTGTTACCCCCGTAGTTTGCCCCTTTACCTCTTTCTATAGTCTTAACAATCGAATATACTGAGTCATTGTTAGTATAATGACGTCACAATTGCAATCTCGTGCAAACAACGCGCAGAGCGATAAGTGCGCGAGAACTGGGAAGTCCCTCGTGAGCTGAAGAAGTGAATTTGGATTATGGCCTTTGATTGAGACACATGGGCCCATTATTGGACCCCTCAAAAGGGCATGTAAGCACGCAACGCCATCTGTATTGAGGTGCAAGAACTACCCATCAGTGCCTTATGCCCTTATAACTGGAAATGTCACAATGATCAAGTATTATGGTAAAATAACGTGTCCTCATATGGAGTCTTATGGAACCATCATATGATATCATTGGATATGGCGTCCAGCAGGGGGACCCCGTAAGTGTCTAACTATCAGTGTCACGAACCAAATATATTAATATTATGAAGATTTATATGGTTCAGGCCGGCCTATAATCCTTGTAATTTAATACAATAGAATCACTAAGCGAAATGAAATTATTAAAACTTTTTAATTCATATTGCAGTATATAAATATAGATCTACAAGAAATTAATTTAACTCTTTTAAAAGGCTTGTTATAGGCGTTTATTTGAGGTTTGAAACTGATTAATGATAATAAGTCATGGTAATTCTGATATTTTCCTCAACTTTAGACCAGGCTTGTATTTGAGAAAAACAAAATAAATAAATTTTCGAGTAAATTGCAATCATTGGGTAGCACTTGGTATAAGCGACATGCGTGCGTCGGCCATTTTGCTTCTTGACAGCCGCTTGTGCCCTTAATAAATAGCTCCATAATAAACAGCTCAATCAAGTGGCTAGCTGTTCACAGAGCCATGGCTATCTTGATCAATTACTTGCAAACATTAATAGAGCTATTAATAAGAGAAATAGGCCCATGACATGCAAGATCTCATTGAGTGAATTGCTTGAATTTTATTGACTTCTCCCCTTGAATTTGTTTGTAATTACAGGTTTTACCCATCAGCTACAGCAATTGTTAGCCAGGGTAAATCTGTTGCAATTTTGAATTTGTTGTGGTATAAATCTGCAGATACTCATTTTCCCTTAAAATCAATTGTTGATGAAAAAGACTATAATAGATAAATAAATATAATTAAATAATAAGTTATTTTTACTTTAAAATTTAAGTCTTGTGTTTCCCCTTAAGTCAAATTTGGATACTAAATACAAACTCTATACGTAAAGTAACATTTACAATATTCCGCAAAACATCATTATTAATAATCATACTGCAGTTTTCTTTTCATTACCATTAACACAGGATGTACACAAATGTAGTTTCCTCATTAAAAACACTAATAAGCTCATGAAAAATAGCAAAAGTTATTAGGGAAAACTAATTAGGCACTCTGTAGTGATTTGTTTTCACTAGTCATGGTTGGTTGATTCTTGCCTTAAGGGGCTCGGCCTCACCATAATTTAAGGGACATACAGCGTGTGTTCATTATTCAGTAAAAGATATTTAGAATTCCATCATTGTTATTAAAAACTTTTCAAATGCATCGACACAATAGTTGATTGGTTTATACTATAAATATTTAAATAATATGTGTTCATTAATTCTCCAGTAAAAAAAAAAGATTTAATTATTTATTTAGAAGTCTAATGCCTAGCATTAGCAAACACTCAGCCAACCTATAGCCAACACAAATCGATGTTTTTGATTTTTCGATAAAGTCACTAATGATGAATGTTTGATCAGATATCAGCTCACGTGACTTCGATCACCTGACACCAACTTCCGGTACAACGAGGTTCAATTAAGAGTCATGTGACTATGTGATCGAACAATAAAAGTCATGTGATAACGTCAACATTGTGATGTCATGCGTAGACTTTAATTGTTATTCATTTGGGGAGCAAAGTGGGGCCTTATTGGTTTGTGGCCGTTTTGTGTTGGTGCCGTTTTTGCTTGATGCCGATTTGACTGGGTGAATCTAGCATGACTACATTCGTGAGAAAATCCCATTAATGGATACAAAGCACTGAATTATCACTCAATCCGATTTTTTGGCCCATTATAATCACAGTTCATGGCTATAAAAACACATTTGGAATAATTCTCGGTTACACGTTTTGAAAAATTCATGTCAATTCGATCCCAAAAGGTAAATGGGGGTCTCTTTCGTTGCATAATAAAGCTTTGAAATCAGTGTGAATTGGTAAAAAAGAAAAAAAAAAAAGTCAAATAAAATAAAAGACACTGAGTTTAAAAATAGTTTGTTGCATGTAATTCTAATTTCTCAATTCCATGAACACGTTATAACTAATATAACGCGAAAAATAAACTTTTGTTTGTGAAAAATTTGATATAATGATAGCCATTATGCCTTTCCTAACTTGGTATAATCCTACAAATGAATTAATTATACTTAAGTTGGCAGATAAGTTACTAATTACCAAAGAGCTGCAAATTTCATCATATTACGTAACAAACCAGTAAAATTATGACATGCTAATAGAAAGCAATGAGTTCACATGATACCCATAGATAATGCCATTTTATTGCGTATTAAATTTTATTGCTCTCAGAAATTACCATAGATCGACGTGTTAATATAATTTCTAATACTTTGTAATACATGGGAAGCTTCTTATAAATATTTCTCTATTTAATCTCTCTGTTTAATTTCAACTTTTCCTGTGTGTTTACAAGTATGTCATTGCATATTTATTAGTTAAATAATAATCATTTATAAATCTAATTCACTTACGTGTATATAAGCTTCAATTTAACCCATCTAACGCTTGAATTTCAAGTTGAACTGAAAATCACACTATAATGATCTAAAAATAGCATTTCACACTTCGCACGTGCGTCTACGTCATCACGTCTTGTGTGCCTTTTATGGCAGTCTACGCACCAAGCCTCTATCTGAGGCCTACAAATTTATGGCCTATAATAACCTCCAATAAAGGTGGATTAGGTGTGAAATTAGGCCTAATGTCTATTTAATGAGAATTCCACACTGACTTTGGAAGGCATTGTAAATTATTTTGTACACAATAGTCGTTGAAATGAGCAGAGTAATTAGATAGTTGCACTAGACTGGGAGTAATGAGTACTGGTAATTGCACTAGTAATATTACTGCGAAGTACTTGGAGTACAGGTATTCACTATTCAATTAGCACTAGGTAATTGGATACTGAAGTGAAATTAATAGATATGACAGCTGTTTAATTTGAAAATTGGTCAACAAGGCCTAATAATAAGCCAATACTTAGACCCAAAATGTTGAGACCAATTTTGATGTTTAATCTCAGATTTAAGACCATCTCAATATTAAGAACACTTCTGTTTCTACTAATATAATCGTCTTAAAATGTAAGTTTGTCATATTATATATTAGTAACTTATAAAATGTTAAAACAAAAGACAATTAACCAATTAAATCAGAGAACTTCAAGAAAACTAAATAGCATATAAACTACTTTTCCTTTTATCATTAAACTTTTAGTTTTTACCTTGAGTTCCATATATACTTGAACTAGAAACTATTTCTACTTAAAGTAGCTCTTGATTTTAAGTATATGTTTGTCTTTTGCAATCATTGTTCATAGCATCTGGCTGAGGGTGTGTTGTGACTGGCGATCATTGTTGATTAAGATTTGTAAGAAATCAAGCTGTGTTTTTAAAGTGTCTGTCAAAACAATTGCAGTATATGTCAATTGCAATAAAATGTAGCAAAGAAAGAAAAAAAAATAGATAAATAGAACTAAAGTTTAATAAAATCATTGAAATTTAAAATCTCCATATAATTTAGATTTTGTGCTTATTATTTTATCTTAACAACGTTGTCACCAAAGTACAAGTTAAGCTCGTTCTGAGTTGATTGATGACGTCAATTATTACGCTACGTCACGTGCCTCCCGGCATGCAATTCACAACGTCATAATTAGCATAACGCACCGTCAAATTATTACCAGTTTACGTCCCCAAGTTTCGAACAGAAAAGAGTGGGAAAAAAAAAATACTCATTATTTTCTGAAGTTTTTTTTTCTTGTTTTAAATCATCTCATTGTTGTGGTTTTTTTTTTTTCTAAATTCTTAAAATTTTTGAGTTTTCACAAATGTTCTCAAGAAAATACAGGAGAACTAATATGAGACTAATATTATTAGACTAATACTTAAATTATTAAAGTATAAAGCACCATAATAACTAATAAATTATGATAATAATCTACTTTGTGTAATTAACAATAAAATATTTAGATATACAGGAAAATAGGTTGGGAAATATCAACATAATGATATTTCTATGTTTTGAAAATAAGATTTCATACAAATTTTATATATACAAACATTTTCTCTTGAGCTTTTGAAAATATAAATTATCACCATGCTCAGAAACCTTATATGGCCATTATGAGACAATCATGAGTCAGTTGTTGACGTCACAATTGATTCTAATTGTTTGTAGGGTACACTGATGCATTGTGGGTAAAAAAATATGGCGTCTTAATGACAGGTTTCACTGAGGGTAGCAAATTCTGTCTTGACAGGGGGGAAATTACCCTACAATTAGGGTGGAGTTTTGGTAACTATGGGGTAATAGAGGGAAACTTAATATCTCCAAATAAACGCCGGGTCAAAATACAGAAATAACACTTAAACTATGGTTAGAGGATCTATCTATGTATCTATGTTTCTATGTATCTATGTATCTATGTATTATCTATTTATGTATCTATCTATGTATCTATCTAAATATCCGTCTGTCAAGCTGTCCATATGTCTACCTACCTATCTATCTATCTATCTATCTGTCTATGGTATGAAGGACTCCTGAATATAAAATATGTCCAAATGTACTTATAATTAAATCATTATTTTCTAAGTCTTATAATTCATCAATAGTTGCATAATATATTATTATAATATATGGTCGAACTGTATGTAAATAATGATATATAACATAATAAAAGTGTCTATGTATATATCTATTTATTCATTTTCACTATTTTCGTAAAATTGCAAGTTTGGAAAAGATTATTATAACCTTTCTGACAATTATGTTTATGAGTGAGCCCAGCTTTGGGTGATATTAACAGAAACCTGAGATTTTAACACTTGGTCAAATTGCTGCAAATTGGGCACAAAACAAAACCGGCTTAAAGAAAAACTGCCAAGATATTTGCCAGAGATAAGTGCATACATGACCATGAGTAATAATCATTTTAAGAAAAAAACAGACAGCTTGTCTAAAATTTCTCATTTTTCCGGGGGGTATGAAATCAAGGGGCAACTATTAGCATCAAAGGGGTAAAAAATGTTAAAAAATACGATTTTACTAAAAAATTTACAGTGTTAATTTCGTACTAATGTTAGTGCACATAACATTATTGTGAAATATTATGAATGAAATACATAACTAAATAAATATTATTCCCAATAATAACTGGACAATTTGACGATTTTTACTGTTATGCTATGATTTTATGTAACGTTTTAGAATATATGCTGTATAAATAAATGATTAAAGTAAACATGAGATATGTAACTAATGTCATATTTTGGAGATATTATAAATTAAAGATAATATAATGCTGAATAGTAACTTATTACAAAGTATGTATTTTCCAAACAAGTATTACTTTAATACATCAATAACATTGCAGTATAATGTTTTCTGAATATATTCACTAATATACCCAGTTTTTACCTCTAAAATTTAGGAAGTTAAACTGATTTTACCCTGTCTACAATTTCATCACCTCAAGCAAGATCTCAAAAACATCCATCAACAACAAAATTGTTCCAACAAAAACTCTTTAAACTAGGAATTTGTTAACAAAAGAATTTTCAGCATAACAATTAAATTTCTTTCACTGATAATAATGACAGATTATTGTGTTAGAGAACTTTTTGAGAAAATCTCATAATCATTAACATTTTTTAAATGCTTGTGTGTAAAATAATTTGTAAATGCTAAATGTGTTATTGTCCGAGTTAAGTAATTCCATATATGGCAGTGTCGGGCGTAGAGTCAAAGTTTACCTTAAATTTAAGTGAAATGTATTAAGAATTAATTTAGAATTTGGTCAATTTTGATAAGTCAATTATTCTGACTAAAACACTTAGTCAAATGTATATCCAGTACAATTTAACAACTATTTCTAATAAGATAAAATAGTGTAATTAGTAAATTAATCCAACTAACAATTATTCAATATTTTTTTCAGTTGTATGTTGTAACAAACTACTACCCTATGTGGGGGTGGGGGGGGGGGTACTTTAAAGTGGGGTAAAATAGAGAAATGAGCAGTTTCTTTGGCACAACTCGAGGCTGCAGTGATCTTTGGTCTCTGAGGAGCTAATATCGATTGCTGGCGAAAACGAGTCAGTCAGAGGGCATTATGGGAAGAAATTGGACAATAGATAAGATCAGACAATGCCTATTGTTACGACCTCCTGTCCTGATTGGTTAATAATGCCTGAAACAATGGGTAGATACGGACAGATGACTTATCTCGATTCTGATTGGTCAATTAATCCAATGTCTCCCTTGTGAGTACTGCCAGCGCCCCTAACGGCCCCAGAATGTACTAAAACGATTGTTCTATTGTTCTCTGATCAATTGTACTCTATAGCTTTAATGCAGTGCTTAATACTCGGTGTCTATCCTGAGGCAAGTGAAGGTCCCCACCCATGAGGTAAATGTGTAACATAGTGGACTCCAAACAACCTTAAGTATCATCTCATCATTACGTCTGCAGCTGGTCATTTATGCTGTGTGAGCTTCAGACTAGTAACATAGCCACATTAAAAATTAATTATATTAGATTAATTTGAATAATATATATAATATTAAATTCATACCATAAGCTGACTATTTAATCCAGTTCAATCATCTGTGATCACACACTATTATGTAACACAAATATCAAAAGATTATCCAGTACTTAAGCATAAATTACCAGTACTTAATTAATGGCCCTGGTACTTGAGTACTCGTAGCATAACTAATTAATGCCCTGATCACATGACAGCGTAATTAGATCACATGAGAACATAATTAAGTGAGATAAGAGGAATTTACCCAAAACAAGTTAATTGCTTAATTACCCTTGTAGAATAAATGGGTATATGAAAGAAAGGAAGACATGCAGAAGAAAGTAGAAAGAAAAGGAAAGAAAGATAGATAGATAGATGGATAGACAGATAGATAGTTGGATAGATAGATAGGCCCTACTTAAAATGTGCTTTTAAAGGAATTTAACTAAAATATACATTCTTAACCTTTAAAAACCAATTTCTAAGTGTCCACTTTAGTTTGTTTATGTCTTAATTCAATCAAATTCCTTCAAATGCTCCAAGCTACAGTGGGTTGGCTGGGTGTACTTGGGGGCGGGGCAAATTAGCCATTTACTGCTATTAGGAACACACGTGTATTCTATTGCTATTGTGACGTCACAACAGAAGAAACAGGATTAATTCTTTGATGTAAGTATTGCCAGAAAGGGGTTTACAAGTAAGGAGGGGTATAACACTCCCCCCAAACAATGTGGGATAAAGAAGAAAAAAGACTCAATTTGAGGGGGGAGGAACCTGCCTTTTAAGACCACCTCACTCTTCAGACCACCTCAGTATGGATATATAAATACTCAAAATAAATTTTACAAACTACAATTGATAGATTACAAAAAAATACATCTTGACTTATTTTCAAATGCGTTTTATTTTCTGTACTTTAATTCAGACGCCATCTGTTGATATTTGTGAGAACTACCTAATTCGACGTAATATCATCACCTAAATTTGTTACTAAGCACTTTTTTTGCAATTTTAACTAAAATACATTACACAACAAAAGTACAAGCATTTGTACCACCCCCGGCCCCACTGGGGCTATAACATCAATTCCACCCTACTCCACTGTGTAGTACCCCCCGGGGGAGGGGGTGTTTTTGGGAGGGGTAATTTCCCCTTCTGTCCAGCTGTTATTTCAAGAATTCTTTTGACTGCTTGCTCAATTACAACTGGTAATGGATTCAAAAGTTTATGTTTGTTGTTCGGCACAAGTCTGTAGCATAGCTCCACGCGCCATTTTGCTTTTGGAAGCTTTTGATGTTTTGAACCCGCGACAAAAACACCGATTGACCAAACAATTTGAACAATGGGCCATTGTCAACAAGTGGGCTGCTCGCTAGGTATTAAGCCATTTAAAGGGGTCAAAAGGTACCCTGAGTGATGACTCCATCAATTGTAAAGATATAGACAGATAGAGAGATAGAAAGACAGACAGATAAAAGGATTACAGACAGACAGAGACAGATAGATAGATAGATACTGATTGATTGATTGACTGACTGATTGACATACAAAAAATGTTATTTAACCAATAAACTATTAATTTATAGATAATTATTTGAAAAATATATACACATGTTTATGATAAAATGCATAAATTTTATCAATCATGCATACTCTATCTACTTTTAACAAATATCCAAATGGAATTTTGTATTTTTAGATCTTAAATTCAAATGAGTGTCTTTGATTTGGGGAGATATGTGTACTTTTGGCACACGACAGATGTGCTAATGGGCCTTAATTTTGTCATGATCACAAGAGGCCAGCCCCTTACAACACTAACTAACGTTGCAATTCACTCTACTAGTGTTCTAATGATTTTCCAATGAGCTAAATTACCCAAAACTCTGATTTTTAAATCCCCTGAGAACAAATCAAATACAAATTTAGACCAATCCCGAACTAGAGTTCAACAATTTAAGGACACAAACAAAGGAGCCCACCCTACAATTGCAAACTAATTAGTAAACAAAAATTAAGGGGGTACAGTTGTAATAATACTGCCCTCTAGGAGTTTAGGATAGAGACAGACAGACAGACAGCTGGATAGAGACAGACAGACAGACAGCTAGACAGACGGACTAACTGATATAGATAAATTGATAACAGACTAAAATAATAGAAAAAATAAAGAGAACAAATAAAATACATTTGTACTATTAGCTTAAACTAAATACTGTAGTATGTCAACTGCCAGAGGCAGACGTAATGATAAGATGACACGGCTGCTTGGAGTCAACACCCATGTCACACATTTTCCCCTATGGGTGGGGTATTTTTCTTGCTCTAGCATAGACACCCAGTACAAGGCACCACCAAGTTAACGTAACAAAACTACAAATAAAGCATCTTTTGACATTATGGATAAATTTATGTAATTTATGACATCATTAACAGTTACAGATTTCTATCATAAAATGTTAAAAATAGGAATTAAGATATAATCTTTATGGAAAATATTTCTCCCAAAAAGACGCTAATTTTGAAGACCCCCTACTATGTATATCTCTAAGAAGCGTCATTTGTTACTTTAACACAATTAGTACGTTGAGATAACGTTGTACTAACGTAATTTTAACATAATTCCAACATCCAGTGAAAATTTTATCTGATGTAGAAGTTTAACAGAAGTTAACATAGGTCTGGAGACTTGCTTATAATGCAACGTATTTTTTGCTCTAATGATATACATTTCTGACTTAAAGAAAGTAGATAATAGATATATAATAGTGACATTTTGAAAGCTTTTTAAAGTCATGATTCGAAGAGTTATAGACGTGCAAAGTCATTTTAAGTTTTTTATTCTGAAATGCTGCCACTTAGATACGTTAGGGCGAAATTACACCGCGCGGGAGGTCTAAAATTCAAGTTATATTTGTTCATTTTGAGAAAATTGTCAAACAAATTGTCAAATATACAAGTTTATAATAGATGAAGCTGTCATTTTAACTGACATTTTCTCGACAAGCAACCAAGAATTAAAGATGATGACCCTTAATAGCTTTAGATTGCTTCTTAGTTCAAAATACTAGAGTAATTCAAATATAATTTTCTTTTCACCACAAAAGATGTTCAAAGTCTAAATACACTATCAAAGGTGCATAAAGTTACATAAATGTTCCTTTCATAATTATACTCGTTTTATAGAGGGACTTTAGTTTAAACACGATTTATGTGATCATAGAAGCAGTTCTAATGTTATTTTATTTTAAACTGTTTTAAACTGTCAAATGTTACATTAAAATCAAAGTATATTGTCGGACAAGATAAACTATTAATCAAAACATTTTAGACTCAAGACTTTCATCTTAAATCAATCCTTTAATTGTTCATTTATTAAATTGCTGGTATTGAAAACTGTGAAGTTTATACAACAATTTTCACTTTAAGAAAACTAATCCCAAATCGGCCTCTGATCAAACCGTCCTCTGGGGAAAACGTCCTCTCAAGAGAGCTACCTTAAAAGTTTTGCCATAAAGGCCAATTTAACACAATAGGCCTAAATTTGTAATGTTGTTAATGTAATTGATTTAATTGCTCCAGATTTGACCATAGAGTGTAACTGCATTCTTTAGAGGAGTGATACACAAACAAATAGTCCCAAATTGTTTGGTAGCGGATTGATATGTCAACACAATTCAAAGGTAACTTCTGAACTATTGTCTGGAACTGTTTCTCAATTGTTGTTATTCAATAATGGCATTATATACAATGAATAGTAAACTGTTAGTGGCTTTTTGAAATTATCGCATTGTATATACAGGGAAAGAATGAAATAAAGAAAGAAAAAGAATGAAGGAAATAAAGAAAGAAAAAATTAAAGCTACATAGGAAACAACGATAAGCTTAGAAAGAAAAAAATAAATAAAATGTTGCCTAAATAATGCAGATAATTCTATACCATGAACGTCATTAACTCAAGTTAAATCACCAGTCAATTCGCTCTGTTAAGTTCATCACGTGCTCTTAATGACTTCGACTGATCTCATTTATGCAAATTAGTTTGTTTATTGCGCTTAATTTGTCCAATGACGTTCTAATTAACGTAACGATTTCAAAGAATGTTAGTGACGTCACTATGGTTGTCAGCTGACATTGTGGAATGGGGTTATTGTTCTTTTTTCGACATTTTTGACGTTCCTGAGACTTAAGTTTAAAGGAACAACATTTTTCCGGGGCAAAGTAATCTAAATTTTGGGGTTAATTATCTTGTATTTAATATGGAAATGGTTCCTAACCACATCTGAAAAAAAATCCTTTACATGTGGTAGACCAGAAATGACCCCATTAAGCTAGAAGTAGTGCAATTAAATGGTTGACAGACATTATATGTGGGTTGTTTGCCGTTGGTTTACTTAGAAATTGATCCAGGAATTTAGGTTTATTGGGTTAAACAGAAGAATAAATGTATCATTTCAAAGAAAGCAGATAAATTCAGATAATTAAAAAAATATATATCTGTTATATTAAAATATAATCAGTTCATAAATAATGTTTCAAGTCATCGATATATATGTTTATATGTCATAAATCATACTAATTAAAATTTGCATCACGTACAATAAAAGTAATAGACCGAAAAAATTCTGACAGTTTGTAGATATGAAGTTATATGTTATTCATTGATAATGTGTAAGAAATGGAAATTATTTATCAGATCCAAAATTCTGACAATTTGAAATCATGTCGTGAGTCAGGTGATCGGACTAATAATTGGCATGCATTACTAAGTGGGGGTGATGAAATGCACATCGAGGGGGGGGGGGGGGGTTGTAGGTGCTTATTAAAGCAATAAGGGGGTAAAATGTCACACCCCTTCGATCAGATCATGCTTCATTAATCCCTGTTTATACACTGTTCATGGCTTGAGGCGGGGGAGGGGGGTGCCCCGGGCAATCTGTGACAGCTTCATCGGGGGGCGCCAAGCATGTCACCCCCGGGGACCAACCAGTCTTTTTTCTAACTCCCGTGAAAGATTAATTTTCATTCAAATACACATGTAACATTATAAAAACCCCTTTGTGGGGTATCAGAGCAAAAAATGGGTGTTTAAAATGATCAAGGGTGAAGCAGATTATCTGCCTAGCGCAGGGTACAACAAGGGAGTTGTCTGTCACCCATATTTAGGTCTGCGCACTAAAGGTTCTATGCTCATTGCACTAGAAATTTCCAGAGATTTAGATTTCTAACAATGCTCTTTTCATAAGATTCCAAACTTTGCCACTCCAAGAAAAGTTTAGTTATTTTATCAAGTACTCCAAACTCGCTGTAACAAATTGTCATCAATAGCTCAACTCTGCACAGATGTCTAAAATGTTTCGATATTAGGCCATCATTCAGCCTTAAGTAGCTGTGATAAATCTGTGTATCTGATGTAAACAAACCAATACAAAAGGAATATTGTGGAACTACATCATGTAAGAAGTTCAAAGTGGGGTAGTATTGTCATGAAATTATCAGACAAACAGATCTATGTTAAGTTGAACATCTGTGTAGTAAAGATTGTATTGTCAATAGAAAACACAGGGATATAGCTTAACAATTTAAGACCACCTCACTATTAAGATCACCTCACTAACAAGACTACCTCTCCATTAAGACCAGACATTCAGTCAATTGTTGGATAAATATCCTATTTTTTTTTCTTAACTATCTTCTTTATTATAATCATCAATTTCTTTTATTGCTTACATAGATATTATGTTATCTAACTTATCTTTAATTCTTATCTATGACACAGCGCCACGCTGCGGAGAGATGCTTTACTACTTAAACGCTGACTCAGACCAATTAGGACAGTATTGCTAACGACCTGTATCAAATTTTTGGTCAATAAACATTGATTATTGATTGGATACATGATACTTTGATTGGTTGATCACTGTATCACTGTAGGGGTTTTTGATCTGTCGTGTGATACATGTTTAATGATAGGCCTTATCAATATCTAAGATCAAGATAATTGCCAAAAATAAACAAGTCACTTGGCAGTGTTAATGATTCCTAATTGGGGACTATTAAACTTGAGAGGGTGATTAGGTTATCCAAACACAGTCAAGAGAGAGGGGTCTCAGATATTTCCCCATTTTGGGTTTAATTTTTCAGAAATATATAAACTTCTTCTTTTATTTATTATTTTGAAATATTTCTAAAATAAACTGTTTGTCACATTGATATTCTCAGTTATTATGCCAATTTCTAAACAAAACTTTTAATCACAGCTGGACATTATCAATATTTGTGTTATTTTAATATGCCAATGTAAACAACCATTAAATAATATATGAGTTACATATGTTATAAGTTATTAAACTATAACTACAACTGCAGATTTCTTATATATTTACTAAGAGCTATGGAACCAGATTTTTGCACCAAAATAGCGTTTGGTCTAGATTACTATCAGTCTTCGCTTGATTAAGAGCTCTTAGCAACATGTCACAACCAGATATGCATGAAAGACATTGTTTATAAACAAAAAGACATGGTTGGATAACTTTGCACAAGCCGTGAAGGGTAATAATCCTTGTAAAATTCGCCAACTTTGAAGTTTGTTTACGCGCCAAAGTTAAATGACAGCGATTGTAGCGCCGCCTGGGGGAATGTGCAGGAATCGTTAGGTTTATTAACTCTCCCCATGATCACTATGCATGTCATGTGACTGATTGGGATTGAGTGTGACGTCATTATGGGAACAAAAGTATTCTAGAATAGTTTGGTATAAATGATGGAAAGTTTATTTGAAATTTCCTAAGTCAAATATACGAAAATAGGGCAAAAGTGTTTACGATATTAGAATAGTTACAGACTACCTCGATATTAAAACTACTTCAGTGATAATGTGAGGTCTTAATTGTGAGGTTTCTGTACATTTGTTCTTTAGAATTCCTTAGAATCTCTTCATGACTCAAAATGGTTATAAACTTTTGAATTCGTCCACAAAATGAAGCGGAAATACAGAAACCCTTATTTATTTTACACACGGAACAACATTTAGACGCCGAACTCATCATGCTAACAGACTCTACCACAAAATCCTTGAATTTTCTAATCGCCAATCATTAGGTTACCACAAAAATGCAGTCAATCTAGGAGCAATAAGTACGCTTTAGTGCAAAATAGGGTCATTTAGACCTTGAAAAGTTTGTAAACTGACCATTTTGAAATCTTTAAGTCTATCAGATCAATTAATTGGCCATTTTCACTCACAATTCTTGGTATATATCCTCAAATTTGGGTGTTTTAGGAAATGCATTAATATCTACAGTAACGTCTACTGTAAACCTTGGAGAATTCCATGAAATCAAGCGCAGTTTTAGCACGTTTTTACCGTCTCTAAAACATTGTAATGTTCAAGAAGTATTTTTCAGTAAAAATAAAATATCCTTTAAAACTACAGACAATAAAATGAGTCAAAAATACTCAGACGCAACAATAGCTTATAAAATATTCTATTGTTGAAATGAAGTCGGTTCTTCGGGGCATAAAATTGCAATTTTCTAACAAATTGCAAGTTCCCACCTCTACAGCAGTTTTTGAGAACAATGTCTTTGTTATAGCCTGGTTCTCACTTATATACCCGCATTATTAGGATCTGTTTACAAGCGATCATTGCTTTTTTAAGATTTCTGGACTCTCTCTAAAATTACAGATTCGAAAACTCTGGGAATTTAAGTGTAATCGCGCGCAAATGACCTGCAAGTCAATTCGTCCTCAGAACAAAGTCGTCCTTATATGTCACTAGCAATTGACGTGGACAATTTGTCAACTACAAAATGTGGTCCCTAACATTTTAATACGCAGAAAAAGCATGTCTTTGTAAGCCTTTATATGGCGGAAAAACGTCAGAAAAAAAAGTCAGATTTGCAAGTGTACAATTTTAGATCTCACAGCTGGTCACTAAGTGATTGGAGCTGATGGTTCAGGACAAAAAGGTCAACAATGAACTGGTCCAAATATAGTCATTAGTTATGAACTTATTGATATCATTTATATTTGATTTGTTGCTTCAAATAAATATATATATATGATAAACATTTGACTTTAAATCAAATGATTTGTTTTAAGAGTCTTATATTCTCTAAGGCAATCCGAAACAGGATTTATTTATTTCTTTTTCATTAAATAGATTTCGTGAGTTTAGAAGTTTGATATTAAACAGAAAGACTTCTCTACTACGTTAATTTATTATTATGAATGAAAGTATAGTATTTATGCTATTATAGAAAGAAGAAAAAGCTTAGCATTTGTAAAACTATACATATGAATGAATGATATGAATGAATGAGATATGAATGGATAAAATATAAACAAAATCAATTATTAGCACTTACTTTTTCCTGAGTAATCTCGCCGATCTTCGGGGGAGCTCAGAGGACTATCGTTGGAGGACGATCCTGGCCCGTGGCCCATTCGACGTTCATCTGGGCTGGAGAAAAATTCGTTGTTCTTTTCGGCAGAGGACGGGGGACTGGGGGACCGGTGATCCAGCATTTGTCCATGGGGCGATAGGCTATCCCTAGAACTGTAACTTTGATGGTGGTACGGAGGGGTATTAGCCCTGTAGCCAGCTGGGGAGGGGGGTTGCAGTCTCTGTGACAAAGGGGTAGCTCTTTCGTCGTGTATTTCTTCGACATCAATGTGTTGGTCACCCCGGTCGGGTCCCGGGGATGGGGTACCTGGCAGCCCCCCGTGGGGAGAGTCTGGAAGACCGGGGGGTGGCAGGAATGATTGCATGACAGCGCTCATTGGGATCTGCAAATAAGAAATGGAAATTTAGGACTAATATCAATAAATTCTCATCATACGAATGATGATATAAATACATTAAACTTATGGAGATAAATTAACAGAATTAAGCTTAAAACATATATGGCTATCAATTATATATGTATGTAGGAATGTAATTTCAATGATTATTCACAGAGAATCTTCAATATATATATATAGATATAGATATATATGTATATATACATATTAGGTCTATCATAACCCATATCATTACTATGCCCTATATCTGGTCACTAAATAGAGTAGTTATAAATTATAATATAGGCCTAGAACATACATGTCTAATAATTTATGGATAGAACTATATATTTTGTCATACTTTTATATAACTTTATAGCTAATTGGAAGTACAGAACAACTATTGTTACCTTGAAAGAAAAGAAGAAATAAAAACAACGAAAGAGCATAAAACATACTCCCAACATACTTTAAATTTCACTCACCTGTTTTGCCAGTACAGATATGGTAAATCCAAATATCAGGGATCGCTGACAATTCCAAAAGCACTGTTATAGAAGCTCTGTATCTCAATGGTACGTCGGGAAAAGTGTTCCGAAAGTTTATTTTGTGGCAAATTGCTGTTAGAAATCCTTGTTAAAGTCGAATTTTGCCAGAAAAAGTGTTGAAGTGTAGATGTGTTACAGTCAAGAGCAAAATATGCTGTGTGCAGTGAGTTGACAGGCTGTGCTAGATAAGGCCCTACCCCGTGACGTCACTAGCTAAGCCCCTCCCCTTAAGGTGTGATTGACAGCTGCTAGGGGTTGGTGCTAACAAGCCCCACTGACGGACCAATTAGGGTAAAAACCCCGTTCTCCTAAAAACCCCTAGGCACTGAGCAGCATTCAAAGACCTTTGTATATAGTAATGTGACCTAAAATCAAGATACAATGTGATTATCAAAAGTTACACAATATCAAAAAATATCCATACAATAGCATAAGAACTTTGATTCAGAATTCAAAATTAAAGGGACGGGGTAGAATAATTGTGAATAAGTTTTATTACCCTTCCAATGAAGGGCACTGATATCTCTATTTACCCCCATAAGATTCTTTTGTTGAAAGGTGTCGTACCCCAATAAAATAGCATTATGAAAAATGCCATTTTAGTAATTTTTTTTGTATGATTTTTTACAATGCTTTTTATGAAATCATAATGTTCTAATCAATACAGACTAACAAGGTAATAAAAATGTAATCCTAGTTTGAAAAGATACATAACTGCTGACATGTTTTTTCAATGTACTTTGTTAAAGAAAATGTATTCATAATTCAGAAATTATAAAATACACAATGGAATATTGAGGGATTATAATTATATAACTGTCATAGTATTTTGCTATATTTAGCAGATAATAATGAGCAGTTTCATGAACTGTTATGAATATTAAATGTTGACACATTTTATGCGAAAGAAAAAAACCAGAAAAATCAAGAATTTTAGAAATACGTAGATACAAGGAAAGAAAGAATGCAAGAAAGAAAGAAAACAAAGAATTCAAGAAAGAAAGAAAATAAAGAATTCAAGAAAGAAAGAAAATAAAGAATTCAAGAAAGAAAGAAAATAAAGAATTCAAGAAAGAAAGAAAATAAAGAATTCAAGAAAGAAAGAAAATAAAGAATTCAAGAAAGAAAGAAAATAAAGAATTCAAGAAAGACACTATTAGTCCAATATTGTCTTAAAAACGGAACATATAATTATATTGTTTAAACATATTAGATAAACAAACAAATAAACACATGAAATTATCACGCAAAAGGGCATAAATACATGCATTACCCTCATATTGGCCAATAGATATTTAATTTCATATCGCTTGCAACAAAGAAACATGTTTATCTAATTGTTTATTTTGTAATGCATGTATTTATCCAATCTACATTCAATACATTCTATGTTTTAATAACTAATTATGAATTGAGAAAATATCATTTGTGGATGAGTATTTCAAAATAATGGCCATATAACTTAATAATTAGGTCATGTATATGATTATAATGATTTATAATATACAATGGGATATATTATGTTTTTATAAGTTCTCATAAAATTATAAAGCAGAGAATAATACACATGTATAATAAATTAAATATAACATTAATAATGATTAGGTTTACGAAATTGCTAATATAAAAATTTCAGCCATAATAAGTAATTGTTAGAAGTCAAATAATGTACATATTCATATTGCACATGTGTGATGTATGATTGACTTAAATGCGCTACTTATTCTATGATAATGCATCCAAGATAATATTCAACATTAAAGGGCCCATGATAATAATCATATGTGAAATATTACCAGGAAAATATGTTCGCTTTGAACGCCCCTTACTTGGCATCTTCATTACGTAAAGTTACGTCACAAGCATAACATCAAAAGGGGTCAAATATAGATTTGGAAAATGATATCAAAATTATCAAATTGCTTCTATATGATATTAAAGAGAAGAAGCCCTTTGCTAATTTCATGGAGTTTAGAAAATGCAGATTTGTTATTGTTACTTAATGGCCAAATTTAAGTACACTATAGGCCTAATATCTAATTTATATATGTTTGTGAAATTCAAAACGCAGGAAATGAGGCAAAATTGTAATTCAAAATGCAGTCAAAGCCGAATTATAGAATACAATGTTTGTTAATGATAGGAAATTATCATTTTTAACATAATTGTATAATTACATCTATTGAGAGACATGATTTTCATGTTTTATGATCAATTGAGAAACTATTATATAAAGATTTTGAGAAGTTTCGACTTTAACTTATAAAACTTGTCGTAATGACATATTAACTAGATTTTATGAATTTAAACTATGAATAAAAATAAAAATAATAATACAATTCTTAAATAAACTATCAATCATTAAAGCTATAATGTTGTTATAAATATAAATCAAAAGTTAAATGGGCCTATATATACATCAAGAATAATCGTGGCACTTTTATAATATCATAATATAAAAATAAATCCATAAAGGTAAACACAGCTTCCAATCACATCATTAGATAATATTAATGAAAACAGCAATAAATTGGATTGCTTTGAAAATGCTTGAAATTCCCAATTTATTCCAATTTCCGTAGTTCACAAATTTCGTCATAATTGCAAAATTAACGATTTCTCTCGACAATTGGTAGGTAGGCTATCTTTAAATTACGTCAGAAAATTAAGGCCTAATAGCATAAATTTGCACTTTTAAATTGTGATTTCTCAGAGACATATGTTCAATGAAACATCCGCCATATAGTTTAATGTCATTAGACTTCAAAGTCGGCAAGTCAAGTCGTCTTTGATGGCCGACATGACATTATTATTCTTAAAAGCAAATAACATATTCCATTAAGTGCAAATTTTATGGGTTTGGTCAACAGGATGGCACCATCATCAGATATGATCCACTCTTCCCAGTACAAAATGATCAAATAAAGCCTCACAGAAAAGAATTGTTAACAAAAGGAAAGTTATGAATTGCTGAAATAAGCACTTTTACAATAAAAATGCTTGTTTGAATGGTTTAAATCTAGCAATTTTCACTTATAAATGTTCTGTGTCAACAAAAAGTTCTCAATAAAAGCTTCCTTTTCTTCCTTACTTCTTTCCTTCCCCTTTCTTTCTTCCTTCTTTCCTTCTTTCTTTCTTTCTTCTTTCTTATTTCTTTCTTTCATTCTTTCTTTTATCTATCTATCTATCTATCTATCTATCTATCTGTCTGTATGTCTTCTTTCTTTTTCTCTTTCTTTCTTTCCTGCTTTCTTTCATCTATCTATCTATATATCTATCTATCTTTTCTATCTATCTATCTATCTATCTATCTGTCTATCTATCTATCTGTCTGTCTATCTTTCTATCTATCTTTTCTATCTTTCTGTCTTTCTTTCTTCTTTTCTTTATTCATTTCTGTGCATCCTATTAATCTTACTAAGTCATTATTCCAGGAAATTCTGTTATAAAACCCTTAATTTCTGGTACACACAATTTATAAACAAACTTAGCACCAGGAAACAGGAGTCAGATTGAGTGCAGGACGTCAAAATGCACTTAGTGACATGGCGTAGTACGTTACGATATGCAAATTTGACGCTCATGAGGACGTTTTGAGGTTTTACAAGGAATGTTGTGTACAAGTTGTCAAAACGTTGTAAAGTATAGCTTATCAACAGACACAGCTAGATCAAAAGGAAATCATCTGTATACATAGGACAAGTGGACCTTTTTTGGGTGCTTTTTTTCTGATTTTTATCAAGGGAATTTCTGAGTTTAGCTAGATTATATTTAATGGTTGAGTATTTGGGAGAAAAGGGGGGGGGGGGGGGTGGGCTATATTTTGCGAAGATTAATGCTTTAATGAAATGATTTTAAATTTGATGAATATTCTAAAACTAATTGTATAAAAAGAGTGTTTCATATAAATTATATTACAGGCCTACTGTAGCAATACAAATGGCAAATTTGTTAACTGTAATTAATTCATACATTTATTTACACATGTTTTTTGCAAATGTTGGTTCTTTATTACAAAATCGTCTAAAATCTGATCATATTTCCGAAATGACTATTAATTCAGCATAGATAAACCTATCTCAGATGATACCTTATACAGCTCTATGCAAATATTCCATGTTTATTTCAAACGAATGTTTGTTGTTTCTACTGGTTTAATTGTACACAAATTACTACAAACATCCAGAAAAGAAAAGATTTAATTCATTCGCCTGCTAACGATGTCATTAAATTCAACTTTCTTACTGGAAATTGCGCAATATTACGTAATTAAGTGACAGAAAACAACACTTTGGGAAAACACCTTTTTGAATAAAATTGTCCTTTTTTGATAACTCTTCAAAGAGGGGGGATTGGTACAGTCATTTTGACAAGCTCCCCCCCCCCCTCCCACCTTTTTCCCAAATTAGTCTTTACAAGTTGACTTGTGCCCTCTGTTACCCCCCTAGCTCTCAACAATCAAGGGTTGTTATGTTACCCCTTTGATCTTAGCGCCACCTACCGGAATGCATGCGAAATTACTTCGCCCTTTGACCCAATTGCCACTAGGGGGGTCCTCCACCTCCCCCGCCCCTCTTTGAAATATAGAGGAAAAAGAAATGAAAAAATAAAAATGTACAGACATATGTGAGACTTTGGAAAGACAGACAATATGACAGAAATAGGTAAATTTACTGTTTATATTTTTATGTAGTTTATTTTATTTGTTTTATAATTTATTTATTTAGTTCGTTAGTTAGTTGTTTATTTAGTTGTTTATTTAGTTAGTTATTTAGTTAGTTAGTTAGTTAGTTAGTTAGTTAGTTAGTTAGTTAGTTAGTTAGTTAGTTAGTTAGTTAGTTAGTTAGTTAGTTAGTTAGTTAGTTAGTTAGCTAGCTAGCTAGTTAGTTAGTTATTCAGTTAATACAGACAGTCAGTCATTATAAATTGTATTGTATTGTATTGTATTGTTAAACAAATTCAACATAGGTATTGTATTGTATTGTATTGTATTGTATTGTATTGTGTTGTGTTGTACTCTATTTTATCGAAAAAGAGACACAACATGAAATTAATAATCATCATGTAGTTAATATTAACTGTTGTATTATATCGTATTAATTTCTGGTGTAAAATTCTACATGACCAGCATATGTAACGTAATGATGGGATAATATGGCTAAAAGAATAATGGATACAAACATGGCTTAATAAAGTTACATTTGTTAATTGTCAATAAATACATGGAGCTACAGAAACGAGGGAAACAAATTGACGATTCCATCTCCCTCCCCCCCCCCCTTCCCCACTGCCCCCCAAAGCAAATTGTAGATGTCTGGCATGATATTAACTTCTTCCTTCGTTTGTCTTTTTAGAAATTGAAATCTGATGATAAAAAGATTATGCAAGGCAGTTCTTTTTTCATCTATAGGCAAACCCCTTTTTTCTCAGACTTTAAAGAATAAATTGGGGTGATCTTCCTTGATCTTCTAGAACTTTATCTGATGATTTCGTGGCAAATTCTGTTTATTTCATCTTAAATACTGGAAAGGACAGAAGCATTTTTGTCTGGATCACATTCGCAGAATTTGCACGGATCTTTGAGGTTTTTCTAAAAGATTTCACAAGATTTAGAAATGATGAATACAACCGCAAAAACCAGTCAGTTAAGCATAAGAAACAAGGGCAGTATTATTGACTTCGATTTAAAGATAATCTTCACAGCTAGGAACAGAGGAAATGATGTATGACAAGATACAACTTGTTTGAAACTAAGACTGATTAAATTGAGCATCGAAAATTCATTTATTCCTTCACTCAGCTGGATAGATAGGTAGATACATAGATAGATAGGTAGCTACATAGCTAGGTAGATAGATAGACAGATAGACATATAGGCAGATAGACAGATAGACAGATAGACAGATAGATAGACAGACCGATACATAGATACATACATAGACAGATAGATATATAGATAGATAGATAGATAGATAGATGATGGATAGTTAGATAGATATATAGATAGATAGATAGATAGATAGATGATGCATAAATAGATACGTAGACATAGATGGATATGTTAAAAAAACGATAAATAGGTTAAAGAAAGAAAAATTGCTGATAATCACCACATTCATAAATGATATCAAATTATTAATGATTACAAGATATTTGACTTTTTTATTCTCTGGCATATATACCCCTTTATCAAACATGAAGACACAGATATGGGCGGAGGGATCCCAGGGGAACTAAGACGGATGTGACCTGGTCAGCGGAGGTTATATCCTTCCGCAATAAATAGTTCTGGGGTGCTGACATTTGGGCGGATTGAGATCAGGGTGTCAATAGCTTTCTCAGTTTTGTTTGTGCAGAAAATTGACCATTCAATCTGAGGAATACACCCCCCTGAGCCCTAGAACACCCTACAAAATGCCCTATCAATGCGCTATACGTGGAAAAGTAGGGCGCTGTGGGGTACGTTGGGCCGTATATCAGGAGTGGAAAAGGGTTGATTGTTTTGGTAATTATGATTTTTCGTTTCATCATTACGTCTGCCTGCTTATTCTGTCATAGAATCTGGGTGATCTCATATATTACAAACTATTGAATATATAATCATAAATTGATAAAGAAACTAGCAAAGTTTTTAAGATTTTTGCCAGCTCCATTGAGGGTCCCAGGTTCGACTTCCAGTCAGGGCACAGGTTCAGGAGCTACAGACGTTAAATGGGAGGTGCCTTGTACTCGGTGTCTATGCCGAGGCGAGTAAGCTGTACTTTTTCTGTGTATCCATTTTACTACGTATTAACGCTAGATGGCAGCACTGCCCTGGTATTTATTCACTCATGGCAAATCCAAACAGAAAGTCCCTTAAATAGGAATTTAAATGGTAAGAAAATACCTACCTTACCATTAAAGGTGAAATGCTTAACTTTGGCCAGTAACCAATTTTAATATCCTAATGTGAAATTAATGAAGCGAATGATGAAGGGAGTTGAGGGGTTGAATTTATAGTGAGTGATAAGGAGATTAAGAGAAGGGCTCCTATTGGCCCAGGCGAAGTCAGCTGTGCGCGGAAGCGGAAGTAGCATTATTATTAATTAACTAAATTTAATAATTAAATTACATTTATCATATCATTATTACAACTGCCTCCTGTATTTACCATAGAAGCTGGGCGACCAGATAAACCATTGAATAATACATACTGTATATCTAAATAATTAAATATATATATACAGTGATTTAAGTCTTAGCTAGCTCCATTGGTTCGATCTGATCCCCAGGCACTCTTCAAGAGCTAGTATACTCAGTGGATATGCAAGCTCTACTTTTCCTGTTGATCTGTTCGATACATTAACGCTAGATGGCAGCACTAACCAGGAATTTAAGAACCTATTTGTGTGTGATAAACAATTTCAAATTTTACTTCTGTGTCCGCATATATAATCTGTAAGCCGAGGCACTTTGCCCCGTACCCCTCCAACATGTTCTTCGCAAATAAAATGTCTCTTCTTTTTCCTGATCAGCTCACTGATAAATCGAGTGATTTTCTCATCATTTAGCGCCGGAAGGATCAATAAATGATCCCAGATATGCGAGATCCGCGAGATGGCGCTATTAATTGACAAAAACGGAGATAATTAAGAGAAGTGCCAGTCTCGCTTATCACTCCAAATCTGGCCGCGAGGGGCGCTGCAACATGGGGTGAGCGATGTTTGGGAGGTTAGGGCAATTTCTTGAGGTCAAACTGGAGGGGTTTCCTGATAGATCGGGCCTATTAAACCCCTCATATAATTGCAGCTGATCTATTAAATGATCCTCCATCAAATGACAGCCCAATGACGCAGTTCCTTGTATCAATGCCCTCCTTGGAAATAGTCCGCGCAGGAAAGCAGTTCTTGTGCTCCCCCTCCGCAAGGACAAGTCAATTCGGCCACATCATGGAGCGTCAATTGGCCCAATAGGCGAGTAATTGGACGATAAAATTGTCATTTCCCTCTCAACCACACTTTAATAAATCTCGTCCTGAAAAACAGAGAAAAGGCTCAAGACCAAACGACATTCTGACGGTTTCGCAAATTGCTTTTCTCGTGCGCTCTCACAAAAGACAGACAGATGGACAGACAATTTAACTGGTGGACAGACAGAATAACAGCATGCAAAGAAGCATGACTGATGGTGTGTGGAATAGGTCTTTAAAATCTGTATTTCTGCACCTAATGGGCTAATTAGGACCATGGCAAAGATATGATGGATGAAACAGCCATCCAACTTAGGCTCAACCAGGAATAGACCCCGGGACCCGGTGGTTGGAAGCCCAGCGCGCTACAACTGAGCTAGGCCCCCACCCACAGCGTGACTGACAGACATCATTCAGCGTAAAAACTCAGACAGACTGTGTGACATTGGAAAGATCAAAAGCATGACAGCATAACAGCCTGACAGACAACATACAATGTACAGTGGAACAGCATGACAGCTAGAAAGACAGACGGCAACTGAAGCTGACACAAAGACAGAAGAATAACAGACTCACAGGAAGACCGAGGGGAAGACAATTTGACTGGCAGACAGACAGAACGATATTATGCATGTCTGACTAAAGAAGCTTGGCAGACAGACAGTGTCATAGCTGGACAGACAGTGTGTTGCATATAAATGCGAGAGACAGACAGCGTAACAATGTGAAAGATCAACAGTGCAACGACATAAAAGTTTGACAGACAACAGCTGAATAGACAGAGCTATAGCATAAAATCTTGACTGACAGACAGAATGACACTGCCACAGTGACACATGCAGCTCCACTGTATGACATTCAGCATGACAATGTGGCAACTAGAAAGAAAGACACAATCCAACAGAAAGAAAAATGACAACACCCAATGCAACAATTCTCCCAGAACGGGAATAATAAAAAGCCAGAACGTTAACCATTGTACCAAAGAGTCATTCGCTGATGCGAGTGTAACATTCTGCTCACACCAGGACCTCTACACTACACTCTCCCCTTATCATAATGAGGCTCGACCGCGAGCCTCGCAATTGTTACACCTAGGCTCTTCCAGACTAGCAGGACATGGGTCCACAAGTACACTCGCATCGGGCGCCAATTGTAACAATTCTCCCGGAGCAGGAATCGAACTCTGGTCCCTGGGACTAAAAGCCAGAACATTAACCATTGCACCAAAGAGTCACTCTCGGGTGCGAGGGCAACATTCTACTCACACCAGTCCCACTACACGATACCAAATGCACAGCTATATTAATCCCAGATAGCATTCAAAATCGGGCCAACGTCGTTTCTACATCGTTTTGAAGTCGCCAACATCACGCTGTGTGTAATATAGTGTGGACTCTAAGACTTATTTAGCATCATCTCATCATTACATCTGATTGCAGCTTGTTATACAAACTGACGAAGCTTCAGACCAGTAGCATGACACTAACTTCTGAATGATCAATGTCGAAGAATCCAAGCTGACCTGATTCTATACCATAAAATGTCTACTCATCTCACTGATATGAATATTCAAAACTCTTTCAGATATCGTAGTAACCACAGAGGTTATAGTAAAAATTTAACAAATATTTCTTTGCTTGAACCTGATATTATCAATTTCAGTTAAAAAAAAATGTAAAGGTGCTTTGAACAGTCAAAGCTGTGTTGGTAGGGGGAGTGTGTATGTCACCTGACCTTTTCACCCCTATGTTTTAGATTTTATGTACTTTTTTTCAATACATATATATATAAAAATTTGTTATCAATCTAACACAGCTTAAAGCTGATAATAAATGTGTCACTATTAGGATCACCTCTTTATCAAGACCACCCCACTATTACGATCACCTCACTACTAAACCCTAACCCACCATATTAAGACCACATCACCTCAATATATTAGCCGAATTGTCATTTTGTCAATGCATTTTACGCCAATATTAAGGCCACCTCACTCTTAAAACTGACAAATTAATCAATTAAAAACTGGTCTTAAAGCAGGATTGTCACTGGCCAAATCATTCACTTCATTGTCTTGTTAATACTGATCCATCCAGAGCCTTGCTGGGTTCACCATCTATCTATAAAATATATAAATTTCACCTAGTATTTAATTTTTCTTGCCATCAAAAATTCAATATGCAAACAAACCAAGTGATGACGTCACAATAATACTTCTATTGTATTTCCAATGTTTTGGTCATGATTTCTTTCATGAATGCCCGATAGATTCATTAGCTTACACATATTTAGTGTGCCTTGATCAAATATAAGGTGATTTTCAATCATTTGATGAAATTTTAGAAATAAGTAATTCGACAGACAGTCGAGCTTTAACAGACAGGTTTTAACGTTGAATTGTCACTTTAAAGATACTATACTATTTTGTAAATGAATGTAATCTCGAATGTAATATCAGGAAGATATTTTCATATTAATAAATCATATTTATGGAAATTTTTGCTTCGATCTTTCGAATGTTCAGTGTTCGGTTGACAAATCACGTGATAAAATGAAGCGCTACTTGAGCGCCATCTAGGAGTGGGAGCAGGGAGCAGAGGTCAAAAATGGCGTCCGATTGATATGACCACATGACCCCACAGGTCTCGTCTCGCGAGAATTAGCGAGATTTCAGGCGAGATCACGTTAGATATGTGCAAATAAAGTGAAAATGTAAATGTCATGTAGAAAATAACATCTTGGGGGGTTTCCACTTTACTAATATTTGAGCTGTCATTGTTTACAAAATAGTGTTAGGTATTTATTCGACTCATGGGACACTTTGGCTGTTCTCTGTAGCCATTGTTATGAAAAATGATACCAGAAAATATGTTGGTTATAACATCAAAATGCAGGGTCAATATAGATAAGGAAAATAGGAATTTCTGTGAAAGTTTCTATGCCATATGGAATGAAAGTTATTGGTGTAAATCTATGATTTATAATTTATATAGGCCTATAAATGATGAATAATTTATTTGATTATGTGAAAGTTTTCAATCGCTATGATTGTAATTGAATAATGTAACATGTTATGTTTTTCATATTTGCAAATATCTAATTTAAAAGACATATACTAATAAATTTTACTAAGTTAAGGGACATATACTTATGAAGTCATTATACTAACAACTCAGCCATACAGAGTAATATAAACAGATAATGATTTAATAAATTTAAACCATTAAAACTAAGCATTAATCTATTATGTGAATTATAGATCTCATAGTCCGAGGAGAATGTTGTATAAATTGTTACGTTTTTGTAATGTTTATTTGTTTCATTAAATATGTTTAATTATTTAATTAAATAACATTTTTTAATGTATAAATATAGAAGTTCTATCATTCGCAATGAATAAGATAACCATTTTTGCTTTCAGTGCAAAAATTATTTACCAACCTCCTACGAAAATAATATCACCCCGCCCCCCCCCCCCCCTTCAAATTATGTTTCTTAATGGCCATTATGACAGTGGGCATATCTTTAAGGGGGTCATAAAAATATGATCAGCTCTGAGAGCGCCATCTATGGAGCATTGAGTATCTTCTAAGGAGCACCCCCTTAGACTGGTACAATGATTCCTTTCAGTGTTGATTTTATTGCTACTCTGGCGGTGTATATCAAAGGGCCAGTTAAACAGGTAGAGGATGTATACCAGTCTAGAAATTTTGATGATAGAAAGATTGTCTTGTCAACAAAAAGAAAATCGACAAATTGTAATAGTTTGTTTGTAATAATAACAAGAGCTGTGATGAAAGCCGACAACAATATATTTTACGACATCATTGTCTTTAATGTTTATCCGGGCATTTAGGGGAAATGCCTTAATACCATTGTGACGTCATTAACTGTCAGACAATCGCATTAGAGGATTTTAGTAATCGAAATTTCACAATTTAAATCACCATTAATAGGTATAAATTGCTGTACATCAATTTTCCTTTAATTTGCTATGATTGAGTATTATGATAATTTTTATAACACTCTTTAATAAGGTCTATGAACAGGAAACCATTGCTATATTTCCTTTAAGGATTTATTTTTCATATTTATTCAAAACATAGATAGATAGATAGATAGATGGATGGATATATGAATATATGGATATATGGATAGATGGATAGATAGATAGATAGATAGATATACATATAGATACAGTGTAGATAGATAGACAGATAGAAAGATATATAGGTAGATAGGTAGAGAGAGATATAGGTAGAGAGATAGAGAGATAGATAGATAGATAGATAAACAGATCGATAGATAGACAGATAGATGAATATATAGCTAGATAGATAGATAAATTGATAGAAGGAAAGATAGATAAATAGATAGATCTGATGTTATTTGACCAATGGCTATTATCTCAATAGTACGGTCAAGTGTTGACTAAATATTGTTCTACGTTGTTGAGAAAAATAAACAAATAAAATAAACAAATGAGATAAGCTTCAAAGTTGTTGCATTTGGAGTCGGGACATTGGCTTTGATGCTGAGTTTTATGTGAAAAAGATTGGACTAAACAATGAAAAATTAAAAAGAATGAATAATAGTGTAAGTTAATTTAGCGGCTATTAGAAATAGTTCTTGCAATTGCAGAGAAACAAATAAATGAAACTAAAAGATCAGAAAGAATAAATAATATAGAGTCGAAATGATTGTATGTTTCAGACAAATATTTATTTAAAATCAGTCAAGATATTGTTAGTCCTTAGACAATGATTGAATTTATCGAACAATGATGTTGGTTAGCTTATACACTTAAAGTTTGAGGACAAACAATATCTTGGATGATTTTAAACAAAATGGACAACAAACATTGTGTGAAAACAGAAAATCTCTTCTAAAAGAGTGTGAGACCATAATAGCAGCAAGAACTTGCCTTAGAGGGCTGCCCTTTCCGCATTTATTAACTGCAGGAAAAAAAAAGTATGATTCCATTTTAAAATATCCTATGTGTGTGCACAAATGCGTAGTCCACACTTACTTTTGAAACTATCAAAAAAGTAAAAAAACGTATTATTAGAGCTAGGTTATTCACCTGAAGAAAACACCATAAAAGGTGACAGACGCTCTTAGAACATAAAGTGCCAGGCCCTCTCAGTTATTACACCCATAAGTATCTTAATAATTACTTAGTACACATATAGCCGGATTTCTGACAGATACCTCTTCACAGCTAAAATGATTTTATTGGCCCCCATAAATACATAAGCTACACTTATTGCCTACAATATACGTGTTGAGTAACGTATTAAAAATGTTATGATAACCCGCAGGCTCAAGTTTTCTTGGAAAATCTAAATAATATATAGCTGTGTGTCTGTCTATCTATCTATCTATCTGTCTATCTATCTATCTATCCATCTATCTTTCTAACTATCTATCTATCTATCTATCAGCATTATATTTTGCTACAAATTTCAGCTAGATGGCAGCAGAGGTTGTAAGAGAATTTGGCGCCAAAATTCAATATTAATCAGAATTGTCAGATAATCAGAAAATTAATTACATGCAGTTGTCCTCAAACCAGCGAGTGACTCTTCGGTACAATGGTTAACGCTCTGGCTTTCATTCTCAGGAGTAAGTGTTCGATTCCTGCTCTGGGAGAATTGTTACGAATGGTGCCTGATGTGAGTGTACTTGTGGACCCATGTCCTGCTACCCTGGAAGAGCCTAGGTGTAACAATTGCGAGGCTCGCGGTCAAGCCTCATTGTGAGAAGGGGAGAGTGTAGTGTAGTGGTCCTGGTGTGAGCAGAATGTTGCACTCGCACCAGAGAGTGAATCTTTGGTACAATGGTTAACGTTCTGGCTTCTAGTCCCAGGGACCAGACTTCGATTTCAGCTCCAGGAAAATTGTTAATTTGTTACAGATTATTGCTTTATATCTGTTTATTATTTTTGTAATTAGAAATGTTTGCAAAATCAATCAGAATATTTATAGCATTTATAGCAACTATAACGTTTACAACAAATTCAGACCATCTCACTATTCAAAACCACCTCATTATTCTGGAAATCTTTCACTTACATTTGAATGAAATAAATAAATAAATAAAAATGCATAATTTATATAAAACCTCTGAGAATGGAAATTTAAAACTATAAATGTATACACACCACCTACTTGAAAAGAACTTATAATGTGTTTTAAAGACCACGTATTGCATAATTACAGCCTTAACAAAGAGACGTATTATATATGATTAATGTATATGCATTATTGCTAATGGCCATAGCTTTCTAATCAGTGACGAATTTATTCAAAATGGCGCCATTTAAAAAGGTAGGCGGGTGCCTTCTTGACTATGTGGCTTTATGATAATTTGTCAATTCATAATTCTTCCTTTGTTAGCTAAACGTTGGCCCATCAACAGAACACATACCAGACACTACCTGTCATGAGCACTTAGACAGTATACATGAATCAAAATGATACTGTTAGTGTTGATAATATAATAGTAATATTAGGATACCTATCTGTGTGCCTATTTATCTGTGCACCTATGTATCTATGTATCTATGTATCTATCTGTCTGTCTATCTGTTTGTCTGTCTGTCTATCTGTCTGTCTGTCCATCTATCTGTCTATCTATCCATCTATCTGTTTATCTATCTGTCTATCTATCTATCTATCTATCTATCTATCTGTCTATCTATCTATCTATCTATCTGTCTATCTATCTGTCTATCTATCCATCTATCTATCTAACTATCTATCTATTTATCTATCTATCTATTTATCTATCCAAGTTAGATCGATAAGTCACATAACTTATTTGTCGTTTACTAATTAAAGGTAGTAAGTACCTTAATTCAAACTTATGAACTTCCTTTAAGGAAACAGTGTTAAGGGTGAATAAACAAATTTTGGTAATATTTGAATTGATAAGAATTAATTAAAATATTCAAATTCTTCTACTTGTTTTTTTATTTTTATTTTATTCTATGACTCAAACTATCGTATTTTAATTTATAAAAAAGATGGATTATGTCTAATACTTACAATTAGGAGATTGATTTCAATTTTTTTAATAATATGTATCTTCTACAAATTTCTCGCAGTTATTTTTCTAAATTTCTAAATTGTGGATTTCAGGTCTAATCACTGCTAAAATTATTTATACAGAAGCAACATTTTCTCAGACTAAATTTCTCGCCAGTAGCGTTATTCCATATATCACAGAGGTGTTTCAACTGTCATTATTTTTATGCTTCTCATAAATTCCTTAATGGAAAATTAATGTAATGTAACAATCACATAATGGCCGAATATATTCTGTACAAAAAGCTTTTATTTAGCTTTCAAACTTAGTCCCAACGTCTTTAGTAATAAATCATACATAAAGTTGATAAATTAGGTTCTCAAATTTTCGAGACTTCAACTCTTAATGCATGTACAAAATTTATACAGTGTTCAGATAATCAAATTAAATTTTCATGTTGATATTATCATACCTATTCAAAATTAACCATGCGTTTGATAGGTGTTAAAGCCAGGCCAGCCCCCAACCATTAGGGAAACAAAATATCCATTTAAAGCTATGGCAGACAGCGTATTAAAATCCCCCCGTATAATATGGTTGCTTTTTAAAAGTAAAAAATGGTTAAAAATTTGTTTAAAACGTAAGAGAATGTCGATAGATTTAACAAATAAAAAAATTAAAAAGTCGGTTAGTTTGTTAGTCAGTCAGTCAGTCAATCAGTAAATTACGACATATATATATATATATATATATACAGGTGTATAGTGAAATATAAATGACTGATTGACTGCATGTTGTAATTGACTGACTGACTGGCTGTTATAAATGACTGACTGACTGACAGACTGACTGATTGACTGACTGACAGACTGACTGATTGACTGACTGACTGGCTGACTTTAACAGTATTTAAAAAATTATCTATGTTGAATACCGAATTTGTAATTAAAGGCCTCATAGGAGAGGGAAAGTAAGGAGAACTGGGCCACCCCCTCTACAGCTAAAAGTACTATTGATATTACCCTGAAATTGGGTCAAATGACTCCTAAGTGATCATAAGTGCAAGTCTAAAAGCAAGAAACCATTTGAAATATTGTTTTCCAGATAAAGTGAAGTTTTTGGTTTTGGTGTCAGTAAGTAAAATTTCCACAAGGTATTGTTCATTGACAAAAACAGATGTAAGATAGATTAGGAATAAACATATTAATCATTTAGATGACATGTTGTTCTTGCTTTGTTGAAAAATATGGTTGCCATTTCTTTCAAGCAACAGCTTTGGGGAGAACAAATGCAGTCAAAATTTTGATAAGGAAATTATAAACCACCTGGCATTAGAAATTATGCTTAAACACTAGCTTACACTTAGAAAATGAAAGGAAAACCATAATCTCAGCTATGTCACATCATAGTTGACTAATGGGCAGGAGAACTGGGCAACCCTGTCAGTTAATATCAAACTGAAAAACAATTATTAATGTTTTCATCATGATGGAAATTTGGCTTACAAAAAGGCCAAAAAAATGGGAAATATGCCTGCTGAATTTATGTTTCAGTGATTTAAATTCTGAAAGTGCAAGCATGAGTTAAACCAATTTATATTGTAAGCCCCAAGGCCCAGTTCTCCTTACCGGAGGGAGAACTGAACCACTTTTTTTCTGAAATAAAATTTTCTCAAAGAAAACATATACTAGGCGGACGGTTACAGGAAGTGACGATATTGCAGTGCAACTTACTATTTTTCCTGTAGAAAACTAACCTGCTAACTGTAATATAATATACTTAATCTATGGTGGTCTTACCAACCATTGCATTGCAGTGCCACTAGTGTCAAAAACAGGAACTATAGGAACTTCAGATATTACATATAATACAATGTGTAAGAAAAGTGTACATAGTTAATAGACAGAAGACACACATGGACATATATATGTAATAAGGGTGACACTTCCATGATAAATATATATATGTTAATACTGAGGTGCCACCCATGATTCAGAGGATATCCTTCCAATCAAGAAAATCTATAAAACAAATTAAACAGTAAGTCATAGACAACATACTGTATTTTGCTTTTCTTCTGCAATATTGACTGTGTTATTACAGTAATGTAGGGCAGATTATTTTTGTATAAAAGTTGATGATACATAGCTCACTACAATTAGATACTGAATGAGGGACAAAGCTCATATTGAGACCTCCTATATCATCTACTCAAGGCAAAATCCTCTCTTTTTCAGAAGAGAGTTTCTTGTAATAGAGGTTTATTTGAGATATATAGATAAATACTTTAATTATATGGAATAGACTCAAATATAGTGCTGTACTATTTGACTATGTTTTGCAGCCCCAGCTTGTAATAGGAAAGATACGGTGAAAGAAAAATAGGGAACCAGGAGACAGAAGCTGATATTAGGAGAGAGGGAGGGGGGGGGGGGGGGGTGCTTATCAGGAGAAGGGAATTTAGTGCTGAGGTTGACGGGGGGTCGCCAGAGACTTTAAGGCCGAGGGGGGCCCCTGGGCGTTGCTGTCATGTAATCGGAGTCGAAATCACGAGTGAATGGAAAGAGTAGTTAATTGAACGGTTACCAAGGGAACGGAAAAGTAAAGGAAAAATGCCCCCCAATCATACATGTTTATTAGGAACGGAGCAAGTCCGTAGATAGTAAGGTAGCTGCTAGTTCAAAGACTTTAAAGCCACACAGATATGGGACCTCGCCATCTTAGTGCACCCAGGGGACGCTAGGTGGCGTATTGCATTCATCCGGGCACTCTGCTCTCCTGCTGCCCTCTGTTAGTAGCTGCTAGAGCTAGGGCTATCGTCTGCTATTGATCTTGAGTCCAAGTAATTGGCTGATTTGCCTGCAAAAGCTAGATAATTGAAGCAGATTGCTTGCCTTGCATAGGCTCTTGTAATCTTGGACCAGGCATTAAGTCCCGTCTCCCTCGACAGCCCTTAAGTTTAGCTTAGCATTCCCGGCATGCACTGCTCACATAGCGGCCATCTTGCCAGTAGCTGTTCTAATCTAATTACCATCTTATTTATGAGTCTGTCTGATCACTAGGTTTATGGAGGAATGATATAGCATGAGTGGCTGCCCACGACAAGTGCGTAATATGAGCAAGAGATGCTTCATATCTTCTTAGAGCCCTCCATAGCTGACATTGTGTTGTATTGTACATAGGTCTATTGCATATCATGTTTCTCAGCATGGCAACCTCTGCTTGAAAGTTGTGCAAGCAAAATACCCACCCATGGGGTAAAATCACATGTAACATGGTGTGGATTTCAAGCAGCCTAAGTTATCATATCACTTTATCTTCCTTCAGCTGGAATTATGACTCTTATGAGCTTACTAAAAGTTTCAGATTAGAAATCTATAGTGCTTTATTACATTGCGGATGATACCAAATTTACACTGCGGATGATACCATGTGTATTATTGAGTGTGCTGGTCACACCATGTTGAGCACTGTCTAAATCTAAATGTTTTAATGGCGAGGTAGTCCTCGTGAAGTGGTCCTTATAGTGAGGTGGTCAAGTCCAGTAATTTCGTCACCTCCTAAAATATAATTGTATGACTGAATCAATCAATCAATCAATCAGTTATTAGTTTTCATCAATTTCATTTCAGACTTAACCAGCTATAACCCATTCTTTTGAAAATCCCATCCAGAAAAGAAGCAAATCTGAGAGCTGCCCCCGTTCACCTCCCAATCTCTTAACAAAATTGCGATCATTTTCAGCCATCAGTTTCGTCTGCAGTCCAATTACTGCAGCGCCACCTAGCCAATTGCCTCAATGACAAGTGTTGCCATCTATCGGAATATTGACATCTAGGTGCATTATTGGCGAATGGAAGAGTATTATGGGCAAATTGCCAGTTCGCCTAGAATTCCCCAAGGGTCGCTGTGACTTGCTAAGTGACAAGTGATCGACCTGCCCCCTATCGTCTCCCATCAAATTGAATATGTATAGAGTTGAGGCCATCAGCTCAAGTCGGCTGAGATTGAGTGACCAATGATAAATGGAGGCATTTCACTGAAGACCCCTTCTTCAGCTACTTTATTAGGAGAGAGAGAGAGAGAGAGAGAGAGAGAAAGAGAGAGAGAGAGAGAGAGAGAGAGAGAGGGAGAGAGAGAGAGAGAGAGAGAGAGAGAGAAGCCAAGTATCCTATAGCGCCTAGTGGTTAAGGCAATGTTAAAGATCAAGGTTCGATTCCCTGCTGATTCCCAACTAGGGTGCTCTTCATGAGCTACATATCACCTGCTGGATGTCCGTCACATGAGATGTCTATGCTGAGGCAAGTCAAAGACTCCACCCATGGAGTAAATGTGTAACATGGTGTGGACTCAAAACAGCCTTATCATTCCACATAACCGCTACTATGCCAGAGGTACACGTAATGATAAGCCTTCGAGTCCAACCAATGTTACACGTTTACCCTATGGGTGGGGTCTTTTACTTGACTCAGCATAGACACTGAGTACAAGGCACCTCCAATTTAACATCTCATGCAACCGACATCCAGCAGCTGGGATGTAGCTCATGAAGAGTGCCGGGGTCGGGGACCAAACTAGGACATTTAGCAGAGCTGGCCAATGTGGATTTTAGTGGATGCCTAGCTTAAAAATTAGGCCTGCCAGCTGCATTATGTAGTTGATGGCTTTGTCCAGGACTTTTAATGCTTGTATATCAGTTGATTCTGCGATTAGTCTAATACATTACAAGATCGATCTAAGACCTCAAAAGTAAAACCACTTTGTCTTAAGACTACAGAACTTTAGTATTACCAAAAGATCACCGTTATTAAGACCACATTAACATTAAGTGATTCACAAAGGTAGGTCCTAGTCTCAGATAGGTAGGCTATGATGGACTAGTGCATGCCTGTTCACTTTGCAATTGCTGGTCATCCCTGCATGTGCACAAACAATCCTTTGCTTGAAGCCAATTATCAATTGTTTGCCGTTAAGACGGTTTGCAACAATATATTTTAATTATCTAGATTGACTTTAAAAATGACCAAAGCAAGGTAATTAAACTGCTGTCACCAGGATTTGCAGTAATATAATGCATCTAACTTTGGTTTCTGCCATTCTTGGCCCCTCCCCTGTATTTTCAGCCAAGCTCAGCCAAGCTCAGCCAATCACGCGGTTTAATTCGTTCGTCCACACCCTCTGACAGTCATTTCGGCCTCATCATGAAACGCTGAGATTTATGGCCTCCCTAACAACCGGCTTATTTAGAAACGTCAGGGTAACAAGCGGCCACTTCACACAAGTCTTCATTCAAATCGTTTGCTAGCAGGCTTTTCATTACAGCAGGCTGCATTTTAAGGTGATTTTGTAAACAGGCCTTGAGAATGCAGACTTTAGTTGGTCTGACTTGGGCCTGTTAGGCCGTTAATTATTTAAAAGATTTCCTATTTTAGTTTTTATATTTTTGTCATTTTTTCTGCATTGAACAGGTTTTACACACTTTACTGGTTTGTTTATTCATCATGAAAACAAAATTTTTTTAGTGAGTTTTAACAAGCAAAACTCTCATTAAAAAAGAGACCTCTAGCCTACCAGACTTGTGTGATAGTATATTATAATAGTCAATAATAGATAATGTAGAAAAACGTTTTGTAGGATAAGGACAAATTATATTCTTCTCTTAAAATGATATAAATTATATATATAATATAAATTAAATATATATATAAACATAGCAAAAAGAAAAAAAAATTCCCCCTGTCATTCATCGCTGACCAATGCTTAGACCGCTCAGCCACTGTTGCAGGTTATAAATAGCCCAAGGTTTCTGGCAAAAGCCTGAGGTTCTGAGTGTATGTAGGTCATGTGCTGCATCGACTGGAAGAACCATGTTTTTTAACAGTAAAATTCCATGGTTACCAGTTCACTTATGTCTAAAACATGAATTTATGCATTTTGAATGTGGTTACCAAGTACTTTTTGCCAAAATTAGGTGAACAGTGGTCATACAGCACATTTCCTCAAACAGAGCTAAGATTGCATTATAAGGTCAATCTTAATATGGGCATGCACAGAAAGTGATGACAAAACTTCACCAGGTATTTTAATATATATAGGTATTCTATAGATTGAGATCTGGTACAAAAAAAAAGTATTCTGTGAATAGGCCTTTAGAAACATCCAGGTTATCTGAGACATTACCAAAACATCGATAAAAGTATTACTAAAAGTTATTACAGTTTGGCTGTTGGGTCTTTAATCAAGGAAAATGCTGTATTTGAAGTGTTGGCTAGATACACATTATTGTATTAACACGCATGGATAGGAAATTGTACATATATAAGTTACTGACCTTTTTTACAGCATGTGATGTTCAATATTACAGAAAGCTGTCTGAGAGGGTCTTGGTGAATTCAGGGGAGCAAGAATCCTAGCGGGAGAGCAAGGAATTTGACATCGTAGATAAGTGTATATCATCATAAGAATACAATACAACTACTTCATAAAATGATGCAAAGTCGTTTTAGACAAATTTTAAAGAATTTTTTTGTTTGCCGCTCAGTAAATTTCAACGGGCTCAGTGATTGACTTTCATCTTTCATCGCGCATCTCTCTGAATATTCATATATATATACAAAATATCAATATATCAGATAAACAAGTGTTAATATGATTATAAAAATGATAGGAAGAATATACTCTTCCAAGATTCGTCATTGTTGCTCTAAATTCACCAAAAAGGTTAACAGGGCCATTCACTGGCACCCCCTAGCGTTCGGTGTGAGCAATTAGAGCCTTGTCGGTCTCCGAGGTGCCATATGTTTCAAGCAACTAAAACAAGGCTGCTGGAAAGCATTGAAATTCATCGAAAACTCTAATGAAAACCTGCGCAAAATGCCCTCAGCTTATTACTGCCAACGACAACCTGATATTTCCAAATTAGCGAGAAGTCCACCAGGGCCAATAATGGTGCTGGTGGCGGGCTGACAATGAGGCTGCTACAGAGAGATTAGCGCCCTCTCAAGACTATCAGGTGTACTATGCTGTCAGGCCATCTAACATTGATGTTTTGGTTTTTTGTCGACGTGACGTGAATGCCAATTAGGAAATATGTATTGGTGTGGGCACTGGCGGATCCAGCCCGCCCTCTACAGGGGGGCCAAAAACATGACTATTAAGGTGTCTCTGGGTCACTATAGAAATTAACACTGGTAGCTTACAGGGGAGAGCATGGCCCCATGCCCCCCCCCCCTCTCCTGGATCCGCCAGTTGGTGTTTAGTGCAAAATAAAAACTGTTTCAATTTCATATACATTTTGGGACTATTTGTTATTTACCAGAAGCAGACATAATGATGAGCAAACAGGGCTTATTTACCCCCACAAACTTGTCAGATTGAGCCATTTCAGTACATTAAGCCTGGGTCAAACAGCTAAGTGTCTGCTTGCCCGAAATCACTGACCCCTGAATTTCGTCCGCTAGTTTTAGTGAATTATTCGCCGTGAGGCGGACGATTCTGTGAACAAGCTGTCCACAATGAAAAACCGATAATAAAAAAGGGCGCTTAAGTTAACAGCTCAGTAGCTCGGGCAAAGTGTCTGCCAGCTAGGCATTAACAGGTTGTGAATTCAAGTCCCTGCCATGGCATGGAGGAACTCAGCTGAGCAGATCCTCTGTGTCTCTTTGCTCCACGCCACCTGGGTGTTAATGGGGAGCAGCTGGCTATGGACAGTGATGGCGATTGTATAGAGTGCTTAGTCCCTGCAGGCAATTCTGTGAAATGGGCTGTACTGTACTGTCCTGAAAGACTGGTGCTTGAACAGGTCAATGTCTGGTTCAGTTTGGAATGTCAGTTCAAGTAACTTGACAATGTTGTTTTAGTTGCTTGAAACATATGGCACCTCGGAGACCGACAAGGCTCTAATTATTGTACTGGAAAAAGTGTAACTGTTATGAGGAAGGTGTCATTCTAGACTTTGTCTGCCAGCTAAAACCTATATAAAAAAACAGAAGACATTTCTGCGAAGCCGTATTTTAGTTCTCGGCTAGAATTTTTGCATATTTAATTCAACATGCTTAATTGTTGAAGTACTTTCTCTTTACATCATACAAACTAAACCATAGTGTGCTTTTAATAGTGACATACAATCAGGTTATTGAGTGCATTGCACACTTTAATGAATATACATTAGTCTGTTAGTTACACATTTGGGACTTTTTGAGCCAACAGGGGGAGGTGTATACTGTTCTAACAACCTTTGTTTGTAATCATACAATCAGGTCATAGCTTTAGCTTTTAGCTTTAGGTGTTCTGGAAGTAGGTGGTATTCCTCTGTTCTAGATCCTTTTTTCTTTGTATAGTTCGCGACTGAATTGAGTATATATAGTTTTTTTTATGCAATATATAGGCCTACATTGCTTTCTCACAATATTTTACTATATAGGCCTAGCTAGCTGAGCCTCTGATGCTGCCCTGCTAGTATTAGTTCTCATTATTCATTGTTTAATATTTCTAAATTTAGGCCGCTAATGTTGCCATGCATCCTGGTTCCATATTCCTTCGGATTTATACATTCTTGGACCCCAGAACTTGTCTAGTGCGTTCATAGAGTAAATTGATGATGTCAACAGCTCCCCTCTTGACCTGGGCCTCTTTTCGGCGTGGACGACAGTGATCATGTCATATTCAACGATGTTCAATCATTTTTTTTTAATTACAGACGCATGCAAATCCCACCCTGACTCGTGTAAGGAGTCTGTGTATCGGAAAGTGACGTCATAATCTAAGTATGCTAGATATCAACCAATCACATCACAGAAATCACCAGACCCAACCTGAGTGTTTCTTCACTCAGGGAACCAGATAAATCCCAACCTTTGTCCAATTTTCCCATCAGCGCTACACACAAGAGGGCGCCTCATGCACTGTGCTACAATGCAACTCTAGTGGTTATTATAAGAAATACAACAAACACTATATAGGGTGTGGCTGGTGCCCCAAAGTTAAACTTAAAACAGATGAAACTCTGCAAAAAATTCAATTTATCCAGTGAAAAATCTGACGATAGCAGAAATTCAATGGGCAAATCCTATAAAAACTTGTAAAACTTCACATGAAAAAGGTGTGATCTGGTGAGTAGTATTTTCGAATTTGCTGGATACCAGCCACACTCTAACTTACAAGGTGCCATGCCTGATATCACCCATTCCATGAGCCATTCTTGTTGTTAATATTTCAATGTATATTTCTGTGCCTTTAATACCATTGATTTTGTATATATATATTGTGACATGAGCTGTTTATTTTTGCAACAGGATTACATAAAATGTAGCATTTAAATCAAATATAATTATGAACATTACATTTTATCATGATCAAAAATAGTACATGTTTTCGGTTTGCAATATACAGCAAATTCCATCATCAAACGACCTCATTACTCAAAATCACCCCATTCGTCCATTTTGCCCATGTCTTCCCCAGGGAATATCGCCCGGTCTTCGACAATTCCTTCATCCCCAAAAGCCCTCGAAGAGATGGCACCCTCGAATGTGACGTCAGGAGGGGGTTCGTCCGGGAGGTCTCGCCCTCCCCGAAGCAGCCATTCTCTCTCAGCACGTTCTTTGTCATCTGTCATTCCCTTTTCTTCCATCGCGAGGTCCGCATAGTCCTTTATTGCTGAAGGATCTGTTAAAAGATGAAAATGAAATATATCTATAATTTATTCAAGAATGATTTATTCTTGCAAAAAGGACATTATGAAAATTATACCCCAATTGCAGCTACACCACCTGAAATAGCGGGTGATACGGGCCGGGTGATCCGCTTTTTATACCACACACAATGACGTTCATGCATTGCCCAAATAAGGAAACTCAAGACTTTGTTATTTCCAAATAAGTACGAAACGCGTAGGGGGCCTACGGCTGTAAAAATGCCGGCGCGACTACAGTTTATGTGATAGATTGATGCCAACCTGATATGCTAAGTAAATGATTGTAGCTACATAATAAAGTTTAAATTGTGAAAATCGGACCATAATTGACTGAGTTATGGCTTCAAATAATCGCGAATCGAGGACGTTCATGACGCTGTTGACGCTGCATTCAGTCTTGTTCTCATTCGAAATAAAGGCCTGGCTTTGTGTACTTTATTTTCAATAACTTCGTCAATTTTCATGTAATTTAAAAAATTTCAAATTCCAAATGACAAAAATGAATTGGGGAATAAAAGCAAAACAACTCGTCATTGTGGTTTATCTATCGTATCAATACATATATTATCAGGGAATTTGTCAATAGAACTGAATCCATATTTACCTCCGAAATTCAGAGAACTTTCTTCATATTTGTAGGAAGCTTGTCTTTTCCTGTCAGGAGAATAAATTCAATATTTTAACTTAATATGTTAATGTCTATGACTCAGTGCTACGGGGTCTGACGCTTAGTCATCAATGCATACACGACCAGCTGCCAGAGGCAGATGTTATGATGAGATGGTCAGGCTTGGAGTCCACACAATAGATAGATAGATAGATAGATAAGGAAAGTGGAAAGTAGAGCCCTCTAAGGCAAGTTCTTGCCGCCATCGAGGGTTGATTGGTGAGGTGAGAGAGAGAGAGGAGTCCACCCATGTTACACATTTACCCATGAGTGGGATCTTTCACTTGCCTCTACATAGACACGGAGTACAAGGGACTGCCAATTTAATGTCTCATCTGAACAATAACTACAGTTTAAAAAAAAGAGGAAAATAGACAAATAAGTTCAACGAAGTAATTCATAATTTTTTTGATGATTTGAACTCTCATGTGGAGTTATCATATTTACCGTCTTTGAGTGCCATACGTAAAAAATAGATACCTTTCATTCTCAAAAAAAAACCTTTATTTAATTTCTAAAAAAATTACAAATTGCAACTTACTTATTCCTATGGTAAAGATAACAAGCAGCACATCCACAGACCCAACAGCTAATGACGAAGAATACAATAAGACCAATCAGAGCGTTCGTTCCTTCCACTACTTTATCGGTATCTTCACGCTTCTCGATGACTGTGATACTGGATCGCGACTTTTTGTCCAAATTTGCTGAAAAAGAACCAAATAACAGGTTATAATAATATCAGGCTGATATGAATGACATCAAATCAACATTTGGCTTACATTGGCATGCTAGTTACAGTACTCGTCAAAACGAAAATTCGGTCTTTCACAATCTGTAGGCTGGGGCCTAGCTCAGTGGTAGCACACTGGGCTTCCAACCACTGGGTCCCGGGTTTGATTCCCAGTCGAGCCTATGTTGAATGGCTGTTTCATCCTTCATCTCATTGCCACGGTCCCTGCCTGTCCTAATTAGCCCATCAGGTGAAGACATATAGGACGTAAAGCCCTAATCCACCCACACACCCTACTGATCTAGCCTGCTGCTTAAACACCCTTCTTCTCGGCTCTAAACCAAACCATCTATAGCTATAGCTGTCTGCTGGAAGCTATGACTAAAGTACACCTGCTGCCATCTTATGGGTTAATCCAGAGTCAATTGAATTAAACCAAAATGTTAATGAACACCATCATAATGTATTTATAAGAAATACTTATGGTTTAAGTGAATGTAATTTTTTTACCTTCAAAGTATTGTTTGTTACAATACTGCACATGGATATATTTGCACTCATTTTAGACTTACACCTTACATGGATAATTTGCAATATGGATACTTATGTTTGAAGGACACATCATTTTTGTCCAATTAGCCAAATATCAGTTATGTATAACTCAATATCAATAACCAAATTTGTGAGTGGAAATCCAGTATAGGCTACTGGCATATTTTTTATTAAAATAAACAAAAACAGTTACTTTCGCAGTGATGTCCAGTGTAAGACGCAGGGCAATCGCATCGAAAACCTTGATCTGTTGTAGTGCAGGTTCCTTTGTTTTGGCAAGGAGTTTGGTCACATTCTTCTATTTCTAAAATGCACAAATTTCAACATTAGACTATTGCAATGAAATAATATTTTATTAGGAATATCAATAGTTATTTATATTTTGACATTTGACTTAGATTGACTGATAGTTCATTAGATAGATAGATAGATAGATAGATAGATAGATAGATACATAGATACATAGATACATAGATAGATACATAGCTAGACAGATAGATAGATAAACAGATAGACAGATAGATATGGAAAGTGCAGCCCTCTAAGGCAGATTCTTGCCACTATTGAGGGTTGACTGATGAGGTGAGAGAGAGGAGGACTCCACCCATGTAATACATTTACCCATGGATGGGGTCTTTTTACTTGGCTCAGCAATGCCTGGGCCAGGGATCAAACCAGGAGCTGGAACAGGCAGATGCGTTAACCATTACGCCACATCATAGGCATGGAATAAGGCCTCTAATACCATTTTCATATAGATAGACAGATATATTGTAGGGAAAAAGTGCAGTTTAGCGGACCCAGATTTATGACCATATTTAACGAGACTCATTGCCTGGCCTATGACGTAAAAATGCTTGAAATCTTTTTATGACGTCACAAACTAATGTAGTTATGACGGCAGTTTCATCTCATGGTAAAGACAGCGTTTATTTTTGCTTTTTCTTGGGGGCTCCTCCCCCAAACCCCTGCTTATCTACACCAAATGTTATTTATATTGTGCTAGAACTTCAAACTTGTGTAAATTTTTGATAAACTTTAATTGTTAATGGGTGCCAAATATGGGCGTAAATTTGGGTGCACTAAACCCAAGTTACCATTTTCGCATCTTATTCCAGTAAACCCTGGCTTGCAGTAACAAATAATTCCACTTTTTTCGTTCAAGTCAACAACACAACTGCCATGGGGTCCACACGGCTGGGCAACGCAGTGTGTCACTGAAATTTAATGAAATCCAATAAATAAACTGGCCGAAATCAAAGTTTTGGCAGACAGCGAAATCATAATGTCCACTCTGAAAGAGATGTGGCAGCTAATTGTCATATAGACTCTAATATAACTCCACTTTATGTTGCAACACCAGAAATAGTCAAAATAATATATATATAGCAAATGAGGAAATAATTTAAAGTGTAATTATTTTGATAATCAAATTTTGAACAACAATAATTATTCATATATATTTTACATAATATTGTATTTCATTCTTGCATTGCCATTGGTATTGAGTTCATAATTTCATGAATAATTCAATTTCGAAAAATTATGTTTACTTTTTAAAAGATTTTTCTAATTTCGTTCATTTGTTTTTAAAGTTAAATGACAAGCTTACCAGCCAAATCGTGGTTTGGGATTTTCATTTTCTTTGCTAAATAAACAAAAGAAAAAAAATTCAGAGGATAATGGTTTATTCTAAACATAAATTCATATAATTTCGAGACCTATGCAAAACGCAGTTAATTTCAGTTGTGGCAATTCAATTTTAAAATGTATCAATATTAGGCCTAAATTCGGTCTTGGAAACTTTGTACATATATGGCAAATCGTTGCTGTAGATATCTATGCTTCAAGTCCAAATTGCCAAATATTATGTTGTGGGCAAATTAATTTTACATCTGTTTTCCAACTAAAATGGTGGCAGTTTTCTAGCCACTTACCCATGTGCTTGAGAATATATTTCTTCTTCTTAGCATCGACATGACTGCATTGAAAAATGAGCAACAAAAGTATAATAAAAAAAAGACGAATATTGAATTTGTCAGTCAATTTCATGCCGACTTTGGATGACGTCACGTCCCAGATCATGGCTATATGACGTCACTTCCTATTTTTTCGCGCCAAATTTTGACCAAGGGAGCAGGCAGTAATACAATCTTGAAGTGCCTTGATTTCAAGGATCGTGAATTGATTGTATATGTTTTACTGGACACTATTTTACTTTTCCAATATATTTCTTTGATTTCTTTATTCCATTCATAAATTAGGCCAAAGAAGAGGGGTTTAAACATAAAATAAAAAACGTTTAACTCTAATAAGCCCAAAATGTGTCCCCATTAATCAGTTACCTCTCAGACTCAGGCCAATCATTCTGCTTATTAGCACCAAGCTGCCTTGAAAGCTGTACGATATGCTATATATGCACTATCTCTCATAGACACAACCCTGAGGTTTCAAGTGATCTCAGACCAGATTAACGTCTAGTTCATCTGTTGGCCACCAGGATCGCCTTGGTGCTTAGTTACGCTCACCCGTGGCGCCACCAGTCATGGCAACTAGGCCAGATATTCAGCCTCGTTTCCATTTCAAAACATTTCAATGAAGAAGACGCACAAGATAAAGACGAGATAAACCTTTTAAGGTAGGTAAAGATCTTTTTCCGATTTTGTGATTTATTGTAATGAAGAGAAGAGAAAGAGAAACAAGAAATGGAGAAAAGAAAAGACAGACGCTACATTTATTACATTTCCATTGAATTTTGATTTAATATGTTGTGAAAGTGCAAAAAAAAAATATATGTATATAAATCTCAACTTCCCCAAAGCAAGATTTAAACTTAGCTCACATAACCTCAAAATTTAAACCGGAAGACACGAGTTCCCCAAAATACCATTAGAAGAAAGAAAATGTAATAAATGTGATAGCAATGAAGTAGAAACAATTATGCGGCACCAAGAAATCAGTTAATCCTAAAAGCAAATAACCTGATACCAAATTTCCATTACTAAGTAATGTAGCCTTTAATTTCCACTAGGCCCCTCCGATATGAAACTCCTTGACATGACTGTCAACACCAAATAGATGAGTCAAATGCCAAGGTCAGCGCAATGTTGCTTGGTATTTTTCCCTCCTACATTCAAATGCAAACGTTGACTAAATGTTTATATATGTGAACCTTCTCTTTTGTGTAAATTCAAACCTTATTGTGATATTATGATCAGTATTTGTATATATTTTTGTAATATTTTAATCTAATATTGATATTGTAATCAGTATTTGTGATTTGATCTGTGATTTATCCTCTATCTTTTATGTATATATACTTATATATTATTTCACTTTAACACTGAATGTCTAAGAGCAGGACTCTGCCCAGAAAACATCGAATTATGGCAACTGGGACCTTGAATGTTAAGCTATATCGTTGCGTCCGTTTGTCCACGTTTTCAATTTAAACGAACAAACACCCCAGAATATCCTTTTTTTTCTTCACAGTACCTTCGAGTATTCACTTCACTCTGTCCTGCCCACCTGAATCCTGTCCTAATCACTTTTTTTAATAATTTTTTGACAACTTTTTCATACTTTTTAAGTCAGCATGTTTGTTTGTTTATGGCACTTGACCCAGTTGTGCCCCGCATCGGCGCCCTCTGTTGATTGACAATACGATCACTGCTGCCATCTACCGTTTTAAGACAAATTTTGTCGTCTGCTAAAGTTTCGTCTGCTATTATTTTGAAGTAAGTACACCAAATAATATACAAATCTCAATCCAAATCAATTTAGTTTGGTAGAAATTACTCAATTGTTCTTCCAATTTAATACAGAGCCATTTAAGCTCCAGATTGCTATTTTACTGTTGAATTTGCAGATCCAAAATTTGAGTTACATGTAAAAGGGGAGAGGCTGAATAATTTTGTGATACTGTATGTGATGTGAACAATTACAAAATTGTCCGCAAATACAAATAATTCACTCAAATAAAACAATCCAAATCATTTTAAATTTAAAATTACTATTATTCGGAGAAGGGAGGGGGCACTTCCCAATAATACGGGGGGGGGGGGGGGGGCAACTTCCCAATAATTTTGTGATACAGTATGTGATGTACACAATTACAAAATTGTCAGAATAATTCACTTAAAAAAAATAAAACAATCCAAATCATTTTAATTTGTAAAATTACTATTATTCTGAGAAGGGGGGGGGGCACTTCCCAATAATAGGGGGAGGGGCACTTCCCAATAATTTTGTGATACAGTATGTGATGTACACAAATACAAAATTGTCCGAAAATACGAATAATACACTTAAATAAAACATTTTTCAGGTTGTTATTTGTCAAAATTCAGTCTGCCAGAACCACTTTAAATTGTCAGTGCCAATAATGATCACCTTGCATATGATGTTGATGAGCAGCGAATCATGTCAGAACAAGGGCAAGAACCGCTGACTTCAGAAAAACGAGCCGGATTTGACAAATTCATGAGTCTGGCTAAAGATGGATCTGGTGGTATCATGTTCCTTGATGCCATGGGTGGAACAGGGAAGACATTTTTAGTCAACTTAATTCTTACAACTGTATGGTTGCAGGGCAAAATTGCATTGGCAACGGCCAGCAGGGGCATTGCTGCAACGTTTTTGAGAGCTCTCATGCATGGTGATCAAGATGCTGAACACTTCTCTACCACACTACGAAATGTCGGTAATGGCCAATATCCGGTCATAGATGATGAACAGTCAGTTGCCAGGCATGCCACACCACATCCTAGAACTGAAAGAAAGGAAACCCGATCATGATTCTCAGAAGCCTGGATCCACCTCGAATAACAAATGGAACCCAATGTATTATCAAGAGACTTAAGCCAAATATCATGGAGAAAAAAGCAAAACATAAAAAAGAAAAGACTGAACAGATTTAAAAAAATACTAAAAATAAAAAAAAGGGGGCAAAAAGAAAGGAAAAAAAAAATAGATAAATAAGAAAAACAAAAGAAAAAAAAATGAAGAAAAATGAAGAAAAAGAAAAACTAAGAAAATAAGAAAAAGAAAAGATAAAAAAAAAAAAAAAAAAAAGGAAGGAAGGAAGAAAAAAAAGATAGAACGTAATTTCATGTACTTAATTGAAAACCCCATCTTTCTTGCACTCTGAACTTTCTGACATATGTCCTAATCGGCTTGGGGTCACAGTGCACTTCACTACAGAGGGCTTGGCCATTGAATGGAACAGCATTTTTAACTCCTAATAAAAGAAAAACTATTAGGCCTAGATAAAAGATAGTGATAGCAGTCACCCGTTTTTCCAGTGCACACAAAATGTTTCCCGTGTGCACGAAATGTTTCCTATGCACACCAGTTAATTTAATTGTGCGCACAGGAAAACTTTTTTTTTTTTTCGGCCATGTCCGCCAAGGGGCTCCATAATATTTGCTCTGTTTTATTCTATTTTTTTTTAGAGGCAAAACACTAATGATTTTTTAATGAACCAATTAGATCACAAAGGCAGCATAATCGTTTAAAAGTCATCAATTATTTAGCAAATCATTAGAAATTGCGTACTTTCGGGGCATATCTATTTTTATGTTATTGGAGTAAGCCTTTCATATTGACCAGTCATTTTGCCAATACAGTAGCCTTAGATTAAACAGTTCTAGAAACATTTACCACCGACACTGTTGTATCAGATACATTCATTTGCGGTAGCTGCAGGAGAATTTTGGTAAGTGCTATATCATAATTTCAATATCTATATGGATCTATGTATTCAATTGTTTTGCCTTATTTTGTGTGTATATGTGTATCTATTTATTCATCTATGTATATCTATCTATCTATCTATTAATCTATCTATCTATCTATCTAATAATCTATCTATCTATCTAACTATTAATCTATCTATCTATCTATCTATCTATAAATAAACTATAATATATGTCTATCTATCTATCTATCTGTCTATATATCTATCTATCTATCTATCTATCCATCTGTCTATCTATCTACCTATCTACCTACCAATCTACCTATCTATCTATCTATCTATCTATCTATCTATCTACCTATCTATCTACCTATCTACCTATCTATCTATCTATCTATCTATCTATCTATCTTAGAAATAAATAAATAAATGTTAATGTCTGGGTTTAGAGTCTGTTATCCTTGGATGAGTTCCACCGTGTCTAACAATTACACCCTTGACAAGCCTGTTCAAGCTTGAGCCTTTCTCAACTCCCTGGGTAGCATACACCCAGCGTGCAGCCAATTATGGCGCTTCATGGGTCAAGCACTCCACAATTGCCATCTCTGCCTGTAGCCAAATACCCATTTGCACCAGGGTGGAGTGGAGCAAAGAGTTACAGAGGATCTGCTCAGTTCCTCCATCCCAGATGGCACTCCAAATCGGGCCAGCATCGTTTCTACATCGTTTTGACGTCGCCAACATCGATACGATTTGGAATGCTATCTGGGATAAAAAACCTACAACCGTGCACTTTACAGGCGAGCACCCTGACCACTAGGCCACGGCCCCTCTACCTATCTATGTTATTTGCATTTCAAAACTTCAAATTCCATACATAGTAATCTTGTCATTATGTCAACATTTGGTGTGAAATACATGTAGGGTCTTCATGGTGAGCTGGTCTTAATATTCAGGTATATAACAAAATTGCAAAAATACAATTTTGTCTTGATTTGTTAATTGTGAGGTGGTTTTCAAATTGGGGTACATTCCAATCAATAATTATTTGTAAAGGATTAAAATATAAATTTATTTACCCCGCAGATCTTATCCCAACATGTCTGACAAAGAACGGTTGGAAAGAATCGCAGCGAAATTAAAGGAGAAGCAGAAACTGGAAAGTCCGAGGATCATCGAAGAAGACCTAGATGAAGAGGAAGAAGGATTTGGTGATGTCGACGTCAAGTTGTATGATGATGTATTCCAACATGTCATGCACAAACGTCACAAGATCAAGCAGGTAAGAATCAGACAGCCCATAACTTTGACGTGGGTCTAAACCTGAGTAAAAATCTATAAAATCGTCAGAGTAACATTGCTCTTCTTAACCAGGGACGAAGTGACACTAAAGCTCAAAAAGTGACAGGCGACAGTTTAGATATTCTTAGTTTGTGTATATTTTCTCTTAAATGGTGTCATGATATTGCACCCTATCTTTGGGACCAATGTAGACCCCTTTTGACATGACACGTTTGTCTCTGTGCTACTGGTCTGAAGTTTAGTCAGCTTATATAACCAGCTGCAGGCAGATGTCATTATGAGATGACAAGGCTACTTGGAGTCCACACTATGATACACATTTACCCTATGGGGACTGGTATTTTACTTGCCCCACCATAGACACCAAGCAAACGGCACCTCCTATTTAAGATTGATCTGCGACCGACAGCTAGCCCTTAATTTGCTTATATAAAAGTATATTTCCAGGGATGACAAACAGAATTGCCTAGAAACGCCTAGACAAGAACTGGAACACTCCAAAAACAATGATTTTGATGTTAATTTGGAGAGATATCTGTGTTTTGAGACCTTCACAAAAGAATACTAGCCAAGTACTTTCCTAGAATTTGGTCAGAATCGGACCACATCAGCAATTTACATTTTCGCAACATAAGGAAAACTTTCTGATAACATTATGATGACATAGAAGAAAAATGTGTTGTTGAACTTGGTAAATTTTGAATGTTTTGAAACTGTTGTAACAATTTGTAGCCAGCTAGTACTCCTTTTTTCAACATATTTTTATTTAAATATTTTCTATATTGAAGCAACAGACTCAAGTACCAATTTAACTCGATCTTGATCTTGGCTTGATCTTTATGATGATAAGAGTAACAGTTGTCGTCTGTGTAATTGCATACTGTAAAGTGTTAATTTAGAAATGCTAATATATCATTTAAGTATAAATTAAACAGTAAAGGGCCCATTAGTGACCCTTGGCGAACACCCCTCTTAGTAATTTTCCAATCACTGAGAGAATTTTGCAGTTTAACTGTTTGACCTCTGTTTGAAAAATAAATTATAATGAGACGAAAAGCAATTTCAGACAGGCCGTAAGCACTGAGTTTGGCAATAAGAACTCCATGAGGCAGAGAGTCGAAAGCCTTATAAATCAATCAAGATAAGCCTTATAAGTCAATCAAGATAGCACCAACGGTTTCCTCAATACATCGAACTAGTACGTTTTCACAACTATATCCTGTTCTATATGCTGATAGATGCATTGACAATATTTTACCAAAATTATGCATCAATTGTTCACATAAAAACCCTTTATCAATCTTTGAAAGTGAAGTTAGCACACTAACAGGTCTGTAATTACATATTTGCAAGTTCGGAGCTCATGGGTCTCAAAAACAGGTAGAGTAATGGTACACAGGATTGTTATGCAGCACAAACAGATATAGCAAGCTATAATGATAACCATATTTGGGTTAATACAACCACTAAAAGTGTCACTTGAAATAGCAAAGCTGCAAATATTGAACTCTTTTGTTGTCATTACATTGACAAAATGTAGAATTTAAAGAAAAAAATATTTTAAGGTATTTCATAAGGCAAATACCGAAGTTTGACAAGCAAATTTTCATTGATAATTTTATTATATGGTTGACCGAATTGAGAGCCAAAAAATTAATAATTTATAATTATGAATTATTGCATTTGAAAATATAAGGTGAACAACCTCTGAAATGTGACTGCAAGTTCATCAATCAAATCGTTTTATTTACTCCACTTTCTTATAAATTAATAATCAGCAGTGTCATATTATATTGATTAAACAATCACCCTGATAAGTGCTCAAGAGGTCAACTGAAAATGTACAAAATTCTTCACCTGTTAAAAATCGATTTGTTTTGACACTCAGCAAGGAGCTTCTGCTAAACACAGCTAAACATTTTAGGTCGAATCAGGTGAATTTTTAGCCTTTTTCTAGACACTCTCTTATTAACTTTTAAGACAATATAACAAGCCTTCAGACATTTTGACTAATTTTCAAGGAATTTTGACTAACTTGCAAGACATTTTGACTAACCTTTTGGACACTTTGTGTGTGTGTGTATGTGTGTTTAGGGCTTTACGTCCTGTAATTCTGCACCTGATGTGCTAATTAGGACAGGCAGGGACCACGGCAATGAGATAAGGGATGGAACAGCCATCCAACTTAGGCTCGACTTGGATACTTTGACAACTATTTAGGTAGGTCACTAATATGTACCAGACATTTTGATAAACTTCCAGACACTGTAACGGAGGGTATTATTGACAGGGCGGGTTTTATCGACACTTAAATAAGTTTGTTAACAAAATTGTTAATATTCTAATGTGAGTGTCGATAATACCCGCCCTGTCGATAATAACCCCGTTACGGGGTATTTTCACTTATTTTTCTAGACCTTATGACATAATTGTAGAAAGTATGGTTATCTTTAAGATGCTTTGACTAAGTTTTGTACACTGTGTACCGAAATAAACTGTTTCTAGACAGTTCACAACCTTTAGACATTAAAAATAAAAAATAAATATTTTATAGACTTGAAATAATACGGCATACTATGACAAAATTTATATAAGAATAAAGGCTTGGCATGTTAAATATTTAAAAAAATTGGAACATCAACATACGTATATAGTGCTGAATTATTATTTAATATTGCATCATAAATAATGTGCACATTGTCATTTAGTTAGACAATGCACTCAATGACATACTTTTGATTACCATACAAACGGCCAATGGTGCCTTATTGAGATCAATATTACAGTAATATAAGTGCAACTGGTGATACACCTGATTTTGAATCATTTCTTTATTCGTTTTTTAACTGAAAAATCTAATTTCTACACAATAATATATATTTACAGTATGTAACAAAAATGTGTATACCCTTGTCAGATATTGCAAATATGTTTCAGTTTAATAAAACCTAGCTTTTGGCCGGTTAGAGTTAAAATGTAAATAATATATTATACAATTATTGCACAGTGGCGAGTACAATATTTGGACCTCTTACGACTTTTCCTTCCTCTAAATGATTGTTTTTATGGAACCTCAACAACTGATATTGCACTCAGCTTTGCCTCGTGCAATATCAGTTGTCTCGGTTCCATAAAAACAGATATTGCACTCGCCACTGTGCAGTTATTGTTATATTATATGACCTTTCAATTTACACAAGAAAAAGGGCTGTTTTGAGTACAGTTAAAATTGTGAATAGTCCTCTGAAACCTTGATTATTTAACATGGCAGAGAAATCCAGGGACTATTTTACTCAATCGAATACATGAGGCAGCCCACACTTATATTAAATAAGCTCTTTTTTTTCTGTTTGAGCAACTGAACAAAGGAGCTCTGAGTAGGTGCTTTTAAAATCACTGAACACAAATCTCAGTGCCCTTTCTTGAATTTTCTCTATATTTCTACTTGACGATTTGCTACAGAAATTCCATACTACTGGACAAAAGTTAAAATTTGATAGTACAAATGTTTTAAATAAAATTTCCTTCTCCTTGAATCTAAGTAAACATTTCAATCTCATAAGTATCTTTAATTGCCTATGTGATGACCCCAGGTCACTGACCTTACTAGGTCAGTGACCGACTTTGACGCGCACTGGGTGACCCGGACCACGTGACCACGGGGTCTTGGCGGGAATACACCCAGACCGCGTCAGTAGCTGAAGAAGCAGAGGATAGGCAGGCTGTGCGGCGGGGCAGGGCAAAATAAACTTGAAAACTGGAATACCAACGCTTTGTCTTTCTTGGGGAACCTTACAAATTGGCGCCCGATATGGGACTTGAAGAATCGGATGTAGGGTTCCCCAATTGGATAGAAGACATGGACGACGCACGGACATGGACATAAAAAACGTTTTGAACTTTTTGAAAAAAAAAAACATGACTTCGCCACGGCCACGCTGGATAAAGGTGCCAGCGACCGCGTGGTTTAGTCAGTTGCAGCGGAGCACAGGAACCGTCAGCATCTACATTGAGCGTCAGCAGCAGCGACGTTGCGACTTCAAACTTCAAGCTACACATATCTACAGTTAAGTAGAATTCACACTACAATACTCTACCTTATTTAGTGTGTTTTAGCCCCACGTATAATGCCTGCAAAGTTGCGTAAGAGGCCTGGCTTGGTATCAGCCGACACGAGTGAGCCCGCATCGACTCCGGTGCCGGGCCCCTCGCAAACGGCGGATGAGTCAGCTCTACGTGCTTCGACTAGGAGTAAAGTAGTGCGAACGCCGGGACGCCCTCGTAGACGAGAGGCCACGGCGGATAGGACTCCAAGCCCTGGACTCGCATTCACGAGTCAGGAAAATACGCGGACAACCAGCGATCGAGGGCGCCGAAAGGAGCCCTCGCCAGCTGGATATGAGTCGAATGATTCATCCGCGTCGACGCCTGTTTCCTCGCCTGATGGGCGGCCCTCCGTGGTTGAGCGTGCGGAACCACGTGGCTCAGCCCGGGCTGTCATGGCGGCCACCAGTACTCCGCAACGGAGTCTGGGTTCTTCGGGGTACAGGCGGAGAAAAGAAGCTATTCCTCCAAAATATGACGGCCAGGGTACGGCCTTCATAGACCACTTAGACGAGTTCACTCGGGTCGCCACTTTCAATAAGTGGACGGACGAGGAGAAGTGTTTTCATCTTTGGACCAGCGTCACTGGTCAAGCTAAGTTGAAAATGCGGCCCCTAACTTATCGGGACGATTGGAGAGAGATGGTGAGCCAGCTGACGGCTCTATTCTGCTCGAATCGTGCCCTCGATGCGTATAGAAATAAATGGTTTAATGCAAAACGAGGCCCAGAAATGGACCTCGAGACGTATGGGTTGTTTTTGTTAGATCTCTCCAGGAAAGCGAACCCCGCTTCCGCCCCCGCCGAGCAGGAACGCTTTGCAAAAGAGCGTTTCATGGAGACGGCTGGGTCTACTAGTATGAGATTTTGGTTGGCGGCTCTAAAGCCACCCACACTGCAAGAAGCCATAGACTTGGCGGTGCAGTATGAAGCAGCGTACGAGGCCACGAAAACGAGTAAGCCTGACGTCGGGCCGGCTGGCGCTATCGCTTTGCCAATACTGCAGCCCGAGGCTTCCGTGGCTGCTACTGCTTCAGCGTCTATACGTGGCGGCCCGTCCTCTGAAAAAGAGGGAGCCATCACGAGACAGGATTTGAAGGATTTGGTATATTCGATACTAGGCGAGGTTATGTCCAAAGACAAGGGGAAGGTTTATAGTAATGCTCGCCGGCAGGACCACGATTATTCACCTGAGACACGGAGGTGCTACCGGTGCAAGAAGACCGGGCATCTCCGCAGGGATTGTCCTAAGCGAAATGTTGATGATGATCGCTCCAAGAAACGAGCGCCCAGCAGGGACAGGGAACACCGATCGAGTAAGCACGGTGATAAACGGTCCCAGGGGCGGAGCGATCAGGGTAAAAAGGGGGGCAAGGATAAGAAGGAGAGGAAACACTCGGAAAACGAGTAAGGGTGGAGGAAGTATCCACGGATCCTTCACCTGCTGAAAAAGCGGCCCCTCAGCCTGCTGAAAAAGCGGCTCCTCAGCCTCCGGAATGTTGGGAAGGGGTGAAAGTGGGACAGCATTGGCCAAGACAAGTGGCCATGCAGAATTCGAGCGCATCCTGGTATATTACGATTAGTGTAGGGACACGTCACGTGGATCTCCTGATCGATACCGGTGCGCAGGTGTCTCTGCTGAGTAAGCAGGAGTACGATGAGATACCTGGCGCAAAACGAGAGACTTTAAGACCTGTGGAAGGCAAGATCTCGGCGGCAAACGGTGGACCAATTAATATTTATGGTAAGGTGGAGCTCACTCTCTGCCTAGAGAGGGTGCTTTATCCTTGTGAATTTTTGGTAGCGGATATCGGAGGTCTCCCTGGCTTACTGGGGATGGACTTCTTGAAGAGACACGGTGCATTGCTAATGTGTTCAGTAGGAATGCTGAGACTGGGAGGCGTTGATATCGCGTGTAGAGAAGGTCGCCCTGGAAAAACAGGCCGAGCAATCTTACACGAAGACGTCCACATACCAGCTCGCCACGTGTCGCAGGTCTCAGTCAATTTGGTGTCCTGGGGCGTATCTAACGGGGGCGACCTCGTATTCGAGTCGTTGCCCACGGTTTGCCAGGATTTACACATAATGATACCTAGGGGATTATTGACATCTCAATGCTCTGGGGCTCACGTGTGGATAGCCAATCCCACGACTGAGAGTGTTCATATTGCAAAAGGTCAAGTGGTAGGTCAATTGAGCGAAGTCGAAAAGGTGGATTCACCGAAAACGGTGAATGCTGCTGAGGTCAATTTTGAACTCAAGCAGAAGAACACTGAAACACGACTGCCCGTTCATTTGCAGCCTCTTTTGGACGAAACTGACGATCTGACCGCAGATCAAAGGTCAGAGCTCCGAAAGGTCTTGATGGAGTATGAACATTGTTTTGAGGGAGGTAAATACGGGCTGGGACGTACAAGTCAAGCCACGCACAAGATCGATACGGGTGACAATCGGCCTTTCAAGGTGCCGACCCGGAGATTAGGGTGGGCTCAAAACAGGGCGCTGTCAGAGGAAGTGGATAAGATGCTGAGACTCGGAGTGATCGAGCCCAGTAGCAGCCCCTGGTCTAGTCCCCCTGTGTTGGTTAGGAAGAAGGATGGAACTTTCAGGTTTTGTGTGGATTATAGGAAATTGAATTCGTGCACTAAAAAGGATGCTTATCCTTTGCCACGCATTGATGACTGTCTAGACACTTTATCAGGGGCAAAATGGTTTTGTACCCTGGACCTGTCATCTGGCTATTGGCAAATAGCTATGGATGACAGAGACAAAGAGAAAACCGCATTCACTGCTCCCAGAGGACATTTCCACTTTACAGTGATGCCCTTTGGTGTTACAAATGGACCAGCTACACTGGAACGTTTGATGGAGCTAGTGTTAGGAGGATTGGACCTGTCCACTTGTCTATGCTACATGGATGATATAGTGGTACAGGGGCCCACATTCCAGAAGTGTCTAGGTAACCTGATAGTTGTACTGAAACGCATTAGCCAGGCTGGGTTAAGATTGAAAGCTAGCAAATGCGAGTTATTTAAGAGTGAGGTCTCCTTTCTAGGGCATGTGATTTGTAGAGAGGGTGTGAAACCAGATCCTAAAAAGATAAAGGCGGTGCGAGAGTGGCCAGAGCCAACTACAGTGCAGGAGGTGCGCTGTTTTGTGGGCTTCGCATCATACTATAGAAAGTACGTGCGGGATTTTGCTGGATTAGCAGCACCACTACATGCTTTAACAGCGCACCAGGCCGTCTTTAAGTGGGATGAGACATGCAGAAACGCTTTTAAAAGATTAATCAGGGCCCTCACGACTGCACCAATATTGGTGCTCCCACGTGAAGGGTGCCCTGTCATCTTAGACACGGATGCCTCTGATCTTGCGATAGGAGGTGTATTGTCGCAAATAATTGAGGGAGAGGAGCGCGTGGTTGCCTACGCCTCGCAGTGTTTGTCTTCATCGCAAAAGCATTATTGCACTACGTACAAGGAATTGTTAGCTGTGGTCAGAATGGCGAAAATATTTCGGCCCTACTTGTATGGACAGGATTTAGTGCGTTTGCGCACTGATCATCGTGCTTTGGTGTGGTTGCAGAACTTTAAAGACGCGGAAGGAATGTTGGCGAGATGGATAGCTTCTCTGACTGAATACAATTTTGTAATCGAATACAGAGAAGGCAAGAAGCATGCGAATGCAGATGGCTGCTCACGAATTCCCGTGAGGGCCTGTAAGCGCCAGGAATGTCCTGACCAAGGTCATGGGGAGAATGTTGACCTTGTGGCTTCCATCACGCAGTGGAACCAAGTACGAGGCTTCCGCACGATTACGTGTGGACAGCCTCGGGTTGCGACTGGAATCAGCCCAGGAGAGGCTGAAGGACCCCAGGTGCGAGTGTATATGGCGGAAGCAGCTGGAGAGACAGCTGGAGACGGCAGTGAGAGATCTCTGGATCCAAATTGGATAGAGTCTTTCACCTTGGAGGAAATACGGTGTGCTCAGGGCCAGGATATGGCCCTAGCTACCGCCAAGAAGTGGTTAGATGCTGGACAGCGACCGCCTTATCACGCTATTGTCACGCACTCGGCCCAGGTGCGAAATATATGGGCCCAGTTTTATTGCTTGAAATTGCAGCGAGGCATCGTGTATCGAAGCCATAAGCTGCCTACTGGTGAATTGGTGACGCAAATGGTGGCCCCAGCAAGCATCCGACGCAGCATCTTCAGCCAGCTTCATACGTCTCGTCTTGGTGGCCATATGGGGATCAACAGCCTCATATCCAAGTTGAGACGGAGGTTCTATTGGCCTGGCTACAAGGAGGATGTGATACGTTGGATAGGTTGGTGCGATGTGTGTCAGAAGCGGAAACAGGGCGGCCTGAAAAAGGCTCCCCTGCATCAGGTGCCAGTAGGAATGCCGATGGAAAGGATGGCCATTGACATAATGGGACCATTGCCTGTCACAAAGTCCAATAACAAGTATATAGTAGTCGTTGCCGACTACTTTACTAAGTGGACAGAAGCCTTTGCTCTTCCTAATCAAGAGGCTTACACGGTGGCTGATTGCTTGGTGACCAATGTGATTTTGCGATTTGGAGCTCCCTATCACTTGCATAGTGACCAAGGGACTAATTTCGAATCGAAATTATTCCAAGAAATGTGCAAAATATTGGGGATTAATAAGACCAGGACCACGGCTTATCATCCCCAGAGCGATGGGTTGGTGGAACGCTTCAATAGGTCATTGGGTGATATGCTATCGAAGTTGGTGAACGAACGGAGAGATGACTGGGATGACATGCTTCCTTACGTGATGTGTGCCTATCGGGCTACGCCCCATAGATCCACAGATATCACGCCAAATCGAATGATGTTGGGCAGAGAAGCGATGCTCCCTGTAGATTTGATGTATGGTCACGCACTCCAACATAAGCACCACTGTCCAGTGGAATATGTGGAGTGGATACGTGAAGCCATGGAAGAATCCTTCGAAAAGTGCAGAACCCAGATGAAGAAAGCGGCCCAGAAGCAGGCGAAACATTACAATAGGTTGGCAATGGAGCAGTCCTTCCATATGGGAGACTGGGTCCTATTGTTTTATCCGCCACTGGCTAAGCAGAAGCTGGCTCTGAAGTTTCTAGGACCTTACAAGGTGACGAGGAAGATGGGAGAAGTCAACTATGAGATAGAGGCCCCAGCCTCTGGGAAGAGACGCATAGTTCACATTAATCAGCTCAAGAAGTACTTAGCTGAGGTGACTCCAGATGACATGATCCGGATCCCTGACATCCCATCAGACGATCCGTATTTGGACCCATCATTGTATGAGGACGGAGCGAGTGCGACCCCCCTAGACGAGGGGCGGGATCCGCCCTTGCCCGGAGAATTGAGTGGTGACGCAGCGCAGCCTTGGTCTGGGCAGCCAGAGCGGGGCGGAGCTGCGAGGACAGGAGAACACAGGGGGCGCGGCTTGCAAACACGCGATCCCCTGGATACGAGAAGAGTGGCAGATTCGCGTACGAATCTGGATACAGCTCCTTTTCTGGACTTGGAGCTGTCCTCAGCTCCTTTTCCGGATTTGGAGCTGCCCTCAGCTCCTTCTCGGGAATTGGATCCGGAAGCGGCTCCATTTCTACCAGGTAGGCTGAGGAAGCCACCTGATAGGTTAGGCCACAATGTAGGCTACCAGTGAATTTAAGATTCTGGTTGCTGCATATCAGAGGGAAATAGCACTTATTGCTTGACTTCTGGCACTTTGTTTTTGAGAGTCTAGTGATCACATGTTTATACAATAAATACCAGTTGTAGCTTCATTTTAGACAATATATAGTTTGATTTTACGTAGTCTTCCCCATGCAAATGATTTTTTTTATTTATTTTTATTAAGGATTCTCTCAAACAAGTGGTACATGTCGACATACTAAAGCGGCGCGTCGCTGCAGTCACTTTCTAGTGACTGGACATTTCGTGTACCTGATTCTCTGGACTGAACACGTGGCCGTGTCCTGCAGAGTGGGTTTTTAGACGTGCCACCCAAATGGTCGCTACAGGTGCAGCCCTTTTTGAATAAAAGAGGGAGGAATACTGCAAAGGTAGAATTTGGGCACTGCTGGTTAAAAGCAGGGGCAAAACACGAAATTAGGTAATGAGAATGGTTAAAATGCCTCATAACACTGGAAATATCAGCAAAATAACTTAATTAGCAAGAATTAAGGGCTGTAGTGGTTATGGAAATGTTTCAAGTACCATGATAAACTTTATATATAGCAAGTTGGGTAATCTGGAAAGGTCAGCAAAAGGGATATAGTTTGCTAGATTATGGTTACAAGGACAAATGGTTATTTTCTTGTGGTATTGTCATTTAGTGATAAGGAATTGGCTATTTGTCATCATGGAACGTGAAACGTTCCTGATGGTTTGTTTTATTTGGCTGATAGGAGTTGCTGGATTATATATTTAGCAACTACAAAATTCTCACTTTCTGTGTCTTGTGGAACTGTGTCACTGATTCTAGTGACCTGCATTCACTGATTCCAGTGACCTGCATTCATGGAAAATTTCCACTGGGGGAAAAAGGTCACCAAGTTCGAAACACGAACAGGCACCCCTTTGTATTAATTTTGTCATTTTCGGTGCAATCCTCAATTAAGAAATTTTATGAGGGGGGGGGGGAGGAAGGGTCAACTGGTCAACAAAGTGATTAGGGTCACATGACCTGTGATTCTGGTCACCTGACCTGTCACATGACTCAGAAAGTGCGGCAAAAAGCTGGAGAGCGTGGGGCGCCCTGTCTCACACCTTCTGAAACCAGCAGAGAAGACACATCAGCCAACCAGAATTTTGAGAATATAACCAGAACAACTTGGGAGATATAAGGATGTCTGCCACGAATACAAGCATTGAGGAGGCTACTGCTATGCCAGCAGTGCCCCTGGGCAGCGTAGTGGAGGAAGAGGGACCTCAGCTGACATCGGACCAGACGGACATGGTACTAGCTGCCATGGAGGCAGCGGGCCTCGAGATTGGAGCTGAATTGGAGGTCTCTGCCAGCGACGCTGAGGTGGCTGCCGTTTGCGGCTTGTCGCCTACAGCGGAGCTCCCAATCTCCCTGGCCCCGGATTATTGGAGCCCGCAGCGATTGGGTCTCCTGCACCTGGACATGTGGGCTTACATGTCCAGGAGGGAGTACGAGCTGGAGGATCCAGCAGTGGAGCGTTACGGGGCAGCAGAACTGCCAGAAACGGCCAGGATGCGCAGGTATCTTCGTCTCCGTCCACGGAGAGAAGATATGCCTATCCTGAGTGGATGGATAATTGGCGACCTGGGTGTGGCGACCACCCAGGAGGAAGTGCTGGAGAATTTGAAGAGGCGACCTTGGTACGCCAGGGAGCGAGCGGCCAGGCCCAGCGTAGAGGGCGAGGTCTCTCCCACCAGGGCTACCAAGTCGCCTGCAAGGGAACAACAGGCAGCTCCGTTCACGGAGTCTGCCATGGACGACGTGAAGCAACAGGCAGCTCCGCCCACGGAGCCTGCCATGAAAGACGTGAAACAACAGGCAGCTCCGTTCACGGAGCCTGCCATGGAGAGCGAGGAGACATCGGACGATGGGGCGACGGAGAGTGACGTCTCGGCCCCAGAGACCACTCCAGAGACCACGCCGAAGGTCGTCTTGCCGGCCGCGCCACAGGGGGTGGAGGGCTTGAACTACATGTGTGCCACGTGCGGGAAACGCGTGAGGGATCGAAAGTCTCTCACTCGCCACGTGAGCGTGGCCCATGCAGCAGCATATGTAGGCTTCCAGTGCCCTGTGTGCCCCGCAGCGTTGCCCTCGGACCGGAGGACCAACTTCAGGCGTCATCTGGAGCGGTCCCATGGGTACACCCGTACACAGGCGGAGGAGCTAACAGCAGCCACACAGCCGACGACAATCCAGGGCCCTAACTCCGATGGATCCCTGCCGGCGACACCGGAGACGAGGACCCTGGAGACAGCATCTCCCAGCACCAGGGCGGTGCAGTTGCGCCGCGTTGAAGCAGCTTCAAGCGTGACGCCCCGAAGCCGCCAGACAAGGCCAAAGCGGCCCCACCCAGCAGCAGCAGCCACCAAGACGCCAACAGCAGCCACCAAGACGCCAACAGCAGCAGCAGCCGAGGACATGGTGACCAGGGCCCAGTACCAGGACATCGTTCTGGAAGTCCATAGGGCCAGGTCCCAGACGGCTGCAGCAGCTCGTGAGAACGAGGAGCTGAGGGCCAGGCTTCGCGCCGAAACAGAGCAACACGAAGCCAAGGCCCGGCAGTCGGACCTCCTGTACCAGGAGGTCAAGCGGCTGACGGCTGACAGGAACAGATGGATGGAGGAGGCCAGGGCTGCTGGATCCTCATCTGCAAGGCCTTGAACGCAAGGTCTTGCAGAGGACTGAATACGACGACGACCTGGACCACGCCCCCCACTTAACGAAGCCTGGATACGGACTGGACTTGGACGCTGGACATCAACACGAAATGACACCTAGGCACAACGTGAACGCTGGACATCAACACATCGTGCAAGGGCGGCCCAACGCCCTGCGGGGAGTCAGGAGACAATGTTGGTAACGAGTGGGACAGTGACTTTTATAATGGCCGCAGTTAGAAACTGTGAATAATTGGAAAAATTGTGTCACGGCTAATTATAAGAATGTCCTCACTCGGAAATTACGAGCAGCTGATAAAAGACCTTGCAGAATCCAGAAATGGATACTGGCCTGTGTCCAAGGCAAAGATGGACTCTGATAAAATTGATGGACTCTATGTGTATTGCTATGTGTTGAATGTTGTGTTTGCAGCGGTGCCAGGGAGTCAACCACGTGGATGATGTCTGGGGAAAAAGCCAGCCTCCGGGGCGGACGTGACAGCTTCCTAGTGTCACGCCGCAGGGCGATGGTTGTTGATTGATTATATGTAATAATTGTAATAATTGTGATTTTTGTGATTTTTGTGAATTAATGAATCTCGTTGATTTTGTGTGGTTCTGATCATCGTCGCACAGCCTACTGAGTGTATTAGTTTGAATATGGGGGCATATTCCCAGTAAGAAGGGGGTAATGTGATGACCCCAGGTCACTGACCTTACTAGGTCAGTGACCGACTTTGACGCGCACTGGGTGACCCGGACCACGTGACCACGGGGTCTTGGCGGGAATACACCCAGACCGCGTCAGTAGCTGAAGAAGCAGAGGATAGGCAGGCTGTGCGGCGGGGCAGGGCAAAATAAACTTGAAAACTGGAATACCAACGCTTTGTCTTTCTTGGGGAACCTTACACCTAGCAGCTTTTTTACATAAGTTTAATACATGTGAATCAAAGTTTAATTTATTGTCAATTGAGACACCAAGTAAGGTAACTTTATTACTAGCTTCAATTACAATATCTCCTATTTGCAATAAGCTTGATACAGACATCGTATTACGAGCTGGTTTCAAAAACATAACTTGAAATTACTTGGATTCGCTTGCATGAAGTTTTCCGAGAACCACTGAAATGCATTTTTTTTGTGTCATGAACTAAGACGTCTATGAGAATATCAAATGAATTTCCACTGAAGATAGATAGATAGATAGACACACAGATAGCTAGATAGACACACAGATAGATAGATAGACACACATATAGATAGATTGATAGATAGATAGACACACAGATAGATAGATAGATATAAAGATAGATAGATAGATGGACACACAGATAGATAGATAGATGGACACACAGATAGATAGACAGATAGATAGATGGATAAATAGATAGATAGACAGACACACAGATAGATAGATAGGTAGATAGGTCGATAGATAGATAGATAGATAGATGGATAGACAGACACAGATAGATAGATAGATAGATGGATAGACAGACACAGATAGAGAGATAGATAGATAGATAGATAGATAGATGGATGGATGGATAGATAGATAGATAGATAGATAGATAGATAGACAGATCGCTAAATTAATTGCTTAAACATATCATTAAGTTCATTGTTGAACTCTAAAGTAAATACGAGCTTTTGTGCTTCAAAATACACGGGTGACTGAACTATCAATGGTTGACATTATAGAAGAAAAAAATCTATGAAGACCTACAGAGCTTCAGTCATTGACGCTCAAATCCTGTTTGAAAATATCGACAAACCATAAACTTTCTCTTAATTATGTTTGTTCAGCCAGCCGTGATATATAGGAAACAGGCATGCGCAACTTACATATATAGAGAAAATTGCACAGATTAGTATCTAGAGAACTACCGGGTGTCAAGAATTCAGTTTATGTATAGAAAAGTGAACTACTGCTTCAATTGAGTGAACATTTTTCACAGTAATGCTGATAATTTAAGGTTAGTATGCATAATAATTCATATTTTATGATATTAATTACTTTATAATATAATTGTATTCCCACGGAAAGTTGGTCATTATATTTGCAAGTTGATAGATTTCGGTATGTTCTTCATAAAAATTGCAATGTTATTACAGTTTGAATCTTGAAATATATTGACATGTTTGCAAAATCAATACTTATTCATGAAGTTTAATCTACAATGCAAAGGGAATTATACGCTAGAATAATACTTTAGTTTATTTATTTATTATTGTAATATAAGCTGCGAAATATTACCAAAACATTCGCTGAAGTTTATTGTAATAAAAAAGTGTTTAGTTGTTTTTAAATATTTTTTTTTTTATTAAGAAGTTTATTAAGCTCCTTTGTAAGATAATTCCAATTATCAACCTAAAATTCCCAACTTTTTATGAGCAATAAACATCTCCAAAACTGTAATCAACCTAATGCGTGCTAATTAACCTCCAAATATTAATAATTTTTATGTCGAATGCTCATAATTCATATATCCATCAGGCTTTCAGAAAAACAGCAAAAATTATGCACACAATTCTAAATGGAAAATTAGCAAACTTTTGAATTATTCATTATTAATATTATTATTATTATAAGTTTAAAAGTTATGGCTTATTATTTAATTTAAATTTCTCTATGACATGTATGATACAATCGTCAGCTAATATTCATAAACATAATTCATATTATGGTGATATAATGGAATTTAATTTTTGGTCACATTTTGTCATGCAAAATTGGCTAAAATTTTACTTATTTTATTTACCTTATATACCGTAACGGAGGGTATTATTGACAGGGCGGGTATTTTCGACACTCACATTAAAATGTTAACAATTTAAAAAAAAATTGATTCTAAACAAACTAATTTAAGTGTCGAAAATACCCGCCCTGTCGATAATACCCTCCGTTACGGTAATTGATTTTTAAATAAATAATAATTCCTAATGATATCAATTTTGTTTTCTAGCAAGCACCTTATACATTGTGAATGAAAATAAGAAAGTGTTATATTAATACATATTTATTGTGTCTTTTATAGTATTTGAGTATTATATTTTCCGTATAGTGGCAGGTGCAGTTATAAAAGTACCATTAAGTTAAATTCCATTGACATAACCAATCTACATTCGAACAGCAGAATTTTTATTTATGTACATACTACACAATCTAGTTAAATGTTTGGCCTTTTCGCAACTACAGCAAATCCATGCAATGTTACATATTACTGGAACCGCACATAAGACAAAATCATTTATTTAATTAAATTCTGTCATCTTTCATTATGTAGATGCATTATTTTCAAAGCTCAATTTTTAGTGAAATTCACATTCGATCATTATGAAATTATTGAAATATTGTTTTATTAATTCAACTGTGATATGCAATTTCCAAATCTGCAAGTAATTTATAATTCCCAAATGCGTATAAAGTGTGGATCAAATTTTTAAGAAATTCAAATCTGTTTAGTTAAGGTATATTAATCTGATTTGTTTTATTTGTACATGGCAACGTGCATTTTCCATGTGTTTATCCTTCTCATGGAAAACGCATGTGGCACATTTTGCCATGTAATATCAAGAATAAAAAGTAACATTTTGTCTGAACATAGATTTCTTCCTATTCTAGATTGCAAATAAATCCATGCATTTTATTAGAAAATATTATGTTGATTGATTATAATGTTTATCAAAATTATAAGTATTATATATACAACTCTGCAATATCAGTCTTTCTTGAATTTCTGGTTTTTGATATATATATATTTTATCAAATTCTGGGGTCAACGAACCATCATATTTATCAGTAAAGCAAATATTATTGACCATCTTAATTATTGACCCAAATTTCTAAGCACATCCTTAACAACTCCAAACAACATTCCATAACAATTTAACTGCACACGCCTAACAGAAAAATTCCAGAACTTAGACATACATGAATTTTTAATCAGATTCCCAAAACATTATTGACCAGTGTACTTAAATGTCATTGTTTAATAACAAACATTGTGGCAAAATGAATTCGTTTAAAACTGACAAAAACAGTTAATTAAGTCATGAGGTTTGATAACACCCTGACGTTGATATACAGGCATAATATATTAAGTTATTAAGTTCTTCATAAATTGCATTGATTATGCACAGAACCTCACCATTACGACCGCTCATCCATTGTGCAAATTTTAATTGTCTCAATTGTGAGGTGGTCTTAATAGTGATGTAGCCTTAATACTAAGATAATGATAATAGTGATGTGGACTTAATAGTAAAGATGTCTCAATAGCGCAGTAGTCTTTATAGTGAGGTCTTAATGGTGAGATGGTCTTAATAGTGATTTTGTCTTTACATTGAGTTGATCGCAGTAATGAGGTGGTCTTAATAGCGATGTGGTCTCAATAGTGAGATAGTCTTAATATCGAGGAGGCGGTATTTTAATTAGTCTGAATAATGAAGTGTTCTTCTAGAGACTGAAAGGAAAAAACACTTGTCTATGACAAATGTCTTAGTGCTACTAGATCTGAAGCTAAGTCAGCTTAAATGATCAACTGCCAGACGTAATGGTGAGATGATAAGGCTTGGAGTCCACGCCATGTTAAAGATTTACCAAATGGGTGGAGTCTTTCACTTGCCTCAGCATAGTCAACGGGACTGCCAATTTAACGTCTCATCCGGACGACATCCGGCTGGGATGTAGCTCATGAAGAATAAAGAATAATGTTCAGGAAGTTAGTACAGCGGAAACTCGCCATTAAGACCACCCTTGGTGCAAAATCTACTGATCTTAATGGGAAGGCGGTCTTAAAAATGAGGTAGAATACTATGGCAGTATCAAATGATTGAAAGATATTACATAAAATATTTATTGATGCATAAAAAATAGACAAAAATACATGAACATGTTTCCTCAGTGATGTGGTCTTAATTGCGAGGTAATTAGTTATATATCTCCAAACTAATCAATTGTACATAATGATGAGATGAGGCTGCTTGGAGTCCACAGCATGGTACACATTTACCACATGGGTGGGGTATTTTACGTGCCTCAGCATAGACACTGAGTACAAGGCACCACCAATGTAATGTCTCATGCGATCGACATCCAGCTCAGCTGGGATTTAGCTCATGAGGAGTCATATCGAGACAGGTAGCAGAGAAAATAGCTTTGAAGAATTTTATTTGATATTCACTCAAAGTAGCACACACATACATAATACAATTTATAATCTTAGTAGTAGTAGTTATAACAGTAGAAGCAGTAAAGAAAATATATTTAAATTGATAATAACTTTATATAATTGCCTTAAATAATTAATAACATGCACATATACCGTGAACTTTATGATGATTGATTAGTTTGAAAAACAACTACCTATTGACTAGTTCAAGTTTTAGCAACAAGTGTATCAACGAACATAGAATTGCAAGAATTTTTATAGAATAGAAAGTACTAGCAAAATTGAGGTTTCTGTATATTTTACATCATTATTTCATATGTGGGGTGCCATAGTCATTTAGCCATTGAGCCATTCAGTACATTCCAGAATTAATTCCAGAATTTGTGGTCTTCTGGGATGTCATAATTTCAGAAATTCCAGGGCCTCGTTCATAACACTGGTTTCCAAAAGTCGGATTTGAATATTTGATGCTATACCATTCCCAACACAAAGTTACGCTAGAAATATCAATGGCATTTTGAGCAGGGACCTGCTTCCAGCAAGCTGTAATGAAATTCCACAATTATGATCGTTCACAGTTTAAATAAACAGAAACTTTTTATCAAGGTACCAGTCCATCTCAGAGACTGGAACTACGCTGTTTTTTGTTGTTGTTTTTTTTCTCATATTTTTACAGCAAAATTTCTTAGTTGTATCTGATTTTACTTCATGCAATTTTTAATTTTTTGTTAGTTGACCTCTTGATATTACCTGTATACGTGCTATGCTAAACTTAAAGCTGCATTGTTACAAAGCCAGCCCCTTCTGTCTACTCCTAGCTTATAGTCGGCTTACTGAAAAAAAAACATAAACCTTGGCAAATATAAGAAATATATCTAATATGTCATAAATATGAGTAGCCAGCTATAGCCAGACAGTTCCGTTTAGTGGCAGGTAGCATCGTATAGCAGGAAGTTGTCTAGTTTTGTCTAGATTCGATTTGACTGGCCGTTTTTAATGAAGCTAACTGTATTTCATATTCAGCCAGACTTGAGACTTAAGTTTAAAGTAGCTAATAATGCATATACTGTTGCCTAGTTACTTGTCCTTCTGCCAATGGTCATAAAGTTCATCTACCTAGATTCAGCCAGAGTTCAGTCTTAAGTTAAGCCTTTTAGACAGCTACTTATTTTTAACCAGACACTATACCAACGTTCACGTTTGGTAGAAAATAGCTAAAGGTATTACTGTGTTAAAAAATTTTTTTCGTGGTTTCATGAGGGGCTTTATGGCCCCAGGGTCATTATGAGGACCAGTGGGTCACAGCACTCGTGTATTTTTTATCATGGGTAGGTGGATAAAGGCTTTACGTCCTGTATTTCTGCACTAGATGGGCTAATTAGGACAGGCAGGGACCATAGCAATGAGGTGATGGATGAAACAGCCATCCAACATAGGCTCGACTTGGAATCGCACCCGGGACCCAGTGGGTGGAAGCCCAGAGCTATACCACCGAGCTAGGCCCCCACCCCTGTACTTTTGATCATGTCAAGTTTCCAATCCTACCCTGGTTTATTCAAGTTCTCAACATACAAGTGTTCAAAGCATACTGTTGTAAAAATCATACAATGACATGGTTGACCTTGTTTTACCGGTTCGACAACATGATTAAATAATGATAAAATATAAAATTTTGAATTTATTTATTGTCTTATAAGTCATGATTACAACTGGTAACAACCATACAATTATAAACAAGTTAATGCTAACACTTCAATTAAAAATTAAAAATTAATCGCCATAAAAAGGACTTAACCAATAGTGAAATTTGAGTCCTTACAAAACTTAAGAAATGAGGGGTTAAAAAAAAAACAAATAATTTCGATTTCAATTTAATAACGCATTGGTATCACAACTGCAGTTTCTTGGAATGATGCCATATAGCTTTACATATAGCTGGTTATTCTTTTATTAGACAAGGCATACGCATTCACTGTTGCATTTTGTTGTTCTAATTCCTATATTCATAATGTTAATTATCCTAAATTTAGCCATAGTTGAGTTTTTTATTCAGCATTTTTAGAAGGTTAATTTGGTTTAACAAGTCGGGACACTCCGTGCTAAAAACTATAGGAATCTGTGAATATAATCTCCTGGACTTAAAATTACGTTCAAAACTTCATTATGATAAGGTAACAGTGATTTCATTTAGTGGCAATTTATAGATAAATCACCAAACATAAACACATGCCCTCCCCATTAATGTCGATTTTCACACTATACTGAATTTCATTTTCTGCAGGATATTTTTTATGGATGTCACTGTTAGGTCTCCAAAGGCTTTATGCACCAAAGTACATGGCCAAATGTGCTGCGTGCGTTTTCCATGAGAAAGATAAACGCATGGAAAATGCATGGTTTTTAGCTAATTATAAGGAGGCAAAAACCATGTCACATTTATCATTTAGTGGGAGCCCTGGTACAGCGGATAAGGTGTTGAACCCTTGTGCACATGGTTGTGGGTTCCAACCCAGCCATGCCATGGAGGAACTGAGCAGATCCTCCTTGAACCACTGCTTCACTCCACCCAGGTGTAAATGGGTACTTGGCTACAGGCAGTGATGGTGATTGTAGAGTGCTTGACCAAAGGAGCGCTGTAATGGCCTCAGGTGTATACTCCTCAGGGAGTTGAAAAAGGCTTAAACTAAAACAGGCCTGCCAAGGGTGTAAATTGTATTGTTGGCTGAGCTCGTTAAGGACAGCAGACACAAAACTCAATAACATTTAAATTTATCAGCCCTAGTCATTAACATTAACATGAGCATCATTTGTCACAGTGACTGACTGTGAAAAATATGCAAGTTTACTGAATGCTATTTTTCATTTTGGTGTAATACTAGGATCACTCCAATATTAGGAGGATTAAAAAAACTGAGATATTAAAAATTGGTGCAAATGAAGGATTCTATTGTGAAGGGGAAACAAAAGTGCATAAATTCTTCCATAGTTTATGCAACTGCAAATAACACACATATCTTACACCAATACATGGCCAAATGTGCCGCATGCGTTTTCCATGAGAAAGATAAACGCATGGTTTTTAGCTAATTATAATGAGGCAAAAACCATGCGTTTTCCGTACGTTTATCCAAATTCATAGATCAACATTTTATTCATAATAATGATGTATATGTGTGGTTTATAATCAATTCATTACTAATTAACAATTGATTAAACCAATGACGTCATTAGCTTAGATCTCTTTATACAATTCCAAAAACACAACGAGCGCACAAAAATAGATTTAATATGAAATTTAATAACATTCATGCACAATGGAAACTACAACATAAATATATTTAATGGTAAATTAAACTGAATTGAAAAAAATATAATAGGAATTGTGAATATATGAGTAATAATTATATACAATATCAACTAGCTAAATGCAATCAATAACTCACTCTTATCTATTAAAATGTATAACAATCATTCATTAAATTACACAAGTAGGCCATTTTAATAATTCAGCAACTGCAATGATTGTAATTTGCTTAACAAATACAGAATAACTTTGACATTCTGGTAAAGATTTTAAAGGGATAATTTCATACTAAAAGCACAGCAAAAGTGACATTTTAAAACATTTTGTTTATTATTCTATTATATACCAATTAAATATAAATTTAAATATACATTAAAAATTACTTTTGACTGACTTAAAATGCATGCTAGTCAAAGCAGTAAGTTTATAGGACACGACACTCTGTGTAACAAAATTTGGTGAGAATGACTTTCCCTTATAACCATTCTTGCCTTAAGTTAATTAGTTTTCTTATACAACGTATTATAACCTAGTCTCATTGATCATAACCAGTTATTTCTTAGTCAAAAATACATCAATTTGTAACACTGTCAATTGGCCAAGATCCAACTCTAAAGATTTTCAGCAGGGTCTTAATTGTCTATCCATGAAATATGCAAATTCCAGTGTTAAAATAGATGAATACATACATAAATGAACTCTGCATTAATTGATTAGTGTATGGGGAACAAATAGTCAAATATTTCACATTTAGAGGCGTGACAGCTCTTTAAACTTTTCCCCATTTTAATAAGTGTAAGTTGGATATTTTAACAGAGCTAAACTCAAGAATCGGTATCTTTTTTTCTTGGGGCGCCAGCTTTTCAGGGATTCCAAGCCCTCGTCCATAACACTGGTTTCGAAACTTTGACGCTAGAAGTATCTCCCAAGTAGAATACCTGAGGTCTGTTTTCTTGTCTTTCAACTAACAGCAAGCCACCAACACAATTGTAAAGAGGCGCCAGCTTCCAGCAATCTATAAAAAACGTGCACTCAAAATGATTACAGTAGTTTAAATTTTAAACATCTACAAACTTTTATCGATATACTAGGCGGTCTAAGAGAGAATTTTTTTTTTCATAATTAATTTTCTTTTTGATTATTATAATAATACCGGTGGTTCTATTGACAGCAAATGTGGGGTATTACAAGGTGGAATCCTCAGCCCAAAATTATTCAATGAATTTATGTCAGATCTACCCGATCATCTTGAAAAATCAGATGGAATAACATTAGGTGATTTTACTCTTACACATATATTGTATGCCGATGACATCGCACTTGTAGCTGATTCTCCTAATTGCATGCAAAATAGTATAAATTCACTTCATAATTACTGTAAAAAATGGCACCTTATTGTAAATGTTAGTAAAACCAAAGTGATGCAGATTGGTAACAAAGCAATAAGCACCTTCTTCTGTAATGGGGAAAAACTAGTAAATGTTGACAGCTTCAAATATCTTGGCCATATGCTTACTAATAAGCGTAGAATACATAGCAAGATGACGGAATACCTCTCAACACAAGCTCATAAAGCGCTCTTTGCACTGCAAGGTGATTCAAAACAAGCATTAGGAAAAATCGATCCCATACTATCTCTTCGAATGTTTGATACCTATATTTTACCTATCCTGGAGTACAATAGTGAAATATGGACAAGTGAAAAATCTATGCCTGAATTAGAAAATTTGCAACTTGCATATCTTAAAAACATATTAGGAGTAAGAAAACAAACACCATCTTTAGCAGTCTATGGTGAAACAGGTAGATTCCCATTGCATGTCAGACAGAAAATTAGAATGGTGAATTACTGGATAAGATTGGAAAGAGCACCTGATGACAGTTTACTTAAGAAATGTTTAAATGTTCAGAAGGAAATTTATGTGAATGCAGTAAATGGAAATAACTGGTTCAGTAAAGTGTGTCATGTATTAAATAACTGCACCATTGAATATGATATTAGTAACCTCAGAAACTTTGACATTGATAATATCTCTAACACAGTGAAACTAAGACTCTATGAAGCCGAACATGAGCGACTTATAAATGCAATAAATGACAGTTCACAACAACCAAAACTTAGGACATATAAACTATTTAAAACTGATTGTAGAATAGAACCTTATCTTGAATTGCAACAAATTCGCAAAGTGTTAACTAAAATAGCTAGATTTAGGACAAGTTCACATAGCCTGAAGATTGAAACAGGTCGACACCATAAACCAATAATTCCTGCTCCAAATAGAATATGTGAAAAGTGTACGTTAAACTTTGTAGAAGACGAAATTCACTGTTTGATTGTCTGTCCTGGTAATGAGCAACACCGTGTTAACCTTTTTTTGAATGCAACTAAATTTATTAACAACTTCTTGTCTCTAGATGATATAACTAAGTTTACAGCAATAATGACAAACAAGGAACCTGAGTTATTAATTAGTTTAGGAAAGTTTCTCCTTCAAGCTGATGTGTAGAGAAAACCATCTCCTGTATCCACACAGTTATTAATTTAGTTTATTAGTTTATTAGTTATGATGTGCTTGTCATGTTTTGGACTTTGAGAGTGAAATGTTTTTATTAGCGGCTTGTATTTTTTTCTATTGTGTATGTGGATTTTAAACACGTATTATAAGTTAACTTGGTGGCTGGAACCTTGATTATTGACATTTTATTGCTTTCTGTACTTACATTAATGTCTCTTTCATGTTATCTTTTAACTGAATGACATATGTATCATTTATGATATTTTACATGTCAATAAAATCTATATATATATATATTATATTTTTTATATATACATACAGTATGCAAGTTTATACAGTGTGAAATTTGAAACAGTTATTCATCAAATTAATCTCACTATGCAATTTTATCGTCTAAGTCATTTATTTACACATTGTATAATTAGTTACAATACATCAGTATGTACAATTAGGGCACTTAGAATAAAGGTTAAAATTTACACATGTTGATTTAATCAATGAATATGTTATCCTATTTGTTCATCAATGTTGTAATGTTAATCAGAACAGAGACACATACGCAAATGTAAGAAATTAATGTAATATATCAAATATGTACTTTTAGATCTGGTTTTGAGTAGCCAGCAATGACAGCTTTGGCTAGGTTCAATTTGGCTGGCAGTTTTTAATGAAACTAACTGTAGGTAGCCATTGATTTCAAACGAAATTAATTAGAATTGTATGTGTACTGCTTACCATCCGAAGTCGGTACAGGGTAGGATCTGATGAACGAATTTGAGGGAATGTTACTCGTTTGATTAAATGTTTCACAGATCAACATGCCCTGCACATGTAGCCTACTCTACCATGCACTGAGCAGCACATTCCAAATGGAGCTCTTTTCCAAACGACAGAGGGGCAGAGTTAAGATCAAACAAGGCTGTCCTCACTAAAAGCAAATACATACATTAGCACATCATCTGGTGATTTCATGAAAAAATGAATGTACACAATTATTTGTGATGATTTGATGCTCGGTCAAAAGTTGCATCTTCAAAAATAGATGCCTTTTATTCAAGAAAATATGTATTTATTTTTTCATTACAAATCAGTTTGCATTCACACCACATAGAAAAGAGGTAAAATTATGTAATTTTGACTAAAGTGTGATTCAAAATTATTGTCCACCTGATGTCTATAATATTTTGCCATAAATAGCATGGAGCAAGACAAAATGGACGGAAATATTAGCAACAAGTCAAATTCCAACTTTCTAGCCCATAAAAACGCTTCTGGGAAAGAAATGACTACATTGTAATTTCTGCTGTTTTTCTGTCAACATGATAACTGGCTGTAATGATAAAAAAATGGCAAAAAATTATCATTCACGGATATATATAAAAAAAGTTGTAGTTTTTACGGCATCTTGCTGAGAGCTAGCTTTTGCACAGACAGTTATTTGACAGCCAACTCAAAGCTTAAGTAGTTGAAGACAAGGACTTTGGCGTCTACTTCTACATGGACACAACTGCATGTAAGAATTCTATGAAGAAGAAGAACTTCATGTACTTAACTAACTTAAAGTAATGTTGGCTTGTGTTTTTTACTTCCAAGAGCCTTTAGGCCTACTGCTTTTATTACGGATTCAGAGAGACTTTTAAAAAGGTCACGGCTGGACAGTAAATGCCTTATCTTATTCTAGTTCAGCAACTGGACTAGGTCGAGACTAAACCGACCCATCAGTCCCTACATTGAACAGTAAGCTATCGGAAGCATTCGGCTAACTAAGTCAAACTTTCTTATGATTCTGCATCATTACCATGATAATTATGCTAATTTTTAATGTTTGTGCCACTAAGGGTAAATAAAACTTAGTATCTTGTATAAAATGAAGTCAATTTGGTAAGAATTTGCCTGGAGAAAACGAAAAACATGCGTCGGCCGGGAGTCGAACCCGGGTCGACTGCTTGGAAGGCAACCATGCTAACCGTTACACCACCGACGCCATGAGAGACTCTGGTTCTAAAACAAGGAGTGGGAGGTGCAGCGCCTCCTAGCTGGCTAACGTGTACTATTTACTATAAATAGCTATTTGAGATAAACAAGTACGGCACTTCTGAACATGCGAAATGTAGGGTATATTCAGTAGTAGACCTCTACTAGTCTTAGTAACTACTACTATTACTACTACTACTACTACTATACCACCACCACTACTACTACTACTACTACTACTACTATACCACCACCACTACTACTACTACTACCGCCAGCCAGTATCTGGTGCTAGCTGCTACTGTAAAACAACTTTGATTCTATTACAACTTAAGCCTACATGCTTAGATTAATCATGTATGTAGGATCATTATAGCATGGACCATGCAGATTTCCAAATGATGTATGAGGTTTTTTAATATGGTCTACCACAATCATGCAGGTTGGTCTTCAAGATCACATGTAGGTTTTTTTAAATGGTCTTGCAGATTTTCAACATAGTTTATAAGAATATTTACTGAGTATGATGAGATAATGCAGGTTTCCACACTGGTCTGTGAGACCAAGGAGGTTTCAGAATGGCCGATTAGACCATATATGCTGGTCTATTATTCCTTAATTGTGTTTGATTTTCATGTCACCGTGTTTATTTTCTTGCTTTTTTCAGAGAAATCCTGACAAGATCAGAAAAATTGAAGAAGAGTGCCATCATCCCAATCAAACTGAAGACCTGCACGAAATTGCGCTTAATTTTGACAAAAGCGGCGAAGACGATTTCGTTTTAACGGACTTGGAAGTGCTGGACCCAAACGATTTCATGGTGCCTGGCGAAGGATCTCCAGCGGAAGTCAGCATAGTCAATGAGACGCCCCCTGGAAGACATCTCCCGAAAAGCAAAACTAGTCCGAGAACGTCTGCTTGGGATGACGTCATTTTGACATCGCGTGACGTCAGGTTGGGTTCTCTTTCCAGCGAAAATAGCATGGATGACCGGTTAAGCTTGGATACCGTTAGTATACATAGTTCTGGCAGTTCGCGAGGGAAAGGAAGTCCTATACACCGACGTCTCACCAAAAGCGAAAGTCTGGACCAGTTCAGTCATCGGGGTAGTCGTGCCAGCATGCGAGCATATTCAGTCTCTGAGCTAGATGAGAAGGAATTCAACAAAGACAGAAATAGTAGTCGACAAGAAGTTCTCAAGCAAATGAAGCTGAACAAAAAGAAGATCAGGAAGGAACGAAAAGAAGAATTAGCCACAATTGAGAAGCAAAAACAGAGGCGTCGGGAAGTTGCAGTCAAAGCGAAGCAAGAGACTATCAGAGAAGAAGTTCTGACAGGAACTTATTCGGAAAGACTCGGCTATTCTTTGGATGTTCTTTTGCACAAGTTTGAACAAGACAATAATGATGATATTAAGTCTATAAAGAATGCCATGCAATTGCTTGCGATTGAGGATGAAATGGCTAAGAAATAAGTGCGATTATGATACAAATGAACCTCACACTGACAGCCAGTGGCACTCAATATTTAGACTGACAGCCAGTGGCACTCAATATTTAGACGACCTTAAACAGTGAATCCAATGTGAAAAAGTTCCTTGCTCAAGTGATTCCAAAATTAGTTGCAAATATAGGTATTCTCTGTAGACTTTTTTTTTTTTTAATTAAAAAATCAAGATGACCTTGAACTTCAGTGACTCCAAAATTTGGTCTTAAATGTGGGGTTCCTAATTGTTCAACATTCAAAGACCTACTGGCTGTGATGAATTCTCATATAAACAAATTAAAGGTAAATGTTCAGATGTAATGGCTTCATGTCACATGTGTAAATATGTTATGGAGTTTATTTGGGTAACATGATGAGACAGGCACTGATTGCCCACATATGGACATTCAAAAGGGTAGCTAGTAGTTAGTTTTTTTGTTTTTTTTTACAACTGGCTGTGGAAGAATTTTACGACCATTTAACTTCAGGGGCCCCTTATGGGGTTTCCTCATGCAATTTTGTTAGGGGTCCTGAAGGGATTTACAAGTATAGTACATCATATATGCTGAGTTACCCGGTATTTATAATCATGATAATGTTTATGTGTTAATGTTAAAAGTGGGTGTGTAGATTGATAATTACTGCATTATCAGAGAATATATTTGCCTGAATATACTTTATCTTTTAATAGTTTTTCATTTTTACTGTGAATAAAACTTTTCATCTGGACTCTTGTGTTCTTTAATGAATAGATGAATAGATAGAACAGATAGATAGATAGATAGATACATAGATTACAGAATTATATTAAGGCATCAATTTATAATTTTGTATTAATTAGATATAAGAATACATTTGAAATAATCATACAATCCACTTAATACTTTTTCAGTATTTTTGGCCTATTTTCATAAACAATCAAAACACAATAAGTATGATACAAGTCTTTCATATTAAGCTATAATATTAAAAAAACAACTACAACATTACACTACAGCCCTGAATATGATCACATTATATTCTGAACAATATTTTTAACCAGGATGCTTAGTTCCATGTAGAAATTAACACATTGGAAAATCCCAATTATACTCCAGGATATAAGTCATGTTAAAAATTATTAATACAGCATTGGGTCATGTTTGATTCATTATGATGTAATTCCCCACGATCGAATCCATTGCGTTTCGAAAACATATTATCACTGGACACCATCATTTCATGGAATAAATCAATATTTTGGGTAAGTATAAAATTAATGTGCTTCTTTTGCTTCACATTGAAACTTTTTGCAAACTTAAGTATTTGAAAGCTTACTATTGGACTAATAAAAAATCTAATTTAGTCTCGAAAATATATTAATTGATTAGGAGTGACAGGCGTTTTTATGATTAAGAAAAGCTGTTAGTTAACTTTGATCATAAAAAGTAAATCAATAATAGATAGATAGCCCGAAACATTGCTGTCATTTGCCAGCACTGGAGACTGGACCCTCAAAACTGGGGTAAGAGAGAATAGGGGTTTTACAGTGTTTTACAACTGACAGTTTCAACATTTATACAAAATTTGTCTCATTGGGTCTCATTGGGGTGTGCAGGGGTTGCAAGAAAGTTCCAATGCAATGTAATGCAGTTTGTCGGACTAATAAATAAATGGATAAATAAACTAAATTCCTGATTTCAACTATTTAAAATCGTGGAATATATTAGAATATATTCATTACAGATTGTACTATCGAAATGACACAATATTATTATTATATTTCAGAAAAATAATATTTTTGACTAGAATTTAATAAAGTAAACTAACTTTTATTTTTTAACAGGCTAGTTGGTGGCCATTAGGATGACTATATGTGGCCATTACAATTTAATCCAACAATAAGTTTCGTTTTGTCAGTGACACGTTTGACATTAGTCAAGATAACTAACTTGTTAGTTAAAAACACTACCTATAGTTGCTATTCATGAACGGTCACTCATTCTAGAAACTTAAATATTAAACTTAGAAATATTTTCACTCTTATTTGATTTCAACTCAGTCAATTTGTTGAATTTATTCTTTTAAATGTGTATTCACTATTACGACCATCTCACTATCAACACTAATCTAAACCAACAAACAAACTATAAAGACTACCTCATTATTAAGACCATCCCACTATAGTAAACTTTGTACTTAAAGGCAAAGTTACACTGTGTTCATATTTTCGTATTTATCGATTCCATAATTCCGGAACTAGTTGCATCTATGAATAATATATTCACCAGTGACATATAATACTGCAATTAACCAGTTCAAGCCACATTAAAATATGTTCAATATTGTTGGCAAAAACATACTGAAAAACATGTACAGCAGTAAGCATTTTTGAAATTGGTTATTAGATACCATATTTAGCCTATAGCTGTCCAAATATATCCAGTGAGTCTAGAACTATGATATTATATTACACACATATAAATTTTATTTGTATTAGTTAATATTTTCCCCTATAGATGCTAAACCATTGAGTTTGAAATAAATATATACATATAAGTCCCACTGCAATTAAAAGTTAAACTATGTTATATATTATAAGTAGTTAACCACCTAATTCTAACATATAAAAATTACACAATAAATGGCTTTAATTATTAACAGCTAGAGCAACTTGGTATGGGGGTAAGGCTGAACCAGCCCAAGTATATCTGGAGACAGATAAGGATAGATCTGGATAGTGATGGCTTCAACTTCGAGTTAAAAACGGCCTGTCAAATTGAACCTAGACAAAGCTAGACAACTTCTGCTATACGATGCTACCTCCCACTAAACTGAACTGTCTACTATAGCTGGCTACTCAATGCCAGATCTAACAGTACATATTTATGATATATTAGATAAATTTCTTATATTTACCAAGGTTATTTTTTTCAGTAGTGATGGGTGTAAGCCGAATATTAGCTAGAAGTAGACAGAAACAGCTGGTTTTAGACCGTTATAGTTACAGCCAGGAATAGGTGGCTATAGCTGTCTAGAGTCGACTGTATTTTATCGAAACTAACTGTACTTGAAGCTGAAGTGCATGTATGAAGTCGGCCATTTGCAAAATGATGTTCTTTGTGATACAAGAGTGTTGACCTTCCAATAGAGGTCAAGGTCATTTCAAAATTGATATGTAAAGTGGAGCATATATTTTCTTAACAGCTTCGAGTACCTGCAGTATCTGTGTGTTAAAATGTATTTAAATTTAACATTCAGCTTTGCATGTTCCCTGAATTATAACCATATATATAATTATTTCCCCATGTAATAGTCCGATCCCCCCTCCCCTATATCAACTGATAACGGGTGCACTATGTAGAAATGTACTTGGGTCAAATTAACATTTTCTAAAAGTATCACATTTACATGTGATTTGCTCAACAATTTTGGTGATTTACAATGAACTGATTAAGGTCTAATGCCACGAATAATGAAGAAAAAAAGTGTGACATGTCACAAACGTAACACTTGTGCTATGACATATGGATAGCACATACTGAATGAAATTATCAAACCAACAGGATAAATTGATTGTCTTTTACAAACTGATACAGCGCTAAAATTTGCTTTATTCCTACAAAGGACAGTTGACTCATTCTGTGTCACATCAAGCTCCAGCTTGACCCCGTCAGAAATTCATCAAAATATTTTACAACTCAATATTCAATGGGCTGCCACATGGACATGTGTCTGGGTAGAAACGAAATGATTGTTTTTAACCAATTGGACCTTAAGGAAGTTAATATGAAAAAAATAGTTCCTCAGACCTAGCCATGTGGGAGATGTTGTGCATTAAAATGGGTATTTTCACAAAATCTATTTTAATCTAACACTCTGTAGATTCAACAGGTAAGGTATAATGTCAAATGTGGTGGTAAAATATTGAAAAGAAGGTCGTGATGTACATTTCTGGAAAGTTTTGTGGTAATACCTAACATACTTTGAAAGATACGCCCCTGCAAATATGACATTATTGAGTAAAAATGAAAATAATAAAGAGCAAAAAAGTGCCCAAAAACCTCAAGTTTAGGGGCTCCTATCTCCAAAAACCAGTAGGTATATCTCCGAAATATTTTGGATTTCTTCATTTAGTAGGCAAACAATGAGTTGTACATTTTTTTAAGGAAATTTTGAGGGGCACAAGCTGGAAATTATTTCAGAAATCTGAAGAAGTGACACTGAATGACTCAATTATGAAATTATTTACATGTGAAGTCCATAATTCAAAATTCATATTCAGTAAAGTCCTGTTGGTGAATTTTTTTTTTTTTAATAATTAGAATACTATGAACTTAGTAAAAAGGTGTTACTAATGCAGAATGTAATTATAACTACATAAACAGCGACTTTAATGTGAATTGCTGCTGAAACAGGAATTCACACTGTTTTTTGCCACATCACTTATAGTACTATGTCACCTGTACGATATTCCTAAATATGAATTGTTTCATGGAAGGTTCGCTATATTTCCACCAGGTGGCTAGACAATGACATGTAGCTAAAAACGTTCCAGCCCTTGATCCCAGCAGCAGTATTTTTAGTGCATTTTAATGTATATTTGACATCTTATCATTCAATTAATTTTTGCTCTTTCCCTGAGAAAATTACATTGGTGGAATCAATGGATAGACTATGTCTGGAAAGAAAACGAGTCTATTGTCCAAAAATGCCTGTTCTGACAGATGTTGCAACACAAAATTGCTGCCTATCTTCCACATAACAGGTGTCACAGGGGCCAAACTTTATTTGACCTCAGAATGCATGTACAGTTAGTTTCATACTCTATACAGCTGCTCTATACAGCTGTAGCGACCTATTCTTGGCTGTAGCTATAACTAACTAAAGCCAGCCGCTTATGTCTACTCCTAGCTTATAGTTGGCTTACTGAAACAAATACAAATCTTGGCAAATGTAAGAAACTTATCTTATATATCATAAATATGTATTTTTTGATCTGGCTTTGAGTAACCAGCTATAGCTAGACAGTTCTGTTTAGTGACAGGTAGCATAATACAGCAGAAGTTGTCTAGCTTACTGAGTTTTGCACAAAATATGCCTAACCTAAAATTGTTCATTATTCGTGGATAACAACTCATTATATAAGGTTTCCAATATCTATTAATAATAAAAAATAAAAATGAAATTATTCATTATTCATTTCAGAATCATACAAGATTTACATTGACTTACACGAACCATGGGTGCTGCAGAAATCAACAAGTGTACAGCTTACTCGGCTCTGCTTTTTGCCTATATTGCATTTTTAACTGGGGTACTTGGAGCAGCCCTGCCATATTGGATCACAACCAAAGACAGAACTTTCGAATTCATGAATTTAGGATTTTGGAAATACTGCAAACAAATTGATCTGGAAAGGACAGATTGTTTTTATCTCATAGACGACAGCTCTCACGCTGCCCGTAAGTTTCGTTTATTTATTAGATCTCGATTTTAAAGTTGTGTTTTATGATAATATCCTAAAAATATTTTTTATAGAACGTTTATGATATCAAGATAATATGCTGGAAATATTTTGACAGAAACTAGCTTTATGTACCATATAACGTTTTCTTTTTTTTTTACTTTCATTTTAACAATGTCAAGAATTTAAATTAAGAAGCTGTTTGGCTAGAGAAGTTAAAAAGAAGAATATAAAAGAAATTATATTTCTCAATTCTACACTTATGCCTAATTTGATGTTCGTGCAGTGCATCAAAAATACAATATAATATTCATGGAATTCACAATTGACCACTTGATAATAACACATAGATATACTACTACTTTTTTTATTTTTTGCAATATTGGTACAAATTGCCTTTCTTGTTATATAAAATGTAAGCTTTTCTAAAATTAGTATAGGTTCAGATCTCACTTATAAATATCCTGGTGTTTTTTACGGTTTTCCATTTTATTCACTGCAGAATGGCTCAAAGATGCTAGAATCACAGGCTGTTCCACAACAGTGGTTCTCTCAATCTACTTTGTCCTGGCCAATGTTTATACTGTGAAGAATAAATACCAGGGGTCGCGCTGGGTCTTTTCCTTCATGATGTTCGTGGCGGCCTCTACCAGTAAGTTGATTAACTGCTAAATCTGATTATCAAAGTTTTGTTATTGCATTGTTGTGGCATTCCTACTACCACTTGTGACCTACACTCATTCACTTCAAAAACAGGGCACAAACAATAACTTTAATAAGGTAACCATATATTCTGCCATATTATGACAGACTGACGTTATGGCAGATCAAGTTACCTGTCACGGCATGGCAGATCAAGATACCTGTCACAGTGTGGCAGATCAAGTTGCCTGTCATGGCATGGCAGATCAAGATGCCTGTCACGGCATGGCAGATAAAGATGCCTGTCACGGCATGGCAGATCAAGATGCCTGTCACGGCATGGCAGATCAAGATGCCTGTCACGGCGTGGCAGATCAAGTTGCCAGTCACGGCATGGCAGATCAAGATACCTGTCACGGCATGGCAGATCAAGATACCTGTCACAGTGTGGCAGATCAAGTTGCCTGTCACGGCATGGCAGATAAAGATGCCTGTCACGGCATGGCAGATCAAGATGCCTGTCACGGCATGGCAGATCAAGATGCCTGTCACGGCATGGCAGATCAAGATGCCTGTCACAGCGTGGCAGATCAAAATACCTGTCACAGTGTGGCAGATCAAAATTTCTGTCACGGCATGGCAGATCAAGATACCTGTCACGGTGTGGCAGATCAAAATACCTGTCACAGTGTGGCAGATCAAGTTGCCTGTCACGGCATGGCAGATCAAGATGCCTGTCACGGCATGGCATATCAAGATGCCTGTCATGGCATGGCAGATCAAGATGCCTGTCACGTCATGGCAGATCAAGATACCTGTCACGGTGTGGCAGATCAAAATACCTGTCACAGTGTGGCAGATCAAGATGCCTGTCACGGCATGGCAGATCAAGATGCCTGTCACGGCATGGCAGATCAAGATGCCTGTCACGGCGTGGCAGATCAAAATACCTGTCACAGTGTGGCAGATCAAAATGCCTGTCATGGCATGGCAGATCAAGATACCTGTCACAGTGTGGCAGATCAAAATACCTGTCACAGTGTGGCAGATCAAGTTGCCTGTCACGGCATGGCAGATCAAGATACCTGTCACGGCATGGCAGATCAAAATACCTGTCACAGTGTGGCAGATCAAGTTGCCTGTCACGGCATGGCAGATCAAGATGCCTGTCACGGCATGGCAGATCAAGATGCCTGTCATGGCATGGCAGATCAAGATGCCTGTCACAGTGTGGCAGATCAAGATGCCTGTCACGGCATGGCAGATCAAGATGTTTGTCACGGCATGGCAGATTGCAACACCTGTCACGGCATAGCAGATCAAGATGCCTGTCACGGCATGGCAATGTGTAACCTTCGTCTTCTAGCTTCACCCCCAAACTTATTTTGTTATGTAGAAATTCACAAAGTGCCAAACTGCCTTTTCGTACTGCCATTCATTTATGATCATGGACCTTAGGCTTCTTTTTTTTACTTGTGAATGACAATTAGGACAACGACACCAATCTGTTGATTGTTTAATGACACATTTTAAAACGTTAAACCATAAAATGATATAAATCAAGGAAAAACATCCTGGATCTAACTAATTAATGGTGTAACTTATGTGTAAGGATCAAAATAGTGTGGCAAAAAAAAAGAAAAAATTTATAGTAATGATATTATTATTAATTTGACATCAATAGTATTTCTTTTGTGTCACTTTTTATTAACACAATGATGGTCAGCAAGGTCTCGTTGCAACCATAGTGAGCAGTTGATTACTTAAATATCAAGAAATGATACTAATTCCGCCTCATAGGCCTAACTACACACAGGTCTGCACAGCCATAGGCATAGCCGAGGGCCATGACTTGGTACCACAGATGGCAAACATATTGTATAACACAAATTGAAAAATGCTGCCAATGATTTAATTAGCGCATATATCCATCAAATTGTGACAAGAATACAATCAGAAATTATGAAAAATTGACAAAAGCCTCCCTGACGGGGAATTGAACCCCGGTCTCCCGCGTGACAGGCGGGGATACTCACCACTATACTATCGAGGACACGAAATTGTGCTGTTGATTTGTTAATTTTGAACATGTTTCATAGTGTTGCTGCACATAACTTCAGCAAAATCAGTATTTTCCACCTTATATACTGTCTTTGGCATATGAATTCTATAACCAGCTACAATAGAAGTATTTTTTTATATATGTATGCTTTATATAAAAAAATTGACCATTTTGACTGGGAGAGTTCACCTAAGTCCGTGCCACTTATGGCACAACCCGTGAGTGGTGCTAAAAATAACCCAACGCTGGCAGCGATACCTATTGAGCATTTTGCAAACGACATATTTTTGCTCTCTTAGAAAATGGTGCTTGAAATTCAAATTGACTACACATTCTTAAAAAAAATATATATAGATTATTCTATATAATAAAAAATTTAGCTAATGAACTATGGTTATTATAGGCCCTTATACACTGTACTCTTTTTTTATTATATTATTAAAAACAATTAAATCAATAAAAAGCCTTAAATATAAATACCGAAGTCTTGTTAGAAAAAGTTAGATTTGAAAACATGGAGTACCTTATTGCCCAATTCCCAGTCATTAAATTTCTACTGAACCACAGTTAATCCGAATTTCACAAAATAAAATAATGTTAATATAGTCATTTTAATATGTACATAGCTGTCAATGCCAGGAGTGAGTGAAGCTGTACAATGATGTAGATACATATGACCTTCATTACAACTTAAATGAGTCCCTGTTCTTTTAAGACTTTTTTTTTTTCTTCTTTACCACCTCAAGACTAATTTTATTTGACAAAATGGTCAGGGTAGACATACAGGTTGATTTCCAGGCCGTTAAGTGAGTTATTTTAAATCAGCTAAACAGCTCTATACACTGACTGCCCTAACTCTAGTACACATCGTACTGACCATGTAGATTTTCAAATTTTCAAAATTGGACAATAAATAATGATTTTAGAGGCAAAATAAGTCAGAGCTGCTCAGGATATGGCGTCATCATAACAATGTGAATGGCGCGAACGTCATCGTTTCAAGTATTCGCAAATATTCTGTGCCCCCATTAACATTAATCTATGTACCGTTAGAATTGTTACAGTCAGGTAAACAAGTTTTTTCTAAGTTTGAAGCTGGATGTGTACTCGTTACGAAATTATGGCCATCACAACTGTTGAACCGACGACGTTGTTTTGACGTGATGACGTAGTCTCGTTCTGGCCCATTGTTCAAAGAGCGATATTAAGTTAATCTTCCATAGGATCACATGTATTTTTGACAGCGATAATAGGTGAAATCAATTTTAAGTGAAATCAATTTAAATCCAGTTCCGGTTGGCTTGTCCACTGTGTAGCCACTCGTCTACGGGAAGTGAACTTCGCTCATATTAAGATGATTAGATCTAAGGTCTTTTTTTTCAGTGTGTAATCATCTAATAACAATTTGTGGATGTTACTTGACATATTTAATTTTCTGTGTGTAAGCATGTTTATCAATTCATGAATAATAAATATTACATCACAATAAATCTATATTTCATTTTAAAATTTCAGTCGGTTTGGAGGTGGCCACGATGGTGCTTTTCTGCTTCGGAAGGGACGATCACAAATTTATCGATTTTGACGGCCCAGTGAAATTATCCCATTCATTTTATTTAGCGATGTCATGTGTCACATGTATGATAAACAGTGCAATGATGATGGCATGTGACGTATGGGAGACCTACAAACGATTGTTGAATGCATACACGCCACCTAGTGCTAAATTCTTAGAAGAATTGGAAAAAGAGGCGGCCATCTTGAAAGCACAAGGAAAGTTTGAGGAATTCGAAAGAGAAGAGCTGTTCCAGGAATTCCCCGAAGAAGCTGCCAACGTGCTTCCATATAATTATCGAGTCATGGTCAACGAATAAATAAAGATGTTTTACGGATGAAATAAACCTTATTAAAAGGAATTAAATCAATTTATAAATGTCATATAATTCGACATTGAAAAGGTGAAATAAATTCACATCATACTCATAGTAACAAAGAGGAATAGTGATATAAATAAGAAAGAGAATTTGAAATAAATTAATGAGCATAAAATAAAACTACACAGTTATGAATAAATACAATGAATTACAACAAAAATGGTTGCCAGGTTTCGGAACTGTGATGGTTAAACATTATACAATAAGAAAAAGAAAAATATCCAAAGATCTCCCTTCTATTAGGCCCACCTCACTATTAGGACCACCACTTATTTAGGCAACCTCACTATTTGGGCCAGCAAAGTTTACACTAAAGCAGGTCCTACTTGGTCTTAATGGCGAAGTTCCACTGTACATAGATTTCAAACAAATTTACGGGTTTAGTGCAGCATAGCGGACTCAAATAATAGCCAATTTATGCCCATATTTGGCGTCCATTAAATACGAACATAGTCACTAATTTTGCCAAATTTAGTTATGGCAAACAATTTCAATTTAGCCCCCGATAAAAAACATACAACTTTCTTGCCTTAAAAATTATCACCGTCCTTATTTGTTTGCTACGTCATCTATTGAATATATTGCATTTCTACGTCATAGGCCTGGCAATGAGGCTCGCTAAATATGGTCATAAATCTTGGTCCGCTATACTGCACTTTTTCCAAATTGTGTCAATTTTGACAATTTATTAAATTTGTATTCATCTTGTCATAACTAGAAATTCAAGAGGATCAACTATATTGTCTCATTTTGTCTGATATACTGTTAGTAAAATCATTTTATGGTATTACACCCATTGTCTGTTTTACAATTTGCAACAGTTATGATTTGTACAGTTTGTGTTTCATAAGTATTTGTTATCCGCTGGTTTATTGCACAATTATGTATTGCAAGCAGTTTACCAACAAAAAAGCTATCCAAATGAAAGAAAATGCTTCTTACTGATGAATTCGACAACCCAAACTGTCTAGATTGTACTAAATAGAAATTATTAGAAGTTTATTACATCTACTTTGTTTACATTTTAGCTAATTATTCATTGCAACGTGATGGAGAGCGTCGCCAATTCGCGATTTCAGTCATTTTATAAAAAATTGAGGTCAGAATTGTTTCATTCCAGGCAACAAGTAAAACACCAAAACATATTTGTACATAATTACATAATAAACGAATCGGTTTTTGATGGCATGAAAAATTAAATGCCATGGAATTTGATTGATTTTAAAGAGAAAAAGTGCATCTAGCAAGGTCATGATGACATTCAATCAGTATTTTAGAAGACAATATATGCAGCCGATTTTGGCCACTGTCATATTGAGTGACAATCCAGCTTTAATTAAGTGTGGTCTCAACATGATATTATAATTCATATTCAAATAATCAATATTATGATCTGCATTAATATCAATTGCTATATTTTCAGTCTTAATGACCAACTGTAGCATTTTGCGATAGGCCTATGCTGTATTTAGGAATGCCTATTATTGAATAAAAGTATTCCAAAAAAGAGCTTATTTAATAATTACTCAAGAATTCTTTATTTATTATACTTTATGCCAGTATTCATATGACGCAGCTTCATTGTATTTATAGAAATCTACGAAGTTCAGCAACCCCAATTATCGTTCGTTAGCACCGGAAGTTCATATTCAAGATGGCTACCACTTATAGGAGGTATCATTACGGCTCCAGAAATAGACAAGGCTCAAAGATTTGAATTTCCGAACTAATAATCAATATTTCCAGTCTCCAAAACTTACATTTGTACTGAAACGATCACATACTAATAGATAAGATAAGATAAGATAAGATAAGATAAGATAAGATATGTGATGTATGATATATGATATGACAAGACATGATAAGATAAAATAAGATAAGATATATGATATGATATGACATATAAGATAAGATAAGATATGATGTATGACATTTGATATGACAAGACAAGACATGATAAGATAAAATAAGATAAGATATATGATATGATATATGATAAGATAAAATAAGATATGATATATGACATATAAGATAAGATGAGATAAGACAAAATAAGATAAGATAAGATAGATAAGACAAAATAAAATACACAATGATTAAAACATCAAATCGCTACACATTTTTTAGGCAACATCAAGACTAATATTCAATAGCAGGTCATGTGTATAAGTTAACCTGTAGCCATATTCATAATTAGTTATTAACAGTGTTTCTGCTAATGTCAGTTGAGTCGATTAATATGTGTCTCCAGTTTAAGATATGGTTTGATTTGGCTGTTTATGGCCTCCGGTATAGGTTTTCCAAACTTTGGATGTACATTTGTAAGTGAACGTTTTTTTACTAGTTGCACTGTATCAGATGATCACTGAAGTCCACCCAACCATTTAGAGGCTCTCAAATGGCCATTTTGTACTTCTAAAATCTTTCTAACAAGGTCCATGAGTGGCTGAACTATAGCTGTCATTTCTTAATGAATCTTGACCTTTTACTTAAGTGCTGCTTGCCTAGTCCATTTAAGGAGTGGCCCTAGAAGTCAGTTGCTATGGTGATATAAAAGCAGCCCCCTTAAGGACAGAGGGCATTAACCAGGGGTGGAAGATGGACCCCACACGTTTTTCTGGGAGGGTGAAATTACCCCAAGGTAAGTTCATTTTCGTACACTATCAAACAAATGTGGGTTAAATCCCTTATAAAGTCACACAAAAATGTTGTGTGATTTCAAAACTTATTTTGATCAATTTCGTTACCATTTATATCATTTATTAGCAGTGTTAGTCAATGTCAATTTAGCTCACTATAAACGCAGTAATTTTCAAATTAAATATTTTTAAATAGTATTACTTAGCCTATAATAAAAAATATAAATTAAATTCAATCTTTTTCTGAAAATTAAATCTGAATTTAACCTCGAATACTAATTCCGCAGTCTGAAGTCACTGAAATACATTTCGAGTGTTCCAATAATTAAGTTGGTTTTAATTATGTAATGTCTTAACAATAGTATAACCAGTTTATCACACTGATGGTTTGACACGGTTTATCACAACTCTGCTATGCATTTAGTTTATCACACCTCTAATATATTGAACAATTATTAGTTTGACCAATCAAAATGCTTAAATATATGCGAGTTTTATCCAATTTTCATCACCTTCTGTGCCCGAAAGTTAACATTATAAAAAAAGAAGATACAAAAAAAATTTTCTGTTAAATAATTTGGAAATCGAAGTAGGAGAAAAGTATAAACATAGGCTGCGCTGCAGCAAAATCCTCAGCGAATCCCACATAGCAAACAGGCATCATTCAAAATTATTTAGTATCTGTCCAACAGTCAGGGCGGGCGTTACACTTTCGTTTCCTGAGCTGAACTTTAACACTAATGCCCTTACCTTAATGAAATTTCAACATATCCATTTTTCATGCCTTTACATGTCCCTTTCAACAGTAACAGGATTGTTGGGTTGTTGATTTGCATGAAATCTATGGCATTTAAGTCAGTTACATATATATTATTTTTTATTATTAACATCATTATTCACGCTCAAAGCATACATGTGAGAAATTGATCGGTTACATTTTAATTAAAAAATATACAGATGAATTAAATTATATCATATATCATTTACATTTAAAACAGTTGTCATAAGACCATCTCTGGTGGCGCATAGCTCTTTTATAGCAAGTCCGTCACATTTTGTAGTCCCTGGCTTTCACAATAATTACTCGCATAATAATATATATATTTATTTATTTATTACCAAACACTTTACAGGTGTATTAATTACACAATAGTTGGAAAATAATAATAAGTAATAGTGTGCATTGAAAATCTAAAAAATATAGATTATTATGTGAGTAATTATTATGAAATTGCTAATTATATAAACGAAACTGTTGACTGGGTTTCTCCATGGTTGCTGATAGTGAAATTAAGAGAATGAATGAGAGAGTCCTGCAGAAAAAAATATTGAAAGCAATAATTGGAGAAGGAACTTCCTTCTTTAATGCCTTATTTACCAAAAATATGGCAATACTATGAATATTATACAATTATTGCACAGTGGCGAGTGCAATATGTGTTTTTATGGAACCAAGACAACTGATTTTGCATGAGGCGAAGCAAATATTGCACAAGACACTGTGCAGTAATTGTTCTATTATATGGCCTTTCATATTACATAAGAAAAGAGGGCTGTTTTTGTACAAAACAGTGAATAAACCTTTGCAACCTTGATCTAGTGTGAACCTAAAGCAGTAATCTTTTCTTTTTTCATTTTTGTTTCATAATTTTACAAAACACATGTTTTTACAAATAAATGCACATATTTCTTCTTTTTCAATTCGAAGAGTTATTTAAAAAATTACAACTGTCACTTAAGTACGAAGGGATAATGATTTGTTTATACTTATGAAATACCCATGTACCGTGCAATAAGGCCGTGCAATATTAAAAAAATATTGTACAGCTCTAAGCCAATCAGAAGGAAGGATTTTTAGCCATATAATATTAAATTAAAATTGTATGCACTTGAATATTCTACAACTTTTTATGGCTGTCATTGCAAAGTATGGGATGCTAACTACATGGAATATGTAGTATAGAAAATAAAAAGTTTTAGCCTTTTTTTTCAGATTTTCATCAATGATTGTGATTAAGACATATTTTATTAGCAACATTTCACTAATGAAGTGATCTTAGTGTCGTTGATATGGGGGTTTAAAAGAGTGCCAATTTTTCAAATTTTGTAAAACACAGCTGAGATACGTATGTCAATTTGACTATCAAAAAGCACCCCTAGGACATATAGAGTATTACTGTACACAATTTCTTTAGGGTAAGTGTATAAGTCTTAGTGAGTTCTGCTCCGAAAATTAAAAGGGTTAAAACAATTTCAAGGTTCAATATAATTTCATAATAACAGATAATCCCTATCTTGCCTTTATCTTAACAGACAGACCTCCCTGGTCATTGAGTCAGATGACCTTCACCTTGACCTTGTTCTTCCTGGTCTCTGGAATTATGGGATGTGTTTCCGGTGGCGCCACCTTGTGCACTCGATGCGAAACTGACGTCATTTCTCGTTTGAGGAGACATTACGCTTCAGTCTCCAGCAGAGAAGGTAAGAATATTACTAAGTTTCTTTTAAAAAAAAAGGCCTGTATCAGATACATTTGCCATTTTAAAATATTTCCATTTTTAAAAAGTGACGCTTGAAGCATGAACTAGAACCCAATTAGCAATATAAAGCACCTGAGGTGTCCTTAAACTGCTGTATTGATGTTCATGCATTCATTGCTGGAAAACTTTTTGTTTTTGTATATTGAAGCATTTTACTATAAATATACTGTGTACTTCCATGGGAGCTGAGAAATTATAAATGTTGGCAGAATGCTGGTTCAAGATACTGGCCTACCGCTCACACCACTATTACAGTTAGAGGATAACATGATTATTTCATAAAATGATAACACACTATATCACAAATTCATTTCCCTCCAGGAGTGACCTTCCAACAGTTTGTTCGAAACCTCCTAGCTCAGATGGAACTGGAACCTCGTCTAAAACCTCTTCGAGATGAACTTCTCGTTCAAATCTCGCGATACAACGACTGCATGAGAACTTGCGAGATTCCATTTACGAAAAGAACTTTCCAAAATACTTTGCAAAAGTTGTTGAAGAAGAGACAAAAAGATTTAGATGTGGATGACTTTTTCATATTTCAAAAAAGTAGTCAACCGGAGACTTGGATGGACAATTTGTTATTAGATTTTGGATATGTCAAGTGATAAAATTACAATAAAGTGATGGAAATAATAAAATTATCGTTGTGTGTGATTCACTTTTCATGTGAAAGTAGAACATTTTACCTTCCATATTTTCCAGAATAGAGCCAGGCATAGGACTTAGGTTGGATTCGTTTATTCATAATTTTATTCTCTGCAAAAGGATAAAACCTTGTTCCATAAGCATTACGTAACTCATAATTATTGAATGAAATGTAATTTAAGGATTAAATCATAAATCGTACTTAATTAGACAAAACAGGAGTTGATCATTACAGAAATACACAAAACTAAGTAATAAATATATTTAAAAAGCAAGAATTTAATCATTTTGATTAAAATATAAGAACAAAAAAAATAAGCCTATTAAAAAAATTATGGAAAGGTGTCCATGATTGAATATTTACAATATAAGACAATAAATTGTCATCAAAATGTAATAATGCATAAATATGATAAAAAAATTAATAAAAAATAAAGAAATACAAATAACTAATGGCCAACTGGTAAAGACAACAGCCCATACTCTGAAGCTGTGACAAGCAAGAAATAAGCTGCTTTGATGAAGGAAAGGGGTAAAAATTCTTGGGTGACCATGTGACCAAAATTGGCCAAGAACCTGTCCAACTGCCCTGGGTCAATCTTCAGGTCATTCGCTGCCTCTTGTAATGATTCTGACTCTATAAAAACAGGAAATAAAAGATGGTAAAAAACATTTTATGATGTACAGAGACATGTACATACTTCAAGATAGCATTTACAGTTCTCGATACATTAGACCGGATGTCGACAAAGCCAGGCAGACGTTATGTTGAAGCTACACGATAAGATCTCATGAATAATTTGGTAGAATGTTTCAGCTAATTACGCTAAAATGAAATAATATCCAAATCTCTTCAGCCATATCATTTTCATACTATAAAAAGTTAATCATAAAATCAATACAAATGAAATAAGATAAATAAGAACATTTTTAATATTACGTTCAATTTACGCCAAACATTTTCAGATTTTTTTTGTGTGTGCATAAAGCAGAGGTCAAATAATTCGTAGAAAGAAATATTCCAAAAAAGGAAAAAAGAAAGTTACACTTAAAATTATCGTAATTGATAATGTAATGGAGGGTATTATCGACAGGGCGGGTATTTTCGACACTCACATTAAAATGTTAAGAAAATTTTTTTTTTTTAACATTTTAATGTGTCGGAAATACCCGCCCTGTCAATAATAAATACCCTCCATTACGGTACATAAATAATTTTAAGGGCAACACTGTAAAACTGTAAATTGGGAACATTGCAGTACCTGTAATAGCTGCTACTAATATTGGAATATCCCCAAAAGGCACTGTATTGCTGAAGAAAGCTTGCAAAAAATCTGTCCCAAATTCTTTAACGAGATCCTCAAACATGTAGTTGATAATATCCGGATCAACATGAACTGGAATTATCTCAAAATTAACCCTGTTCAAGTCCAGCAACTCCCCAGCCTCCATGATGTGAGTGACAACATCATAAGCTTTACTGAAATGTATAAAATAATCAAATAAATTAAAATATAGATGGTGGTGGTGGATTAAGGCTTTACGTCCTGTATTTCTGCACTTGATGGGCTAATTAGGACAGGCCGGGACCATGGTAACGAGATGTAGGATGAAACAGCCATCCAACATAGGCTCGACCGGGAATTGAACCCGGGATCCAGAGGTTGGAAGCCCAGCGAGCTACCACTGAGCTAGAACCCCACCCCATTAAAATATAGAAATTCAAGATAAGATACACATCAATGGACTTAGCAAATCAAATATATCAAAGTACATTTACCTGAAATCTCTTTATGCTACTCAATTAGTCGTTGTCATATTTTCATGAGTCATAATGACTAATTTCTGTTGTGACTAACTCCGCCAGGGCCCACTGACTTTCACTGTGGGGGCTGCCCCCTTGGGAGATTCATTGATGACGTCATATAATGCAGTGGCTTAGGCACGTATATCATGACTGGGCTAACATTCTTAATTTTCTTCAAATCTTGAGAAAGAATTAAATTGTCCAAATATTCTGAAAACTATGATCAAAGGTCACTCTTGTGTGATGAGATGATCAGAGAAAAATGCTGACGTCAATGGTGCCGGTACGCTTTGGAAATGAAATTGAGAGGTCACTAAGGTCCAGAATAGGTACAGAGACCTACGTAGGGAGTGCTATGGGTGTAGGGAGAGCTTGTTGTTGCAGAGCCCTGTGTTGGACACTGGGGTTCGAGGTCTTCACACAGTGTTATCACCCTTGCCACTAGGAGGCCCAGGACTTTCCAGGGCATTGTCCAAAACATATCGATAGACAGCTAGACGCTAGGCACTACACAGGTAGGCAGACAGACAGACAGATAACTCATTGACTTTGTAATACAATAAGCCATAGTATGCCTGAGGGTAAACAAAATTACGAAAGGGAAATCAGTCCAAACACTGCCAAGATCAATAAGAAAAAGTTCTGAGCATGCAGAGTTGAAAGTTTAATGTGGCTGAAATTATGGCTATTCCATTATTTTACTATCAATACTGCAGTTGGAAATAACTTAAAAAGGTTAACTCACCTTGAATGAAGTGGCATAGATGCCAAAGTAATTTAAAATGCACACAATAATGCAGTAATCAATATATGTGCTATCATGGGCAGTCACACACAAAAATAATACATAGTGATTTTCTAATCTTTGCCAATTTTTAGCAGTTACTGAAAATAACAACGGCAGAGAAAATGTAACAACATGCATAATCATGCATCATTTATGCCATTTTTGTCTGATTTTGGTACAGTTTTACTTAATTCATATTATATAAGACCACCTCACTAATAGTACTACTTCACTATTTAGGTAACCTCATTAAGACCTCACTATTAAGACCACCTAAAAGTTAAGAAAACTTCAATATTCAGACCACCTCACCTTTAGGACCACCATTTTGAACCAAACTACATTCCAGCCATTGTATTTCACCTCAGTGTTATATTAGCACAACCTCACCATTAAGCCCGTGTCAGCTGGTGGGGGGAGGGGGCATCAGTTTGCCAATGTTTGAAAAATATTCCAAAATAATTAACTGCCTATTAGTAATAACAAAATTAATCAAATCAATCGATATTGCCAATATGAATACCTCATGACATCCATGCCTCCCTGTTCTTCAATAAACGACAGCATCTGGCCATAGAGTGCTTCCAAAATGTCAACCGAGACTTCATCGCTGTGCATCAGGGCCTCTGCTTCCTCAAGAGATTTCACCTCTATAAGGATAAAAAACAATGTATAATTTCATATGGATTGCAGAACTTTATAGATTGGCTGAAAACATGTCTATATAATATTTTATAATATCCTCTATGATTAAGATACACCATTTTGGTCCTACAGCAGCTGAGTGGTCTAGTGGTCGAGGTACAACCCTGATAACAGGCTAGGTCGGCCCCAGGTTGGCCCGATGTTGGCTCAATGTTAGTTTGATGTTGGTTCGATGTTGGTGTGTGCCGTCACCCACATCGGGTCGATGTCTGGCCAACATCTAGTCAACGTCTAGCCGATGCGATATGCTAGCTGGGCAACTAGGCCACAGCAGCTTTGACCATATGTAGTAATAGCAACTAACTCCTCTGACCATATGTAGTAATAGTAACTAATTCCCTTGACCATATGTAGTAATAGTAACTAATTCCCTTAACCATATGTAGTAATAGAAACTAATTCCCTTGACCATATGTAGTAATAGCAACTAATTCCCTTGACCATATGTAGTAATAGTAACTAATTCCCTTGACCATATGTAGTAATAGTAACTAATTCCCTTAACCATATGTAGTAATAGAAACTAATTCCTTTGACCATATGTAGTAATAGTAACTAATTCCCTTAACCATATGTAGTAATAGTAACTAATTCCCTTAACCATATGTAGTAATAGCAACTAACTCCTCTGACCATATGTAGTAATAGTAACTAATTCCCTTGACCATATGTAGTAATAGTAACTAATTCCCTTAACCATATGTAGTAATAGAAACTAATTCCCTTGACCATATGTAGTAATAGCAACTAATTCCCTTGACCATATGTAGTAATAGTAACTAATTCCCTTGACCATATGTAGTAATAGTAACTAATTCCCTTAACCATATGTAGTAATAGAAACTAATTCCCTTGACCATATGTAGTAATAGTAACTAATTCCCTTAACCATATGTAGTAATAGAAACTAATTCCCTTAACCATATGTAGTAATAGAAACTAATTCCCTTGACCATATGTAGTAATAGTAACTAATTCCCTTAACCATATGTAGTAATAGAAACTAATTCCCTTGACCATATGTAGTAATAGTAACTAATTCCCTTGACCATATGTAGTAATAGTAACTAATTCCCTTAACCATATGTAGTAATAGAAACTAATTCCCTTGACCATATGTAGTAATAGTAACTAATTCCCTTAACCATATGTAGTAATAGAAACTAATTCCCTTGACCATATGTAGTAATAGCAACTAATTCCTTTGACCATATGTAGTATTAGCAACTAATTCCCTTAACCATATGTAGTAATAGAAACTAATTCCCTTGACCATATGTAGTAATAGCAACTAATTCCTTTGACCATATGTAGTAATAGTAACTAATTCCCTTGACCATATGTAGTAATAGTAACTAATTCCCTTAACCATATGTAGTAATAGAAACTAATTCCCTTGACCATATGTAGTAATAGTAACTAATTCCCTTGACCATATGTAGTAATAGTAACTAATTCCCTTAACCATATGTAGTAATAGAAACTAATTCCCTTGACCATATGTAGTAATAGTAACTAATTCCCTTAACCATATGTAGTAATAGAAACTAATTCCCTTGACCATATGTAGTAATAGCAACTAATTCCTTTGACCATATGTAGTAATAGCAACTAATTCCTCTGACCATATGTAGTAATAGTAACTAATTCCCTTGACCATATGTAGTAATAACAACTAATTCCCTTGACCATATGTAGTAATAGTAACTAATTCCCTTGATCATATGTAGTAATAGCAAGCAACTAATTCCCTTGACCAACCTGAATGTAGTAATTCAAGCAAACAGAAAACTGACCTGATATTTGACAAGCAAATTTCTTGATGGCCATATCATCATCTGGGTCAATTCCTGTCATAGATAAAAACATATCAGATGGACTATCCTCTCCTTCGGAGCTGAGTAAACGTAAAAAATGCCGGAGTGCTATGTACAGCTTTATACAGGATGGCTTCGTGGCAGGAGTTGATTTTGTTATCGTCAAACCTAAAACAAATTGACATAAGCGAGTCATTAATATTACAGCCAAAATTTCATGAAGTCCACCAAATGCAGTTCAAAAATAGTATTGTGATGACATCACCGTTTATTTTGCAGGAGTGATTTTTAAGTTATCTTAACGACAAGACAGCAAATTACATTGTTCGTGAACTCGCACTGAATAGTCAAAGAAGGCCAAAAATTGCCTTTAATTAGCCATGAAGAAATTGAAAGAGCATAGCGCATGGGTGACCAGGAATTAAAAACGTCACAAGCACACTTGTTAAGGTGAAGTGGACAACAGTTCGTCACATTCGGCTATAATACACTAACAACCTCGAAGTTGATTAAGTAGTCAGTAAGTAAAGTTTATGTTTTCTCTATCATCATTTTTCACAATAAAATCATTCACAAAATTACATATTTTGTTAAATACAATAATGAAACAATAACATTTTATAATTGAGGGGAAAATGCACGTAAAGTTTTAAACAAAACTGTACTATGAGGTGCAACCCAAAAAGATAAAAAAATTACAATAAAAAATAGTAAATAAATAAAGAGCAGTTACAATACAAGACAGCGAAACAAGATATGAAGATGAGTTATATTACAATCTATTGCTATTGAATCAGATGACAATCTATTGCTATTGAATCAGATGACAATCTATTGCTATTGAATCAGATGACAATCTATTGTTATTGAATCAGATTGCTATTGTTGGTTAAAGCCAGGGGTTACTTGTGTAGTGATATTACATGGAATTATGAACAGATATAGCAGTTGGGAGTAGTGCATATATTTTCATATTTGGAGATAGTGTAACTTTTGAATGACTTAGTAAAAGTGGAAAGTTAGAACCAATAAAAGCCAGGCCCAAAAGTTTACAATATTATGTCATACACTTGAGCAGAACTCATTTCCATTTCCTAATATTTTTCTCTTAATAAATTATCACCACTCGTTACATTCAATTAAACCATTCTTCTTTATTTCTATAAAATCTCAACTTTTTACTGTTTGTCTTTATCCCCCATAATTATAACCCCCCCCCCCCCCTTTTCCGTCCCAATGAAAAACAGCTCCTGCTGATTGAGCCACCCTTTTCAAAAATAATAAATATATAAAAAAATAATAAATAAATGATAATCAAAATTCAATACTTACATAACAAAATGCCCAGCAGAATCGCAAATTTCATTTTGTATTTTTGTGTCTGTGCTATATGCCACCAAACAGCACACAAATATCACAGTGCTAGGGAGTGACTAGAGTTGGATTCAGCCCAGCGTATAGGTCAGTCCCATCTAGACATGGGATAATGTTAAACAATCATCATTTTTGTATGCAACACCTATTACATAATGTCAATATGTGTTGGGACGACATATACAAATGTACATGGCAAAAACACGAATTCCAACATATTTGATCAAGGATACCATGAATAAGAACAATATTAATGCATAACTCGCATGATATTTTCATGATTATATCGGATAGCCAAAAAATACCACAATGCAATTTGTGCTGTGCCGGAAAAAAAAGTTTCTGCAAAATTAGCAAAATTTTGCAGAAAAATTATTTTCTAATCCAAGTTTTTGTCTGCACTAGTTGTTGGTATTAACATTGTATATGTATTATCCTTATATCAATATTGTGATTATATAACTCACAATCATAAAAATAAATAAATAAACCTAATTAACAGGACTGTGATATTTTTTGGATATATAGGTCTTTTGTGACTTCTACATGTCGGTCAAATGCATGCATGCATTCATTCATTTATTCATTCATTCACATGGGTTATTTTGTTAGTGCATTTGATTGAAGGCCAATACCAGTTATACTGCTCTTGATTTAATGCAAATAAATTATAAATATAAAACATTACTATTAAATGCACAACATTGTCTCATGACATTACAATTAACTTGAATATCAGAGAAAGATAATTGATGTTCAAGTGTATCCATGGTATGGCTTCAGACTACCTCACAAATAATATTATGATGGATGTCGAAATTAGAAATGTTAACACCAGAAGCCATGACATGATTGTGTTCTTCTTTTCTTAAATGACATTGGCAAAAGAGGTTTATTTTGTTCAGGTGCCAATAATTGGAACAGCATGCAAAATTCATTGATATTCATAATATAAAACATGAATAAAGGAGGAGTATACACAGTGTCGAACCACAACATTTTCTGATCATGAACTATTTTATTTGTTTTTATCTTTTTTGCACATACACCATCTGGTTTTGTACATAGATTTGTAGTTTTTAACTGAGGGCATTACTGAAAAACAGTATATTACTGAGTAATTTACCCTTACAAAATATTTTCTTAAGTAAATAAATAAAAACTTTGCTTCACTGGTTTTTAAGGTAAATTTACGGACATAGACAGACAGACAGATAGATAGATAGATGTGGAAAGTGCAGCCCTCCAAGGTAATTTATTGCGGCTATCAGGCTCTGATTGATGAGGTGAGAGAGAGAGGAGTCCACCCATGTCACAAATTTACCCCATGAATGGGATCTTTCACTTGCCTCAGCATAGGCACTGAGTACAAGACATACAGCTGAGATGTTGCTCATGAAGGGTGCCCAGGGTTGGGATTGAACCCGGGTCCTTCAGAGAAGGCTCGTGAGCGTCCTACCGCTAGACCACCCAGCTGCCGGACAAATATGCAAACTACATTGTTTGAAAACTACATTGTTAGCTAACAGACTTCATAATCTAAAAACAATTAATTGAATTTGAATTGATTGTCACTAACTTTGTATACAGTACTGATTAAGACAAATTTATACATTATATACTGGACGCAAGGGGGCGTTTTTAGTTTACAGGCATTATGAAGTGAAAGTAAAATAGAATAATAATCATGAAAATTAAGATAATATAAGACACCAAAAATTCAATCAATACAAAAATAAGAAAAATTTTGTAGAAAACAAACAAAAATTAATATACCGTAATGGAGGGTATTATCGACAGAGCGGGTATTATCGAAACTTAAATTAGTTTGCTAACCAAATTGTTAACATACTAATGTGAGTGTCGATAATACTTGCCCTGTCGATAATGTGTGTGTGTGATTAGGGCTTTACGTCCTGTATTTCTGCACCAGTTGGGCTAATTAGGACAGGCATAGACCATGGCAATGAGATGAAGGATGAAACTGCCATCCAACTTAGGCTCGACCGGGAATCAAACCTGGGACCCAGCGGTTGGAAGTCCAGAGCGCTACCTCTGAGCTAGGCCCCCGCCTTCCCTGTCGATAATACCCTCCGTTACGGTAATTGTGATTTTTCAAGCATAATGGCAAAGTGAGCTGAACTGCTCTTCCTCATAATCAGCTATGACACAAATGAACAATGATTGATCATTTAACAAGAGTAATTTCACAGATATAACGATTGGCTTCTGGAATTCTTCGAATTAAAGATTTTACCCAGTTTTCTGCTTACACTAAGTGCCATCAAGATCAAAACATGGCCAAATGTACTACGTGGCCTTTCCATGCATTTGGATAAACGCATGGAAAACGCATCGTTTTCACTTAAGTTTAATCAGGAAAAAACCATGCGTTTACCTTTTTCATGGAAAACGCACGTGGCACTTTTGGCCATGTTGACTACAACAACATCTGCAAAAAGTGACTGGTGTGATAATTGACACAATAGGTATATGTCAATTAGGGCCAAATCACACTAATAACACACAATGCGATGTATGTCTCTTCTTGATAAAATTCGGTGACATTTGCTCGCTCATCCACATTTGAAAAATGGACGGCTCGCACTCTGACATTTTGACACGGCTCGACACAAGATTTTATCAAAGCTATGAAAGAGTCCATACATTGTTGGAGAGATGTGCACTTGTCACAACTCATCATGAGACAATAATATAATCGATAAAGCAATCAATCAAATTTGATGTATTAACCATGAAAAGAGTAACTGTGACAGTGTGTACAGAACACCTATTGTGCTTGTTGCTAAAATTAGACTGTTTGCAGATATGGTTGTTCTTTAAACCCACTGACCTGGAAGTGTAAGAGGTGTGCTAAGAAAACTTGTTTAAAGTACTCAAAACAACCTTGAGACCATTTTAAAACTTTGTGTCTTAGTCATAACAGAGGCATTTCCGATGTAAAATACTACAGGGAAACCTCACGAGTCCCTGATCTTTTTGACAGACTAAAGACGGATTGTTTTTTTGCCTAAATTATTTCCCCAATTAATTTGAACCATTTGGAACTTTAAATTTTAAAAATCGGACGAAGCATGACGAAGTTATTAAATAAAACGTTCACAAAAGCAGTCTATCTAATTTTAAACCGATTTTCAAAATTTAAAATATATTTTGTACAAAGACTATCTTATCTAATTATAATATAAGGTTTTTATCAACCCATCACATCAACTGTTCGGCCGTACGAGTTTTGCCCTCATTTGGAAATACACCGTAGCAACGTCTTGAGCTTCCTTATTTGGTCAATTCATGGACGTCATTCTGTGTGATATGAAAAGCAGATCACGCAGCCCGTATCACCCGCTTTTTCACGTGATATGGCTGCATTTGGAATGAATTCGTCATACAGCGTTCCAATATGTATCACTACATCGTTTTATCAAAATTTAATTTAATAATAATTCAAATTTGATGAATGAATTACTTGATTGTAGAAGATAATAATTAATAATAAATTATGAATGTTAAATATAATAGGGGATACATCCACCCTTGGGTAATGGTATTTTGTAAATACTCGGATGTATCCCCTTCCAACACATTATATGTTATTTTTATTCATGCTTTTTGTAACATATACTTGTAAATTGTTGGTGAATAATAAAATGTCTAAAACATTTCTACAAAAGGCCTACAGTGCAACTGAAGGTTTTATGCAAAAGTGATTATTGTGAATATCTTCTGAGTGGATGGTTCAACTCATTCAATAATCACACATATCAGACACTGGAAGGAGAGAATATCTTCTGCAGTCATTTTTGGCTCTTCAAAGTAATGTTACAATAAAAAAAATGTGAAAAATTACTGAATTATATTATTGTGCAAGTTATGTTTTATTGGCCAAATAACCAAAATTGAGAAACCATGTGCCAGATTTATAACCTTAAATACAATTTTAGAGTCTTTTCTCCACCTAGAAAGAAAAAAAATCACTCAGAAATACTTATTTTCTCGATATTCTTGATAGTTATTTTTTTTAATTTATAAAACTTGTAAGAAGCACTATGGTTTCCTTGGTTGGGTCTCAAAACATTTTTAAATGGCATCAAACAGGTCAGGTATATTCTTGTATTGCTCTTGTATTGCTCTTGTATTACTCTTGTATTGCTCTTGTATTGCTCTTGTATTACTCTTGTATTGCTCTTGTATTGCTCTTGTATTGTTGTGCAGCCTTGTCCAGCTCTTATTTTGGTCCGTAACATCACATTCTGGGTGGAGCTCAGGCTTGATGATGATAAAAGTTAGGTCCTCAGCTTCCCTCCAGAGGGCTATTTTTATACAAGAGACTTATTAATACCCTGGAGAAACATTTGAGAGTGTATTTGTCCCCTTAAAGATGTTCTTTGCCATAACATTAGGTTTCAGGACTTAAACTAAACTATCTGAAGAATGTTCCCTCGAATAAAGCTTAGTTGTTGAAAATAACTTGTGAGATATCACATATTATTTAGTATTTTTACTCTTTAGTTAGCAATTTAAGATATAATATATTACATTCAACAACTAGGTGAGGGAGTACATTGTAGTAGTAGGTTGATATTAACAACGTGATAACCACCAAGAGGTCATTTACTCTTCACCCACAGTAGTAGTAGTATTTATTTATTTATTTGAACATATTTTGCATGGGTAGCACCATCAGTACAAGACTGTTTTACATGTGGCCCATAAAATACAATAAAACATAATAAATAGTACAGTAATTTTAAAACAATTGATAAAATATTAAAACACAAAAATTACACTAAAATATGCTTAAATTTAAAATCAGTGTAATTATGTATGCCTTTTAAAAACGAAGGGAGATTGTTCCATGACATAGCACCAACATATTGAAACGATCTTTTCGCTAACTGACTAGATACTGCAGGAACATATACATTCATTGGATGGCTTCTAGTATTTAGACCATTCACATCACAATTCATCACAACATCATTGACTAGATAAATAGGGGCAAGCCCATGTATATATTAAATTGATAGTAAAATATTGGCATCTCTATTTGATATTCATCCATTTCAAAATTTTGACAATATCAGCACTTCTGCAGTTAACATAATCAAAATTATTAGTGACTAATCTTGCTGCATAATTTTGTAACCTTTGAATTTTGTAAATGTTGTATTCACTCGTTTGGCCCCATTCACTTATAGCATAATCAATGCAAGGTTGTACAGCAGTTACATATATTTTACCCATGACTTGTGATGAGACTACACAGCCATGGCTTTAATGTCTACAAAGGTAACATCAATTGAGGAATCACATCCAAGTGACTTCATAATTTTTCTAACATCAGAGACAGTGCAGTTGCTGAACTTTAATGTATATTGACATGGAGGGTTTCTCCAAATGACCGATTGTTTATTATTGGCACGAATATTTTCATGAACAACTGTATGACCAATATTTGCAAAATAATCATTAAAATCTTGTGCACTGAACTCCTTAGGAGCGTTTACATGATGTTTACCAATAAGTTAATTATTTTTTTTCCAAAATTGCTTAGGGTGATTAACATTATTACATAATTCATTTTCATAGTATTTACTTTTCTCTCTACTAATCACTGAAGTTACCTTATTTCTACAAATATTATACTCATTCCAGGTATTAAAACATTTGCTCCAGGACGCTTTTTTATGTAAATTGTCTCTGTTGTTCATTAAATCAAGAATGTCTTTATTCATCCATGGACAGTATCGTTTCTTTAATCGCATGATCTTGATGGTAGTAGTAGTAGTAGTAGTAGTAGTAGTAGTAGTAGTAGTAATAGTAGTAATAGTAGTAGTAATAGTAGTAGTAGTAGTAGTGTGTGTGTGTTTGTGTGTGTGATTAGGGCTTTACGTCCTGTATTTCTGCACCAGTTGGGCTAATTAGGACAGGCAAAGACCATGGCAATGAGACGAAGGATGAAACAGCCATCCAACTTAGGCTCGACCAGGAATCAAACCCGGGACCCAGCGGTTGGAAGCCCAGAGCGCTACCTCTGAGCTAGGCCCCCACCCTAGTAGTAGTAGTAGTAAAAGTAGTAGTAGTAGTAGTATTTTATTTGTATCTCACTTTGTCGTATTACATTCATAAAAGTACAAATAAATTGAAATTAAAACAAACAACTCTATTAAGCTAATAGCAAAATAACTATACAAGCTAACATAAAATAAGTTTGATCAATCAACAGAAAATAGGTTTTTGTCAGAAAGCTAATGAAAGTATCTTACATTTTAAGAAAAATAGTGTTCCAAATGACTGTTCAAAGTTAGTCATAACAGTTAACACAGTCTCACCTTAGGTAATAGTTATGTCCCGAACAGGAGTGAATTAACTAACACTTGTGTCAGCTATATCATGGAGTCCGGGCATAATTAGCCTAATATTAAAAGTATTACCAAAGTTATGATATCTTGAACATTAGATGTACATACATTTAGTGCACAAAATGATGGGGTCAATGTTCAAAATTTTAAGATAGAGGTATTTGAAGTTATATTAAATATAAAGAAATACTGAAAAATCCACCATATTCTGGCAACAAGCATCAAAATTAAAGATGTTTGACACACATGTTCTCCCTATCCTAGAGTATAACAGTGAAATGTGGTTTTGCAATGAAAAGATAAATGAGGTAGAAAAGATCCAGTTAAAGTTCTTGAAAAATATTCTAGGTATTAGAAACCAAACCTCAACAGTAAATACTTACAGCGACTAATTCCAACATTTGCCCACTTATGGTAAAAAACTGCTATGACATTCAAAAGCAATTAAAAACTTTGGGATCATTGTGCTGGTATAGTAGGCAAATGAAAATTATACAGGATAACCACAAAAATGAATTGGAATACATAGAAAAAGTTCCAACAATGCTCTATAGTAAAGCCCAGTTTTACCTTTTTGCTGAAATCAATGACACACATAAATACCCCAAACTAAGAACTTATAAAACATTTAAAAAAGACATGCATATAGAACATTACCTAAATCTAGGTTTACCAACATCACTTTACTGTAACAATGCCAGATTCAGGCTAAGCTCACATAACTTGAATATAGAATTAGGTAGGCACAAACGTCCTTATGTCCCCCCCCCCCCCTGAAGAACGTATATGTGATAAATGTAACCTGCAACTAGAAAGCCAATTCCAGGAATTATTGAGCAGTAAATCCCTAGCAGTAAATTTGGCACTAGGCCAGTTTCTCAGAGTTTCCTTGAAAGTAAATGAATGATAAATTATATTTTATTTTTTCAATTCTTTTTTCTAGGCCTCTGAATGTCACTGCTTGTGTGTGCATGTCTGTATAATGTATATATATGTTTGTGTTGTATGGCTTTTGTGGTTGGTGCTATGTCTTGTGCTTTATTATCAATATACAGTGACTGGTGCTGCTTCTTGTGTTTTATTTTTTCAATTATATTGTACCTTTGTATATATTATATGAGATGATTATTTTAAATTATCGAACTATTTAGTGACTCAGTTTATTGTGTATTTATTAGTAGAGCAATTACAGTATTTTTTTAGAGACTACACATACATAGCTATTTAACAATCAGTATTATATTAACATGTGATTTGTACATTTTGGTGCATTTTAAAATATTCATTGTGTATATATATATATTATAACTTCATATTGTATTCTTGCATTGCTTTCTTTACTTTTCTTTACCCTTTTCTATTGTACATACTCAATGTTTTTGATGTTTTAACTTGACACATGTATCTTTTTGATATGGAATCGTCAATAAAAGTTTATACTATATATATATATATATATATCATATATAAGGTAACGTAAATCACCACCCTAGGAAATACTTATCCAACCCACTGACCTGGTCAGACAGGCACACATAACAAAAATAATATCAAAAATCATTTTACCATTACAAGTAAAAGAGAAACTTCACACAACTTATTCATTACATATTCAGACAGCTGGATATGGGCAATATACATATAAAAAACGAGTCTATCATAGGCCTAAAACCTCAGGTACCATACGTCAGGAAGGTTCGCTCTGCTCTGCCTGAACTGCTGACTGTCGGTATTTGCCGTAAAATATGTGCAACTTGTAAATTTTTAATGACAGTGATGGTGGTGGATTAGGGCTTTACGTCCTGTATTTCTGCACCAGTTGGGCTAATTAGGACAGGCAGAGACCATGGCAATGAGACGAAGGATGAAACAGCCATCCAACTTAGGCTCGACCGGGAATCGAACCCGGGACCCAGCGGTTGGAAGCCCAGAGCGCTACCTCTGAGCTAGGCCCCCGCCCCCAGGACAGGTAGGGACCATGGCAATGAGACGAAGGATGAAACCGCCATCCAATATAGGCTTGACCGGGAATTGAACCCGGGACCCAGTGGTTGGAAGCCCAGAGCGCTACCTCTGAGCTAGGCCCTTGCCCCCAGGACAGGTAGGGACCATGGCAATGAGACGAAGGATGAAACCGCCATCCAATATAGGCTCGACCAGGAATTGAACCCGGGACCCAGTGGTTGGAAGCCTAGCGCACTACCACTGAGCTATTTGTATCTTGTCAATTGTAAATATTTTGCCATGATATACGAATAGCTATAGCTTGGTGAATAAGTACAATTAAATGGATATTCAAGTTTTGTAATGCATGTTAAACATTGGCCCATTGTCCAGGTATTGTGCAAACATTGTGAAAATATTTTGGGCTGGCCAACAATCATTACCATGCATGTTGTGATGGTCCTAATTATGATGTAATATGAAGTTTTACTTGACAAAGCCCTTCTTCAATCTTTGTCAGGTATCACCCCTTTGTCATTCATGAATCTAACACATTCAGAGGTGATTGAATGAAAGGTCATCATAACATCAATTGTGAATTGGTTTTGAGGATATTCAATGTCCGTGTTTTAAGTCCTGCAAACGTGTGTTCTGTGTGTGTGTGTGTGTGTGTGTGATAAGGGCTTTATGTCCTGTATTTCTGCACCAGTTGGGCTAATTAGGACAGGCAGAGACCATGGCAATAAGACGAAGGATGAAACAGCCATCCAACTTAGGCTCGACCGGGAATCGAAACCGGGACCCAGTGATTGGAAGCCCAGAGCGCTACCTCCGAGCTAGGCACCCGCCCCACAAACAAACGTGTGTTCTAGCGGTAGGGGAGAACTTGTGCTAATTGTGTCTTTGTGAGTTAGGTAATATTCAATACCAGCCTCTCTTGCATTTTTTAAATATCTGTAGATTACTTGGTGCACCATGTGATGCCGTTTTTGAACTTTTTTCAAACAAAACTGAAACTAATGCAATAGAATTTGTACTTTATTCATCTCATAATAATTTTAACGGATTTCTGCAAAGGATCTGAACACACTTTCCCTTGATTGAAGAGCAGCTGCTGATCCAACTGAGCTATCTTGTCCTGGCTTGCACTTCCAACCTGCCACTGAGCCACTAGACTGAGAAGTTGTAGCCATAAACAGCATTGTCAGCCACAGACATTATCTTTGTCTGCTGCATTTATAATAAGAGTTGACAAAGCGGTTCTATTCCTTTACACAACAGACAAATGCACTATGTTTGACTAGCATGAGGTGGTGTGTAGAATAATCAGTTGACTTTCTCTTGTAATCAAAGAAACAATGTGCAGTTGATATAGCAGTTATATTTGAGTTAAAAAACAGAAAATTGCAAAGTGCTGGGATAGCATAAGGGGAATGTGTACAATAAAAAAATTATCTCACTAATAAAAAAACATTGTACTGCAGAAAGGACAATTTTCAGACATAGATTTTGTGTAAATTTGCAGTCAAAGTGTTTTAAGAGTGCATCTGTGACCTGTCATTTATAGGACCGTAAACATGGTCATCAAAAAAAAGAATCCAAGAACAAGAGCAATAACATAAAATCCAACCCAAAATCAAAGTAATTTCAAACGCCTGAAAACTTTTTACCACGGCTGTAACTTTGTCTTATTACATATCATACTTAAATTGCATGACAACTAAATTCTGTGGAACATGTTATTTTGGGTGAATGCTTAAATCAATCCACAATGCCATGCATTGCTCGACATTTGTGCATTGAACTTTGACTGATGCGGCATTGATATTTGGAATAACAATACGTGCGGCTTTGATTGGTAGCTTCTTCAGCAGCCAAAATTACACAACGCATCACATTTTATGGCCTTGTGACAAAATTGACTGCATTGATAGAGAATTATAGTTAAGTGATCAACACTAGATATTGGCATATCAGTCCTCCTTTCCATATTTGGATATTTTCTTCATCCTGAGTGTTTGTAACACTGATAATTACATATACAGTTCTAATCATACATCATATATAATGGATTATAAACTATATTTTATTGGAATAATCATAATTGCATTAATTAATCTAAATCTATATAACTGCGGGTATTTAATGCCCCATAACAGAGTGGCTTTACTTCCAGCGTCTAATAACCTAACAGAAATTGGCCATATTGCTTCAATGACAATCGCTGAAACGATAGACGTCTCGACAATACTGACATGTTCCGTCTACTGCAGCGAAAAGGCACTGTGTTTGATGTTTGACTATAAACCGGGGATTTGTCGACTGTTTATTCACAGACAAAATGGACCACCAGGGACAGCTGCTACTTACGACAGTGCATCCCCCCACTACATCCACATTTACAACAGTAAGATGTTTCTATGTTATCACTATTAAATTTTACCAACAAATGCTAATGAAATGTTGAATTATAATTATAGTAGGTTTGCGGCAGTGCATCCACCCATTGCATTTATGACTATAATAGTAATCTGTTAATTGCTATATCATCAGTATTAGAATTATAACAGGAAGTTAATGGTGGCTATAGTAGCTTTGGTTTAAACATATTTATTCAATTTTTCCAACGAGCCGAAGACTCAATAACAGGTTCAATCTTGGTTAGTACAATGTGCAAACTGTACAAAAGACCTGTATAGCAGCTTTCATGACAGTGCATACATTTATTACATTAATAGCCATAATACAGTATGACTCATATTGAATTGGTTCGCCGACATCACCCCAAAACACCCCGAAACACGGCAAAAATCGGTGCGTTGCTGATAGACATTCCTGACTAATTGACTATAATTAATTTGCGGCTGGTATTGGCCTGTAGTGGCTCGTCACTGTTCCTTGCCCCTGATCATGCATATTAGAGGGTGGGCTGCCGTAGATGGTGGTCAGTGGTCCTTTGCCCCTTAATCTCTCACATGCGTTTCTTAACTAGTCTCGGATTCCACTATCATACCCTTTGTATCTGATTAACTTCAAAGAAAAGGGCAGTCTGACTCCACAACGTCATTTTTAAGATCCTGTCCTGTACATTGCTGATGTTATGCTAACTGCATTGCTCTTGAATTCTAGATTAAGAGCATATAAATCATATTACAATACATTCATTAGTCCCGGAGATATAGTAATAATATCACTGAACTGTAATCTAACTTGACTAATTCAACCAATGTGAACCTTTTTTTGAACATGTCCTGCCAATATGATTATTTTGGAATTTATTTTTTAATGTCTTGTGTAGACAATTGAGTTATCAACAGTGGTCAATGGTGGTGGTGGTAGATTAGGGTTTTTCGTCCTGTATTTCTGCACCTGAAGGGCTAATAGTAGGGACCATGGCAATGAGACGAAGGATGAAACAGCCATCCAACATAGGCTTGACCGGGAATGGAACCCGGGACCCAGTGGTTGGAAGCCCAGCACGCTACCACTGAGCTAGGCCCCCACCCCTCAACAGTGGTCAAAGACATTCATTATTTTGTTTAGTCAATCATTGACACTTTAAATCATTATATATATTTAAAAGGGTGGCAGTCAACAGGAAGCATTTGTTTGTTTTTGTTTTGTTTTGTAATCCTTTTTTCTTTTTCATTGGGGCCCTTTGAATAAAAGGTATTTACCCCAAATTAAAAACACTAAATATAAGGGTTGGCCACTCACTGTGCCAAGCAATATGACATGCCAGAACCATGTAGACAAGAGTCAGTCTCCATGCCAGAACTAAGCCCATTGCCCCCCCCCCCCCCCTGCTGCATTAATAAATTGCTCCAGGTGGTCGGAGTCACTATTGTTATTTTCCATGTTCTTAACTATACATCAGTGACTCTGTGTTTGTTGGGTAGCTTTAATTTTTAAGACCAAAAGCCTACACAGTTCATTTCATTATGTCCAGTAGATCCAGAGAAATGGGAAAATGGAAATACCTTGTTGCCTCTTTTTATAAATTGGGTAACTCAAAATGTGCAGAAATCTTATACATAAGTCACATCTAACTCGGCACCTGATACAAATACCTCTGTGTATATAACATCATTGCAATGGTAAAAATGTCCAGTGATTTATCTATTTATTTAAATTTGCCACCTAATCATTCAGTACATTAAGCCTGTTTTTTTTTCTGCACAAGTGGTGGTAAACTGTGATGTTAGTTACTATTTACCAATCAGTAATAATTATTCAGTATCAACTCCAAGCTTGGTCTGGAGCCAAACTTTATCATCCAACAATTTTGTTTCTCTTTTTTTTTATGCAGAGAGACTTATGACAACTTTGAATGGAGACCCAATTAAAAACTTTGTTTTTATATGACCATGGAGTCTCTTTTGATTCCATGATATGACCTTTTGGCATTTGGCTTACACAATCTATTATATATTAGTCAATATAGATCCATAATACCATATTGGCTGGACCTCGGCAGCCTCATAGCTCATGATAGCTGGTGTAGAGGGGTGTGTATATTAGAAAGGTGAGGAGGGGGGGGGGCCTGAATAGGGTAAACTATTTCTAGGTCATTTGCACTCAGCACTCAGTGGTCAGGACTGACCTTGTGTGTTCTTGCATATAAATTATAACTAGTAAACATGGATTTACCTAATGATGGATACTATTAGAGGGGGTGATAATCAATTTTAATGGGAAACTGTCCTAACTGTTAAGGTTCAAAAACTCTTTCTAATGATGTGTTACACAAAGGTGTATTATTTTTTATCCCTCGCAAGCCTCGTTGAAAGTTTGATACTTTATGCATGAATTTAGCGATTTCCGCAACTTTAAAGATCAGCGATATTGATGTCATCTGCTTATATCTATTTAATAATGAGTTATTTGGATTGCTCTGGTAAACAGCTTTAAAATGAATACCAATTCTACTAAATGGAATAGTCCATCAGCAATTGAATCCATGGAGTAAACAACTAGTCTCCGATGGTGCGATGAATATTATTTTAAATTGAATGAATTCAATTTGGTTTGTTGGGTAGCCTAGTGGTTAAGGCATCAGCCTGTTAGAACACCAACCAACTACTCTGAATGTCCCAAGTTTGATCTCTGGTACAGGCACTCTTCATGAGCTTGATAGCTGGATGTCAGTATCGTGTGTGTGTGTGTGTTATTGTTTAACGTCTCATCAGCACCTTAGTGGACTATGTAGAGGCTCTCTAGGTTAAAATTAATTATCTATATTTGGTAGTAGAAACCAGAAGCATGTAAAAATAAATAACTATCTGCGTTGGATATCTTGTAAAGAGATGTTGTAAGGTAGTAGCTTGAAACAAAGGTCTTCTAATGCGTTGTAAGTGGATGCAATCTAATAAAATATGTTTGATTGTAAGGGGGCACCGACAACTCTGGCATACCGGTGCCGGTTCATTGACTAAAAGGTGTAAATGTGTAAGTCTTGAATGTCCTATGAGGCATCTGTGATATATTCCTTGATCTTTGAACCTACTAGGTATTTTATTTTGAATGCAAGGTAAGATTGAATGCAATTTGTTGTTATTACATTCATTCCATTGTCTTTGCCAGCAAGACATGATAAAAGATTTTATAGTCATTTTAAAATCAGTGTATGGAATAGTAAAATCAGTGATCTCTTTTGTAAGAGGCCTTTTTGCTGCCAGGTCTGCTTTTTCATTCCATTCAATGCTTGTCCAGGAATCCAGCAGAATACAATGTCTTTGTATTCGTGAAGATGGAAATACTTAATAAGAACATCTAAGATCCCAGGGTTATCAAGTTGTTTATTTTGGATTGCTTGAGGGTGGGTGATTAGGGTTTACGTCCTGTATTTCTGCACCTGCTGGGCTAGTTAGGACAGGCAGAGACCATGGCAATGAGATGAAGGATGAAGCAACCATCCAACTTAGGCTCGACCAGGAATCGAACCCGGGACCCAGCGGTTGGCAGCCCAGAGCGCTACCTCTGAGCTAGGCCCCCGCCCTGGATTGCTTGAAGAGCAGATTTGGAATCAAAACAGATTACATAATGATTTGATTCTGAGTCCTCGATGTTCTTTAAGGCAAGGTAAATAGCTGTTAATTCTGCAGTGTTTATTGAGCAGTAGTCTGGAAGATGACATTCAGCTATAATGGTTTTATAAGAGGTGACTGCACAGCCTACTCGTCTTTCCATTTTGAGTCATCTGTGTATAGAAATTTGTCCGATTCATTTTTAAACCTTATAGTATAAAATGGGTTTTGATAGTCTACAGGATTGGTTTCGCCTTTCCTAAGCTCTGCCAAATCCAGTATAACTTTGGGGACTGGGAGAATCCATGGCGAAATTTGTTGCACTTCCGTCTCGGCAATGATTGTAGTATCAAATTTTGCAAAATGATGCATGTACTTTGGATGAATATTACATCATATGTTGGATTTGTTGAAGTTGATGCTACTTTTAGTATGTATTGCATGGACAACTTGATACGATGAAGGGAAAGCAGAGGTTCCCCTGCTAGTACATACAAGCTTTCTACAGGAGATGTACGAAAAGCTCTTAAGCTTAGTTGCAACCCTTGATGATGAACAGAGTTCAGGCATTTTAGATAAAATGGTCTGGCAGAGACATATACCACAGAACCATAATCAAGTCGAGAACGAGTGATTGCACGATAGAGACGGCGGAGGACCGTTGTGTCCCCACCCCAATTATATTTGCTCACTACTTTAAGGAGGTTCATTGATTTCAGGCACTTTGCTTTCAGTGCTTTGATATGCGGAATGAAAGACAATTTGGAGTCAAGAAGTACACCCAAAAAGGTTGTTTCATTCACCACTTTTATTTGACAGTTGTCAATTATTAGTGATGGATCTGGATGGTTTGATCGTAAGTAACAGAAAGGCATACAAACTGTCTTCTGTTTAGAGAACTTGAAGCCATTTTCAAGTGACCACTTGTGAATCCTATTCAAATTCAATTGCAGTTGTCTTTCTATAGTTGGCATATATCTGGAACGGTATGCAATGAGGAAATCGTCAACATATAGGGATGACATAAGATTTTCTGAGATGGAATTTACTATACTGTTGATTTTGACGTTAAAGAGGGTGGGCGAGAGAATACTACCCTGAGGGACTTCATTCTCCTGAGAGTAGGAGCTTGACATCGTTGAACCCACTCGGATCTTAAAGAAGCGATCCTGTAGGAAAGATCCTATGAAAACAGGAAGGTGTCCTCGAAGCTCAAATTTGTGGAGATCTTTCATTATTCCATATTTCCATGTAGTGTCATAGGCTTTTTCTAGGTCAAAGAATATGGCTACTACGTGTTCTCTGTTTATGAAAGCATCTCTAACATAGGTTTCCAGTCTGACTAAATGATCTAATGTGCTCCTGTGACGGCGAAATCCAGATTGGAACTCTGTAATAAGCTGGTTGGACTCCAGGAACCAAACCAGTCTATCTGTAACAATTTGTTCCATTGTCTTACATAGACAACTGGTTAAGGCTATTGGTCGATAATTCATAGGATCACTATGATCCTTCCCCGGCTTGGGAATTGGGATGACCGTGGCTTGTTTCCAGAGGGATGGAAGACATCCCTTCTCCCAAATTTGATTGAAGATATAGAGTAATATTTTTAAAGAGGATTGAGGTAGGTGTTTTAAGATTTGATAATGTATATTATCAGGGCCTGTTGCAGACTCAGTCGCTTTTGAGATGGCCTTCTGAAGTTCTTCTAAGGTGATATATGAGTTATAATCTTCGCTGTTATCAGACTGTATACTTAGGGTTAATCTCTCAGCTTGAGCCTTATAACATTGGAATTCTCTTGTATAGTTCTCTGACGAGGAGTTGTACACAAACTGTACTCCTAACCCGTTTGATATTTGTTCTGGTGAGGAGAGATGTTCTCCATTCATTTCTAGAATGCTTACATGTGAAACTAGGTTCTTTCCTTCAATTTTCTTAATCATTTTCCAGACTTTATTGCTAGGAGTTCTTTCAGTGAGTCTGGAGACATAGTCTCTCCAGCAACTACGTTTTTTTGTCTGACAATTCTACGTGCTTTGGCTTTCAGGCACTTAAAATTATTCAGATTGCTAATGGTCGGCTGTGATTTACAAATTCTGAGGGCTCTCTCACGGTTTTTAATAGCCTCTCTTACTTCGTCATCAAACCAGGGTCTTGCACTATGTTTAGAATTATTTTTTGTCATCGGTATTGTTTTGTTGGTTATATCAGTAATATCATTAGTAAAAACTTCAATGAGAGTATTACAATTCCTATAATGTGACATAGTAATTGTTTCTAAGCAGTGCTTTTGGAAGGAGGTCCAATCTGCTTTATGCAACTTCCATCGTGGTTGGCCCACTTCTCTAGTACCTTCTACGTTTTGTAGGACAATAGGAAAGTGATCACTGCCGTGAGTGTCCTCTAATACTCTCCATTCAAATTCCAGAAATAATGCTGGATCACATATAAGTATACTATAATAGTATGTTACTATTGTAGTAGGCCCATAATAAATTATCATTAATAATTATAGTAGGCTTATGACTGCATACACTTATTACAGTAACATTTAGTTCTGCCAAGAGTCATTAATAGCCTTCCATGTGGCAGTAATGTAAAATAACAATATAACGGATGTTCAGCATCTTGCATTGTTTTAGCTGCGAGAGACCTGCACTTATTACCATAAACAACAGTAGGATCATGTAATGACACCGGTGTAATAATTAATGTTGTACTTTCAGTTCAGTTGTTCTTTGTGACCGATAAATGAATATAATGACTAGAAAAAATATCACTGCATGGATAACAAACTGTAAATGCTATAAATGTTATAATAGGTTGAGAAGTTGGGATTTGAGTTATTGCTAACAATTCTGCCAATTTTGGGCGAATTTTGTGCTGCTCCATTCTTTTATGAAAAATACAGGACCAGAAAAAAAAAATTTAACCCCGATCCAACATTGCTGAACTTAATGCCGTACTCCTACGAACTAGTTCGTCAAAAAGTTCATTTTTGGACATTTTCAAAAATCATCACAGCCTTTTACAAACTTTTATGACTTCGTAGGATGTCATAGGGCGACATAGGACATCGTAAGTACGTCGTAGAAGAGCATTAGAGTTTTCGTATGAGTTCGTAGAAATTCGTAGGAGGTCGTAGGCACGTAGTAGGCATTCGTTAAGAGGTCGTAGATAGTCCTAACAGTTTGTTGCATCGCGTAAAAAAAGTTTGTAGAATTGCGAAAATTATGCTAAATTAAAATTAGACCCGTTTTCAGCTGACATTGCTTTGACCACTCAGAATTTGTCAAAGGTCGTCGCAAACTTCGTAGCAGTTCTTCTAGGTGAGAACGGGGCTTTATTAACCAAACTAACGCAGTTTGGAGAAGTGACCAAAAAAAAGTAATCTCTTCAATCACTTGATTCAATGTATCAATTTGAAAAATCTCATAGTAGCTTATCATACTCAGTTTGCTTTTCAGACATAGTAGGTCATACCTAAATTATTCCATAAATATAATTTTCTCTGGGAATCAACAGAAATCAACTAAATGAGATGATGTCAAATATACATTAAAATGCACTAAAAATACTGCTGCTAGGATGCACTTTGCTTCAGCCAATCAGTCAAGGGCGGGAATTTGTTCAGCCAATAGAATAGCAGTATTCTGTCGTAGCCACCTGGTGGAAATACAGAGAACCTTCCATGAAAATCCACTATTTGTGTTTGTGCCAAGTGCAAAATTCAACAAAGTTGGCCATGCTGATGCACCTCTTACAATTAGTTTAATTAAAAATGGTCCATCAAATTGAGCTTAGCCGAAGCTGTAATTGCTGGCTACTCAAAACCAAATCTAAAAGTACGTATTTATGATATATTACATTAATTTCTTACATTTGCCAATGTTTACACTTTTCTAGTGATAAATGTAAGCCGACTATTAGCTATAGAAGTGCACAGAAGCAGCTGGCATTAGCCCATTTAGATCACAGTCAGGTATAAGTCGTTAAACTGACTGCAGGTGCATAATTCCAAGTTCTTACAATGGATGTGTATAATAAAGTGTTACTAATTTCTGGTCATTTCAGTGATTGCTGTGGAAACTCTACATTGGGAAAGCTGGACAAATGTAAGTTCAACCCAGATACACCCTTTCGATCGTCATAAGATTGTAGCAGATGGGAGTGTTGACACTCAAGAATATGTGGCAAGAAGACTCATGAGTGGCAACATGAACTGCGGAAGATGGAAATGGTGGACTACGCATATCGAAGGACAAAATAATGGTTTTTTCTATGATGAGGTCACTAATTCTCAGACTACCTATATTGATTACGAGGTGGCCTTCATGTTAAACGACACCCAATACAGTTGGACCAGCTATACAGTTGGCGGAACATTTCCTCCAACATCTTTAATATGCGGATTTCACTCGAGTGGTCAGCCCCAGTATATAATCAGGGCAAAGGTTGGCTCGACTACAAATCTTGGATTTCTTGACATGGCAAATCCACATGCCAATATCTTTAAAAGTGGTAGCCTTAACAGTTTGACCACCTTCGATTTGCTAACAATTGATACATAAACAAAAGTATTTCATGAAAAGGAAATGCATATCACTCAACAATTAAGCTTACGACTGAACTCTTTTTTATAACGTACTATTCAAATTGACATTAGTAAACCCACACCACAACAGCAAAGACTAAAGACTTTGTACGCTTCACCAAAACAATGGGCTACTATTTACCAATAGAGGGAGCTATCAGTAACTGCTCCCAAATCATTTTTCAATGACGTCTTCTTAATGTGAGCAAAGCTCCGCCGCTGCAGGCGGCGAGCGCAGCTCACTTCCCGTAGAGAGAGGTTCCAAAATGAGGCTACACAGTGATCAAGCTGAACCGGAAGTGTCCCAAAGTGTCCCAAAATTTCTTAAATACATGTAATCCTATGGAAGATCAACTTAATATCGCTTTTTGACCAATGGTCCAGAACGAGACTACGTCATCATGTCATAACAACGTCGTCGGTTCAAAAGTTGCGATGTCCATAATTTCGTAACGAATACACATCCAGCTTGAAACTTGGAGAAAACTTGTTTCTCTAACTGTAAAAATTCTAACTGTGCCTAGAAATAGTGTTTATTTAGAAGGGGAACTCACCAGATAAGAATAACAAATCATCTTGAATCGATCACGCTCGCGCCAACGACATTGTTGCGATGACGTTTTATCACACCAGGGGGCAGTTATAAGCGATCGCAGCGCCCCTGGCGGCTGAGAAACGCATTACCATTATCTGACTTCTTTTGCCTCTAAAATTGTTATCTATTGTCCGATTTTGAAAATTTAAAAACCTACATGAAGTCTAATTAATAGTTGAGATTTAAAGCTGCACTCTGTCAAATTTGCAATTTGCTAAAACTCATCAAATAGTTGAAAATAACTAATGGGCCAATATTTCGGTTGGATGCAAAATTCCCCGCCAGAAATATTCAGGGCATACTAAATTTGTGTGTTAACTATAATTTTATCAGACATTATTACTAAAAATAAATCTTACATTGAGAGAAATTCCAGACTAAAACATTGGAAACACACTGGGTATGATGGCATGAAAAACTAATACTTAAATTATTTATTGTAAATTAAGACTAAATTGTTGTGCAAAAGTGGGCATGTGTAATGGTAAAAAAATATCATAAGACAAGAAGGCAGCATTTGTATATATATAAATACTTGAATGTGCTAAATCTGGAGACACAGTAACTTTAAGTTGACATAAATATACATATAATATAGCTTCGCTCACTCCTGGCATTGACAGCTACATATTATGACATCATTAAATGCACTCAATGACCCCATTGTTTGATTACGTCATCAACAATTGTTTGGGCGCAGTTACTGAGACCACCCTCTATTGGTAAATAATAGCCCATTTCTTTCTACTATTGATAATGTCAATAAAAACATAATATATATATATATCTATTGTGAATAAAGCTAAGATCAATTGCATGTCACTACATGGTTGCTGTGTTATTAGTCAAATAGATTTTCAGTGTATCCTGTCATTCTACAATCTATATATAAGTACCTATATTTGTGTAATGTATCGCTTCCTTGCTACTGCAGGTCTAAAAATTAAGTCAGCTAAAATGATAACCTGCCAGTGGAAGACATGTACATTATAATAATGATGATTACACTTGGAGTCCATACTACAAATTTACACAAAGGGTGGGGTCGTCATTTACCCTGCACACTGCAGACGCCGGATGATAGTTGTTGGTATTTGACACGCACATCATGCATAGGAGTTTTGTATCAATGCATTTAAGTCACTTACAAGGTACCTTACAGTGTATTTTTTTAGGGGATGTGCAGAGAAGTATGAACACATGCTTAATAACTGAACTGAATATTCACATGTTAATATTGGACATTCCTCATATCACACAAAGACCATACTAAATACCAATGCATATTTTTTGTGCAGTCCTTTTCTTTGCCAAACTCATATTTCTAATGATAATACTCTTTCTGAGGCTGATTTGGTGATGTCACACTTGCTGCTTGATTGTGACATAACAATTGACCATTGTGACATCACAATTGCAGACTCTAAGTCATGCAAGAAATGCTGGTGGAAGAGGCTAATATTTTTCTATGAAAATGCATCGGAAACCTTCATTGTGTGGCTCAGAAAAGTGCCCCTCATCTGGAGCATGGATGAACCTTCTGGTGAAAGGTTACTGATCAGTGATGAAATTAATGCTGCACATCAGTTCAGTTTAAAGTTATTTGTTCAAACCTCATTACACAATGAAATGAACCAGGGTGTCATTAAGATTAAAAAAATTTAAGTAATTTAGAACAGTAGGAAGATGTAAATAAACAATTGTTGGTAAATGAGTAATAGGAAATAGTTGGCAAATTACTTACCCGTGGTAATCATTGACATTGCTCCTTTTCAGCAAGGGTTACCAGAAATACTTTACACAAAACGGGCCCCACCATATTTTTTCAGATTTTTTATTTTCAACCAGAAAATTGTACATCAAAACAAGATAGCAACTGGTTTGGGAAATGAATGAGTAAAAGAAAAAACTATTTAAACGCATAATAATTACAAATTATACTCGTCACCAAGTGAGTGTGATTTCTATGCTTGTGTTGGATTCTAGAATCATTCTTTCATTCATTCACTTAGTCAGCCATTGGTCAGTCATTTTTATTCAGAAATGTTAATAGATCTTATCCTATAAAACCTGGCTATTTATGTGATCAGCTGCTGACAGTAGAATTTGCATTTATACGTTTCGTGTCATGAATAAACAAGCATCAATTCAAACATATTGATTGTCCATTTCTCCATTCCTGTTGAAACTATCTATCCTACAAAGTTACTTTTCATATTTCATCGATGCAATACAGCAATTAGTTCTCAGGGTATTTTAGCATTTCAATGCCAGCTAAAAGTAGGGCTCTACACCGGTTTGGTAATTATTGGTCATACCGGTAGCAAGTAATCGATAAAAGAACCGGTATACGACATGTTATATCGGTATACCTGAAATATGTTCTTCTGCCCCTAAGATGCAAAATATTAACCAAGTTTCCTTTCACAACGTGTGCGTGTGTGCGATTAGGGCTTTACGTCCTGTATTTCTGCACCAGTTGGGCTAATTAGGACAGGCAGAGACCATGGCAATTAGACGAAGGAGGAAACAGCCATCCAACTTAGGCTCGACTGGGAATCAAACCCGGGACCCAGCGGTTGGAAGCCCAGAGCGCTACCTCTGAGCTAGGCCCCCCCCTTTTTCACAACGTAGTTACGATCGTCGTGATAATCAGTGACAACTGTCATTTTGATTACTTAGTGTGATGCGCTGTGAAAAATTAACAGCCAATCAGAGATAAGCTTGCTTGGAGCTATTGCCTAACATATAGCTATTAATTATATAATACCATGAAAAACAATGTCTATGCCCATAACTTTGCTTTGGCAGATACTGTCATTGGATAGCATGCATCTGCCTTAAGTAGGCCAGATTATAGAGGGTTGGGAATATAACAAATTTACTGTGAATGTATATTGACAATATGTATTGTGTATCGAATGAGTATATCGATGATGCATATTGTATCGTTTGGATCAAAGCAGAGCCCAAGCTGAAAGTGGACTAAACTAAAAAGGTAATGGAAATGGGAAACGTCCTTGATCCCCACAAGCAGAAAGGGTGTAAAATTTGGAGTCCCTTGTCCGGCCCCTTTCTCCCTCCTTTTAGAGCACATACTATTTACAGAGGATAAAGGGGCATTTTCAATATCACGGATAAGACCTACGTAAGACGACAGATGAATTTTGTTTTTACTCTTGCTCATTCTTGTCCCTAGGTGATTCACTTGTCGAGTGTTTTATGCTCCTTGTTGCGCTTGACCACTCATGAGCATACGTGGAGATGGCAAACATTTTTAAACATGTTTAAAAGTTTGGCGGACGATCTACGAGTGATCTACCAGCGATCTATGAGTGCCTTACGAATGCCTCACGGATGGCTAACAGATGCTTGGCGACAGATGTTTGGCGAGCATTTGACAGATGTCCGCCGAGCGATCTACGATTGCCCCAAGTACGCTTGTAAAAATAATTTATACGCGATTAACAGAGCCACAAGTGAGCACGTATCGACCATTTTTGATTTAAGTGGTCACTCTGGAGACTAGTTACGTAGTTAGTTAGTGTTATTGTTTAACGCCTCATCAGCACCTGAGTGGGCTATGTAGAGGCTCTCTAGGGTAAGATTGATTATCTATAGTTGGTAGTAGAAACCAGAAGCATGTAAAAAATCAATAATTGTCTGCGTTGGATAGCTGGAGCAGCTTGTGCAATGCGCACTGTCAGAGGACTTCACCCCAAGTGTTTCCACCCTCGCCGCGTGGAGGCCCAGGACCTTCGAGGGCTCTCTGGAGACTACATGTTACCAACATCATTATAAGAATGTTGTTTAGGAAAGCCATGATACAATTCAGGCAATGGACCAGGGAGCGAAACAGATGAAGATGAAATACCTAATATGAGGAAGAAAAACCAACCAAGGAAGCTCACTGGTAAAGGGGGTGTTCTCACCAGTTTTCCCTGAAAAGCCGTATTGGTCTCGTAGATTGATGTTAAATTACTCAAAATTGGGCACCCGTACTGCAACCTTGGTTATCGGGAGGTTGTTGTAGAAGATGGTGAACACACTCGATTCCTCGCAGTCGTCCCTGAACCGAGAACAACCGCCAAAATCGACAGATGTTTTGCTAATGTTTAAAACTTCCATAGAAAACTCGCGGGTGATTGTTTATAGTTAGCAACCGTATTGAAGCCGTCGTTGCCGAAGATGCACTTGTGGCATAAGCAAAGTCACATGTGAGATGCTCGTAGAAGCCGGCGGGTTAACCGTAGCACACGTTGGTGTCAAGAACCCAGCGGGAGGTACGTGTGCGCCGATTAAACCGTCAGCCTCCTCCGCCACTGCTCCTGCTGAATCTCAGAAGAAGCACTGAGAAGCTTTTTCTACCTTACAATGATGAACAAGACATCGCTGACTGGTACCAGGAGAGTGACATATTCTATGACAGGACTAGACGTGACTACAAGGATCATCAGAGGAAGATGAGGCTCATTGATGACAAGGCACAGACCCTCAGTGTCCCCTGTACTGGGCTACAGTTGAAGACCTGGCTTGAGTCTATGAGCAACACATCTCCAGGGTGCCGTCTCGTCAAGCTGTCAACCTAAAGAAGAAGATTGCAAAGACCAAAAAGCAACTGCCCAACTTTGATGACAGCTCCAGTGGAGGGCAGCCAGAATCTGGGCCCGAAGAACTGGAAGAAGTTGAAGAAGTCCAGTCTTCCCCGCGACAACCAAGGGTGGTCCCTTCAAGAAGAGGAAGAATACTGGTGATTACTTTTCTGCATCAAGCTCCAAATTAGCTGACATAGACCAGACTGCTCAGCAGACAGCTGCAAGGATTGACCAGCACATCAAAAGTATCCCACAGCAGGAGGGTTCAAGGAAGAAGAACCAGGCACCACAGCAGAGAAGACACCCAATGAAGATAAAGGCCCAGGTCCAGAAGACTGGTAGGTTCCATCCTCCATCAATAATTCATTCATCAAGCGTTCATATGGGCCCATCTGAGGTCTTTGCAATAGTCATGGCCTCACCCAAAATCTCTTCCTTCTCCTCCTCTTAATGACTGCTTGTCTTCTTTCTGCAGCTCTTCTGGACTGTTCTTCGTCGTGCATAATAGCCTGTGCAATAGTTGCTAGTTGCACATTTAATTCCAAGCTGCCCTGAGCCAATTTTACAATGGCTGTTGGTTGGTCTACTGCATGTGCCATGGTCCTTTCTCTGTTAACAAGGTACAGAATGAAGGCTACAGACAAGCAGCCACTTATATATTCACACCTGTCCCTATACTGTGGGGGTGGGGGGCATAGCTCAGTGGTAGCGCGCTGGGCTTCCAACCAATGGGTCCCGGGTTCAATTCCCGGTCGAGCCTATGTTGGATGGCTGTTTCATCCTTCGTCTCATTGCCATGGTCCCTGTCCTAATTAGCCCAACTGGTGCAGAAATACAGGATGTAATACAAGCCCTTTGCAGTCGTGATTGACTCGTGCTTGATACGTCCCTCACACGTACAAGCCTGCGGGTCGTAAGTAGATGCCGTGGAGTCTCCCGTCGTAAACATGATTTACCCATGGCTCAACCGGTATCAGACCGGGCATCATCCATCTTGTTTGGTACGTATCCTACGTGTGATCCGCCGGGTGTCCGTGATTCACACCTCGCTGCCACAACTCACCCTTCGCCTTAAGCCCCTTTTTGCTTCCAACAACCGTGAAGTCATCAAAATGGGGTATATTTATTAAATAATTCTACGACAGCAATGCGGCTTCACCAGGAAAACTGGCTATGTGAGCATCCCCCTTAAGACCAAGCCACCGGATTAAATTTTGTTGGTGCGCTGTTTTGGAGAGTTTCAATGAGGTAGCAATTATAAGCTGAAATATAAAAATACATTTTATCATTGCAGACACACCAGAGAAAGGCAATAAAGATACAACAGAGAAAGGCAATTATGACAGTGATGTGAACCTGCAGTTAGGTGGGAGGAAATATTATTCTAAAATTATTTTAAAGACTAAATTCAAAACATTATGTCATCTATTCTATATTATTGTGTTTATTGATGTCATTCTTTGTTTTTGTTTTTCAGTGTCAATAGAGAAGATGGAAACAGCTCTTTCAATTCTCAGCACCAAAGGGCAAGGAACGTGTTGGTGGAGAATATTCAACAACCGGTATGTATTGCTCAAAATAAGTAGCGTATTTCCATCCCAGCATATCTTTGCCTCAGTGAACGAGTATTCGTTCCTAGAGGTATTGCAACACACTTTGTTTTCGAAACAGAACTCTGACACTAGTGCATGTACAATGACCATATTTGGTATATCACTACTCCTTATGGCCTAGTTGTGTTTTGTGATGGTCACATTAACATGTCTTAGCTATGTTTAACAAAATGAAGGATAAACAGAAACAGACAATTTTCTTCTTTCCGGAGCAATATGTGGACACTAGTCTTACTATGCGTATGAAAAATTCACAGAGTGTCTACATATTGTCTACCCCACATTCACCACTCTTTTTTAAAACATATTGTCTACCCCACATCCACCACTCTTTTTTAAAAGATATTGTGAAGTATATTTTTTAACAATATTAATTTTATGCAACTGGTTTATTAAGCAGGTAATTTGCTGCCTGCTCTGGCCTGCTGCCTAATCACCTAATATGTTAATTGGATTTCCAAGGTCAGTCACAGAACACCCCAGATTAATTGTCTGAAGAATACGCTGCAGCAGACATCAGTAAGTGTTGATTTTTCACTGCATCAAATTTCTCAATCATTGCATTACTGTTGTAATCTGCAATTTGGATATATTGACATTCAGATTTCCAAATTTGGATGAAGAGACAAATGATCAAACTGGCAATTGACCTTGATGAGGTAAAGCAACTGGTGAGAGAAATCACTGTAAGAGGACGTATTGAGGATGAGGACATCTTAATTGGCAGTTTGACCCCAGCAAGAACAGAGGAAGAACTTCTCAATTTTGATGAAAGACAACAGGAAGAAGTTACATACCGAAATCAATTGGTAATTATTGTTTCATAACCTGTTGTCAGGGGCATAGTCTGAAAATGTCTAACAAGGGTTTTTGATCACGGAAATATCAAAAGACCAAGAAAGAAAAAAAAAATATATATATATTTATGTATAAATAAATTTCATAGGGAATATTGTAACAATCATTCATTCAACGTTTTGGGGAGTTGTTTGACATATATCATCCACAAAGGATAACCTATGTAACATAATTATGTTTTTAATTTCTAATATTTGTGTCTGACATGATACCCCCCCCCCCCCCCCTTCCCTTTGTTATGACCATGCATGGCTGTTCACTATGAGGTTTAACATATGACTTGTCTGTCATGCAAATGCTGCTGTATCTGTGCCCTTTAACCTTTGACCTGTAAGCCAATTCCACAAAGCACCAGGATAGGTGAAAGGAAATTTGTCAGCTGGCTTAATATCATAAATTATAATAAGGGAGGTTGAACTCATTTTAACCATTGGTATGTTCTGGCATGGTGGATAGGTGTATAATGGTAACGCATAGTTAAGTCCGACTTATATTTTAAAAATAAGTCATTTAATTATTGCCTTATGTGAAGATGACATGATATTCTAACCATTTTCAGGTAAAATACCTCTCTAACCTTGGTGGCAAAACTGCTAAGGACCACGCCAGGAGGGCATTATCACCGTATACTTTCAAGGGGCAGTCCAAGAAAAAGAATTCTCTACCCTTGCAGTGGATTCTATGCTAAAAGGTTTGTGATTTACATAAAGCATTTCACCGACTAATAGATCTGTGAATAATTAAATTGAAAAATAACAGAAAACTTCCTTTTACCTGCATCGTTATTTATAGCAATTGTATTTTTATTTACATTGATGATTCAAGAGTACAGAGCATAACTACGCAGGAGACGGAGCTGTTAATTGCACAACTACTCACTGATGCACCTAGACCTAGATCTGAGGGCGGTGCTTTAAAACAAGGTATGAATATACCCCTTAATTACGATACCTCAATTGCTATCAAATTTATATTATGTTGGATTTAAAGTGTTTTTTTATACTTTTGAAATGAATATATAAAATTTTTCGCACAGTAATACAAATTTTTTGGTCCGACTACCATGGCTGCCATTTTTTTCAGAACCATTAAAAAGCCAAGAAGGATGACCACAGTTCCTTATTTGAAGACCTAGTTAAGAATTGTATTATTGTATGAGATAGGTGACGAAAGTAGGTCAATTACTACGCATGTTAAGTTTAACTAAGCGTCAAACTAAATAGTTCTTTAAAATCTTTTCGGTATGACGTTGTATTGCCGTATTTATACAGGGACGTGGTGTACTCTATTCTTATAACTAATATAAAACTTTCTATAAAGTCAAATTGATTGGTCCTCCACTAGGATTCTTGCTCCCCAGAATTCGACAAGACCCTCTACTGCAGAAAGGTGTGATCGAGGGTCTTGCGTCAAGACAGGTAATAGGTTATATCACGGGTGGAGGCAGTACATTCCTGGTATAGTCACCCAAGACCCCGTATTGTCCCGAGACCCGATTTATGTTTTTTCAGAGGCTTCTGTAAAATCGATATTCATCAATGCATTTTCAAGTGCTTCTAATACAACATAAATCTGTTGTTTCGGACCAGATCACAATAACACACAATATGGTGTAATTTTCAATAGATTCTGGTGACATTTGCTTGCTTTATACGAATGAAGAACGGGACACTGACACTTAGGTATTCTGACGCAGCCGAGTAAACAAAAATGTGACAATAGCGTTTGTCTGCGCAGTGTTAATTTGAACCTATCGATCAAAATAAGAGCATAAAACACACCAAATAACATGGACTAACCTGAGTGCATGTGGTTCCCTTACAAGTCAGGTGATATGAAATTTGGTGATTTAATTGCTTATCTGTGTGTGCTGAAAATACAAATAAGAACAAAGTTAAAAGGGTGGGAAATTTAACCTTAAAGACTATTAAATTTACCCTAAGTAAAGTTCAAGACAATTGTGTTGTAATCAGTGAAGATTAAAGTTCATTACTTTTAAGAGACAGACAAGTAAACATTGACCAGAGGTAATTAACAATAATTTATACTCCACTAACCTTTTCTATTGTTCTTTTGCGAGATATAACCAACGAAAATGTGAAAAATAGTGAGTGTCCAAGCATTTTCGCATTTCGGTGTGGGTGGGTGATTAGGGCTTTACGTCCTGTATTTCTGCACCAGTTGGGCTAATTAGGACAGGCAGGGACTATGGCAATGTGATGATGGATGAAACAGCCATCCAACTTAGGCTCGACCGGGAATTGAACCCAGGATCCAGCAGTTGGAAGCCCAGAGCGCTACCTCTGAGCTAGGCCCCTGCCCTTCGCCTTTCAGGTGTTACGGTAGTGAATTTTGCTAATCCTGAGTGTAAATGCTTATTAAAGCAACCAACAGTGAATACACCATTGAATGAAACAAATCAATGCTA